>QANY01010417.1:62441-183613 GCA_003255025.1 Datisca glomerata | reverse complement strand
GGGGGGGTGGTTATGGTATGGAATGGAATGGAAGTGGTAAATTCAAAATACCTGATAATCCTCCCAAATGCTAGCTATCTCATCTTGGTAATAATTGATGCCGGACCAGCTTACAAAATGTTTTACTGCTCTGGTAGCAGAAGCAAGCTCCCTTGGAAGCTTTCTAATGACTTTTACATCATTTGCAAGAGCATTTATAAAATGATGCTCATCAAAAATATCGGAGAAGTTGCTGCAGCTCAAACAAGCAAAAACACTCAATTATACACCATGCAAAACTTCATACAAGAAAGAAAGCATAATCTAGAATAATGAAAAGAAAGCATAATCTAGAACAATGAAAAGAAAGCTACCTAGAGTCATGCCAGAATGACTGTTTATCTAGTTCTGGAATTACAAGGGTCGCATTAATGATCTGGGCTATAGCTACCATGTCACAAATCTGCAATTAAGGACGAGAACTTCCTCAGGCTCTTAATCCCATCGGGTATTATCTATAAAAATCATTGTTATTTGCAACAAAATCCATTACAGCATACTGCGAAATAATTTTGCAAGACTTTTAGTGTGGCATATCATTTTTCTGCTGGTGTACTGATTGAACAATAATCATAACATGAGAAATAAATGGAGCTTGTTCTGCTTTTGCAGAGAAATATATCAAAGTCATCATAGTAATCAACAATTAGGTACTACGTAGGATACCAAAGGCTTCTCTCTTACAGCAATCAGCAGTTAGTCGCAACTGACGAGTGTAAATGTCTCTCTTACAAAATTACTGATCTACCTAATGTGTAGGAGAGAGTTTGTCTAAACATACCCCGGCTCGCATCTGGTTAAGCCCTCCATTCGTATGAACTAGAAGGTAGCCTCGTGAATCTCCAGGAGCTGAATAATCAACAGCAATTGAGAGAATAAGTACAGAACAGAAGTGATTATGCAGAATAGTCTAAAGTGAATGACTTTTTCTTACGTGTATAATTGGAACTACGCTCCACACAGGGCACAAAATCACGATTTGATGGAGGCTTCCAAAGCTTGTCAAAATCCGAAAACCCGCTAGTTCCTTCCAACTGTCAAATCTAAAGGAGTGAAAGCATGAAAGTTGCATAACTACTTTGAATTAATAAAATATCTATATCCATCGGACTCGAACTTGACTAAGTGAGATATGTGCATATCTTTCTATGTAAGAAAAGAAAACTAAATAACAACAAAAATGTCAATATACATAAATATCATGCAGGCAACAATCAAGTAGGTGTATGAGAAAATATAAGTAGAGAGAAACCCCAAAACCTTGCGGGAAGGGAAAGGATCCTTTGACAAATGGGGTGGTGCTTGCTCTCTCGTCCAGCTTTGCTCGGTCCGGGACCTCTGGTACTTGAAATCACGCCGCTACATAATTGAAAAAGAAATGAAAAGAAAACAAGGAAAACATAGAATCAGTAACATTTGAATTTCCAAATCTACACAATCGATCTGAAATGAAACAGAAGAAGAATAAATAAAAAGAAAGAACTAAAGAATTGAAAATCAGTGAACAGAGCTACTGTATTTTTCACTACTTTACAGTTTATACTATGATCCCAAAGTAAATGAATATCCCTTAAATATTGATATATAATAATTTTTCGCAATAATCATACCAATCCAATATTTAAAAAAGATAACAACATTAAAATTTGAAAAGAAAAAAATTAATTCCCGAACGCACAAAATCAAGATATTGTAAATCAAAGAACATTGCAAAACAATGATAACTACCATAACATCGATCAGAAATCCAGCAAAATAAAATGAGTGAACAGAGTTGAAAGGGAAAAGTCACCGTGGAGAGCCAGCGAGGATCAGAAAAGCTGGGGACTCCTGGAGTAGAAGGGAAAACATTAACATGAACAGACAGCACAGCCACTAGCGCCATTGAGCATATGGCACACGTTAGCAGCTTCCTCAGCACCACAAACGCTCTCCATCTTCGCTTCTGCATCTCTCTCTCTCTCTCTCTCTCTCTCTCTCTCTCTCTCTCAAAATCACTCACCAAAAGCAGTCGCACAGGACCATTTCTAAAGCATCCAATCACCTCTTCAAGTATCGGAAGTGAGAGCCTGCCTGCTCTGCAATTCGGCACCCTTCATTGAACGGATTTTCTGGTCTGTTTTCTTGGGAGCTCTACTTAGAATTGAAAGAGGCATCAGTTTTTCAACTTTTATAGATTGGCTAATGCACCGCGATCCTTCTCGTGGGTCCCTTTTTTGCCCTTTTTGGTAATTAGCTTTATATATTTGTTTTTATTTCTCACCTAAATGACTAATAATTAATTTAAATCAATTGATTTTTAATATCATTTAATTTTATTATAAATTTTTTTGGCAAAAAAATTAATACTAGATTGAAATAACTAGGTTTTGGTTCGTTATTGATTTTTTTTTTCAGGAATTGGTTTGTTATTGATTTTGTAATTAATAACCCTTGATTCTCATTTTCTGATTTGTTTTTTGAAATTTTAATCACTTACTTGAATTGGGGTAGTGTTTAATGACATACCATATTCAATCCACAAGTTATTCAACTTCTATAATGTATTTTGGGAGCAAGATTATTTTTCATTTTTTTTCTCATTTAGTCCATACACACTTTACATTATTTTTGCAATTAAGTTTCATGTTACACAAAATATATTAGGTTTTCTAGCCTCTTAGTCTAAATAAATAAATAAACGTGCAATTCCCTTTCAAAACTATCTAGCTCAAAATACTTCGGAAACAATTTTATTTTCTAATGTAAATTCAAGGCTATTAGTTACATAGACAAAACGAAACTTAATCAAAATGACAGGTCACATTAATCCTAGTACATGAGAAACTCATGGAAAATAAAAAAATAGGTTTCACAATTTATCATTTGTCATGATACATTCGTAGCAAGATGAGCCACAGGGGAAGGGGCCAACTTCCTCCATCACTCAGAAAATTTCTTCAATATACTATAGAAAATAATTAAATTAGTTAAAACTATGTATTTTGCCCCTTTAATTTTTTTGAAATATCATATTTATTCTGATTTGCTTCCCTAATCCTCATTGTTGTACATATCTTGTTTGGGTAGTATTTTTTAAGTAGAAGCTATGAAGATCTATACAGAGACATCAAAATTAGTCTGTTCTTTGATTTTTTTTACCATGCTTATTCATTGATTCATGTATTATTATTTGGTTCATGTATTGATCAATGCATTGTGAATTATTTATTTTATATGTGCATGTGTTATATGCTGAAATCTCTAAATACTTAAATAATATATATTCTTTAACAAAAAAAATTAATAAAATTAAGCAAACAGTACGTGTTCGCCCCTAAAAATTTACCTAAAAGACACGGACGCCTTATGTAATTTAAGAAAAGATAAATAATTCTAACCTGTAATAAATAATTTAGCTTTAGAATGAAATAACCAAAATAACCTTAGACACACACACACATTTAGGTAATATTGACCCGTACCTGAGAAAACACTTACCCAATAAATTATTTTCCTCATTACCCGAGAAAACCCTCAAAACACGAAATTTGAGTTCTAACCAGTAAGCAATATAGAAAAATAAGGGTATTCTTAGTATTTTGAGAAACTTTAATGATTTTAGTAGGGAAACTAACATTGTTCTTTTAGTCTTCAAAATAAAATATCAAGAGAGATCTGTATTTTTTCTTAAACTACAATGGGTGTCCATATCTTTTAGGTAAAACTCAAGGGGTGTCCAAGTACTTAAATTTTCCTAAATTTAAAGATACTACCTGGAAGGGAAAAAATTCACCGTCTTTGATAATCGGTCGTGAATTTTCTACATCATAATATGAAAATCAAGAGAATAATTTAGAGAGAGAATGAGAGAATAAAGACATCATGATTTACGTGAAAAATCCATAAAGGGAAGAAAACTACGGGAAGACTTTGATAGTATTTCATTATGGAGTAAGGGTTTACAAGGCTAATGCAAGCTACAGAGTCAGCTTATTTTTTATGGGTGTTAGAGGTTGTTGTGTTCTCCCTTTGGAGTTACATCTTACCTCTATTTATAGACCTTCATATAATCTGATACAGTTTTATCTAATTTTATCTGAAAATACGATCAACAGAATATTTCTTCTGAGGTCCAGTTGATCAACATTGACAACTTAAATAAATCTTGACTGTTTGATCAATCTAATGGTCTTGATTAGCTTATCTTTGATTCATAAATCAATGTACTTTTCATCTGATTGGTCTGTTCTTCATAACCGCCTAGTTGATCTTACGGTTCTCGCTCTATCTTCTCTTCGATGGAGTCTTCGGTCTAGATCTTACCACGTGTCATGTGAAATTTTACCTGTACATTGGCCCCCATTACATTTTACGAAATTTTATTCATTGATGTGCAATGATAATTTTTTCTTGTTCTGACGTTATGTATACCCGCTTATGTTCTCACACGCTTCTTAAAAACATGCAATGTAGTTTTCCAGAAAACCTTTTGACTATCTACTGTCAGCGACAAGTTCTTCTTTTCTTTCTTCTGTTATGTTCTTTTGTTCCGTTTACAGATGCTTTGTGATTGTCGAGTAACTTACTTGTCAACTTGTTGTTGATGATTATTATTTCTCGTTCATTTGTTGTTTTGCCTTTCCGTTCCTTTCACTGGGGCTCATTGATAAAAATTTCCCGTTTTCTTCATTTCTCTTTTCTTCGTCTCGTACTTTAAAATCTGCGACAAGAATATTGCACAAGAACAATAACATAATAATGATTAAAATTAGTAAGGAGCGAGTGTAGTATTACATAATTACATCGTAGGAGTTTGAGTTTGATGTTTTGCATTTATTGGCAGAGTTTCTCCTGTTTCCTTCGTTATGAGTTTATTGGCAGAGTTTTTCCTGTTTCCTTCAGTACGAGCTCATTGGAGAGTTTCTCCCGTTTCCTTCGCTACGGGAACATTGGAGAGTTTCTCCCGTTTCCTTCGCTACGGGCTCTTTAGAGAGTTTCTCCCGTTTCCTTTACTACGGGCTCCTTGGAGAGTTTTTTCCGTTTCTTTTGCTACGGGCTCCTTGGAGAGTTTTCCCGTTTCTTTTGCTATAGGCTCATTGGAGAGTTTCTCCCATTTCTGAGGACTTAGGTTCATATAAAGAACCATTGTCCCATTTTCGCTTTGAGATGGACTTATGAACTGCCAGTTTTCAAGGGCGTGGGTTCAAATAAAGAATCATGGCCCCATTTTCGCTTTGAGATGGACTTATGAACTGTCCATTTTCAAGGACTTAGGTTCAAATAAAGAATCATGGCCCCGTTTGTAAACCTGCTTCTTGTTCATATTTTATCACCATCATGAGTGTTTCCCGCTTTGTGAGCAGCTTCAACTTGGTATTGATAGGACTTGATTTGAGCATTTCTGTTTACAAGTATTTTTTTAACGTAGTTTTTCAGGCTGCTATTTGACAGGACGTTGTTAATCTCCCAGTTGAAGATGCTGTCATTAACCATTATATTGGAGATGTCGTTGCCATAGTCTTTTGTATATTTTTGTAATTCTTTTTCTTCAAGACTTTACAAGATTCTTTCATCTTCTTCTCACTGTCTTTCTTTGTTCACTTTCCTTTCATTCTCTTTTCATTTTCAACTTCTTTTCTCATCATTTTCACTTTTTCCTTTCTCCATTTTTCATATTTCTTCCTTTCTTCTTCTCGTTTTCCTTAGATGAAGTCAACACAACCAATGATCGCTGGACCTCACAATTTTCATCTGGTTCTATTTTTTAAATTTTTTTTGAAGCTTCATTTGCTTCTTACTTTGTTTTCCTTTATTTTCTTTCTTTTCCTCGCTGTCATATTTCTTCCTTTCTCCCTTATAGTTTTTTTACTAAGTGTTGAATATTCTTTACAAGATTCTATCCACCTTCCTCCTTTGCAATTCTCTTTCCCTTTCAAACTTCTTTCTTTTCAAAACTCTTCCTTCTTTTCAGAGCTATTCCTTTTTGGAACTTCCTCCCTTTTCAGACTTCTTTCCTTTTAGAGTTCATTTAGAGGGTAGTACTGCAGACACCATTCCTCATGGACTTAAGCTCTCAGTGAGCTAAGGGGACCGTTTCTTTAAAAAGTAAAATCCTTCATGGACATGAACTCTTGGTGAGCTCAGGAGCCTGTTTCCATTTTCTTTAGAAAGAAAACGCTTTCATGGACATAAGCTCTTGGTGAGCTCAGGGACCCGTTTTCATGTCCTTTAGAAAGTAAACGTTTTCATGGACATAAGCTCTTGGTGAGCTCAGGGGCCCGTTTCCTTCTGAGATCGATGTCTGTAGATACTCTGAAGAACATAAGCTTTTCACAAAGCTCAGGAGCCCATTTCCTTCTAAGATCGATGTCCGTAGACACTCCCAAGGACATAAACTTTTCACAATGCTTAGTAACCCTAAATTTCCTATCTAGCACTTGCTAGAGTTTCACCATTTCGCTTTTCTTTTTCTTTTTCCAGTACACAAATATCTACAACAAGAATGTTGGACAACACCATATATAATATTTTAATAGAATGAGTAGGGATGAGTATACTGTAACTTTCTTCTAGAAGCTCGAATTTCATTCCGTAATGAATTTAAAAAAATTGACTTTCGTAGCTTTGTAGCGACATATGATTTGTATCATAAGCTTAAATGCGTTAGTGAAGCATAATAAAGGAAACTGACAATTTTGTACAGTCTTTTTTCCTGAACATCCTCCACGAGAATTTTCATATCTTTTTATCAGGAACTCTGAATTAAATTTTGCAAAATTTACCGAGAAGTAGACTTACGTATATTTCTGATGATAACGGCTTTTCCATGTAGTTGACTTCAATTAAATATATTTTAATTTCCGAAGTTGACCATTTAGCATATTCTGCTTCTCGTACAACATTCACGAAAAATCGTCATAACTTTCTTACGTGAGCTATAAAATCAATTCCGTAAAATTTCTCAAGAAGTATACTTCCATATCTTCATAATAATATACGATTCACCGTGTGATCAGCTCCTAATTGATGCAGTACAATTTCCGAAATTTACTCTTTTGCGTATTCTTCATTTCTGAACAACATGCACGAAAACTTTCATAACTTTTGACCGGGAGTTCCAAATCGAATTCCGTGAAATTTTCCAAGAAGTAAATGTTTGTATCTTCCTAATGGTACATTGTTTACAATGTAATTGGCCCCCAATTAATATAGTTCAATTCTGATGTTGACAGTTCTGCATAATCTTCTTTCCAAACAGCATGTATGAACACTGCCATAACTTTTGCCCCAAAACTCTAAATTAAATTATGAACAACACCGACAAAAATTGCCATAACATTTGATCGAGAGTTCCAAATTAATTTCTGTAAATTCCTACAAAGAGTAGACTTCTATATCTTTCTAATGACATAATATTTGTCATGTAACTTCCTTCCAACATTTTCCGTTTCTATTATTGTTTTCGTTCTCATGTTCATTTTCCACTCCCGTTGCCTTTCCTGAGTGGATAGACGTTCTTGTTGTCACGATTTTCTCCGTTCCCGTTGTCAAGATATCCCGTTGTTAAGAATTTTTCTGTTGTCAAGACATTTTTTGTTATGCATTCGATAACTCCATCTTTTCGAGTTCATCTAACTCATCGGATGACCAAGAGTTGTTTGATCGAGCCCAAGCAGACATAAGGATGACAAGAAGACTTTGCAGCAAATTTGTTGGTCCCGTTGCGAAGTGGACCCAGACGGATACTTCAAGCTCTTCCCTCTCAGAGCTCCCACTCCCAGCGTCCCCGCAACGCAGATCGAGGCTCCCTCGAATTCTGATCCTCTGCTTCAACTAGCTCCTACTGTGCCCGCTGTGGGTACTCCCGCTCTGGGAAATGGATCTGGGTCCCAAAGCACTGTTGATGGGGAACCTTTACCAACTCTATGGAGGTTGAACGATTTTCCAACACTCCCGTTCTGGAATCTGTGAGTTTCCTTGACGATGTCGTGGCTTCTCACGTTGTTCTTTGCAGCATTCAGTCTGACGCCGATACTAATAGCATGAAGAGGCTTGATATTGGCGAGCTCATCAACAACTTGAGCTATGATTTGATACGGGTAATATTTTGTTTTCCTTTCTCAAGACATTTTTTCCTGTTCTCAAGACTTTTCCCGTTCTCGTTGTTTGTTCATTCCTTATTTTCTTGCACTTTTACAACCGGAAAAGAAAAGAGAAGATCTTCGAATATATACTGATCGAAATTTTATTTTTTCGTTTATCAATCAAGAAGGATTTTTTAGTTTGAGATAACCTTAAATTCAAAATTTGAATCCAATATTTGATTTGATTTTAAAATTTAAAATTTAAAACAATCTTATCATTACAAGTTTTAGATAAGATGTTTCAAAATTCAAAACATGATTTAAAATTTGAATTAAAATTCAAATTTAGGATAATCTTATCAAAGCAAATTTTTAATAAGATATTTTATTGTTTAAAATATGACAATCTTATCATTTCAGATAAGATATTTTAAAATTCAAAATTTAAAATATAATTTAACATTCAGATTTGAATTTAAAATTCAAAATTTTATTTTAGATGCATCAAATTGATTTTAATAAATTCTTTTTCCGACCTTTTCAGATCTATTTTTCTTTATTTCAAATAATAATGGCGTAAAAGACATAGGCCAATAATAACATTAATCGAATAAACAAGGAACAAGTTTACCCTTTTTCACTTCCTGTTTCGTTGCCATGTCGTTTCTATTTCGCCTTCCAATTTTCTCATTTTCAGTGTCATGCACGTTTCCATTTTCATTCTCATTGCCATGACGTTTTCATTTTCATTGCCACAACATTTCCCATTCTTGTTGCCACGACATTTTTCGTTCTCAACGTTTCCCTTTCCCGTTGCCACAACGTTTCCCATTCTCAACATTTCCCATCCCGTTGCCACAACGTTTCCCTTCTTTTCAGACTTCTTCCTTTTCAAACTTCTTTGGTACTAGAGCGCTAAGATTTCTGGGTATAGTGGGGAGCGAGTCAAAGTTTCCAGGCCCGCTACCCTACCTGCTCCCAGCTTCCTCATCTCAAGCATTTCCCGTTCTAACATCTTTTCCACTGCCTGCTCATTGATTGGATGAGCTGGCCCGTTCTCGTCCGTGATTCCTTTCCCTTTGTCACGCGAAGTGACTTCAATGTTCTCGCGACGGGCGTTGTGGCTGGCTACTGGCTTTCGTTGTACTGTGTCCGCTTCCATATATGTTGTCAAAATCGTTTGGTTTGGTTTTGAGCATTTTGAGAAGGGATCTCTTGAGTTTTTTTTCTCATCTCTCAATGAAAGCACCAAATGTAAGGAAAAAAATTCACCGTCTTTGATAATCAGTCATGAATTTTCTACACCATAATATGAAATCAAGAGAATAATTTAGAGAGAGAATAAGAGAATAAAGATATCATGATTTACGTGAAAAATCCACGGAGAGACTTTGATAGTATTTTATTATGAAAATGGGGTTTACAAGGCTAATGCAAGCTACATAGTCAGCTTATTTTTTATGGGTGTTGAGGGTTGTTGTGTTCCCCTTTGGAGTTACATCCTGCCTCTATTTATAGGCATTCATATAATCTGATACAGTTTATCTAATTTTGTTTGAAAATAGGATCAGCATAATATCCCTCTAAGATTCAGTCTATCAGCATTGACAACTTAAGTAAATCTTGACTGTTTGATCAATCTAATGATCTTGATTAGGTTCTCTTTGGATTGTCACGTCAAAAATCCATGTACTTTCGTTTGATTGGTATGTTCTTCATAACCGCCTAGTTGATCCTACGGTTCTTGCTCTATCTTTTCTTCAATTGAGTTTTCGGTCTAAATCTTGTCACGTGTCATGTGAAATTTTACATGTACACTACCATGAAATATTAGCAAATATTTTTTGGGTCTAAGAAACTAAGCACAATTAAAAACAGAAATAATGTGAGAATTTTTATTGCGAAAGTCTCTAACAATTATATTTTGTTTTAAGTTTATTATTATTAAAAAGCACATATTGTGATTGAATATAAAAGATTTGTATCTAATGGTTGATGAATTAACCAATAATTATTTGATTGGTCATAGAAAAAATGTAGATATGTACGTGAAAAAAAATCTTGACTAGACTTTTAGTTCGTCTATCTTAAAAGATTTATGGGTATTGTCAGTACCAAAGTTTGACAAAAGAATTCAAAGCAACAGCTGCACGTATGAACAATGAACTGAAGAGTACTGAATAGTGTGGATCTCAAGACGTAAGAGTCAAAATAAGATACTTATTTTTGCATTGATGGAGGGAATGGCTTGCATGTGCACATCATCTTTCTTTACAATATTATAATTAATTTCACTCTTAAAAACTGATACTTTACAACCTAAGATTAGTCGGTTGCTTAAAGAATAATTGAATCAATGTAATATGTTGGTATCCAATACTCACTTTTCAAGGCTATTTTTTGTAAATCTCTTCATGTTAGTTGTTCTATTTCCTTATCCCTTAGGTTTGTAATGTTGTAACTGATAAGCTTGCTAAATATGTGGTGTGGTCATGAAGTTCTCCTTCTCCTACGTTGGGGTTGGTCCTCCAATTGTTGATGACTTTTATTTTCTTATTTTTTGTCAAGTCTAATGAGAATTTATGGTAGTATGATTAGAACTTGTGATTTTTTCGTATGACAATATAACAAAGATATAGAGAGTGATCATATAGAGACGCTGGAAATAGAGAATAGTCTTGATTTGTCTTTAAGAAATAACTAGAAGACAATGTCTAAATAGAATCAAATTAAAAAATATAATAGATTAGATATTTGATATTTAATGCATCAAAATTTGATTGGAGACTAAAAAATGTGGCTTTAGACATCTAAAAGAGCTGGATAACAATTCCTCCATTTCTTTAGCTTGGGTCGGTAAAAAAATAAATGTAGTGATTAATGTTGTTTTAAAATACAGATCAGAGTCACATTATTTCTGATTTTTCTTTCTTACCCAAATGTATTGCTAGGATAGTTGATAAAGACATACACTTGGTGTAAGTGGTTTTTAAACCGCTTGACTTTGACAGTTATGATTTACAATATAATTTCCGAGGTTCTTTTGATTAAAAAAATAATCTGCAATACATGTGCACGGGAGTAAGGCTTAGGATGTCACGTGGCCTGAAAACCAATTTGCAATAAATGTTAAACAAGCTTGAAAAGTTAAAAATAGAATAATTCTAGAATGATCAATTAATGATTAAGTTTGAACTGATTAAGTGATGTGTCAATCATTTATAGATTGATGTTTGATGACTTATTAAAATGATTTGACAAGATAACCTATAAGTGGTTGTCACTTCACTTAGTGATAATTTAAAAATTTATCAATTACTTAGTCGGCGTAAAACTACTCTAAAAAATAAAAATAGAGCATAACTAAAATTTAGTCATACTTGAGAAGATATCCATAAATATTCATACACACACTCGCTCATAAAATAGTAGATGTGGAAAGATGACATACACACACTCGCTTATAATCAAGAGTTTATTTTTATCATTACGTATTCATTTATCATATATAAACTAATATTAGTTACACCATTAACTTATAATGACTCGAGTATTGCGCTACTACTTAGCATTTTTTGTCAAGCATATTAGTAAAAGACTATATATTAATAATATTGAAACTTTGAAAGAGCCATTCCATGTCAGTACTCGTGAAACCACCTCCATTTTCTTCTCTTTAATACAATGCTTCTTGTTTTCTCAGATAGCCTTTAGACTTCAATGGGACCCCATTGTCACAAATCTGGGGAAACTATAAAACAAAGGTTCAGGAGAAAAAAAGAGGAGCAAAATTCACGCAGCTCACATGCCTCAAGCTCTCGAAAGAGGAAATTTTCTGCACAAGATAGTAGATACTCTTTTTTATATATTGTTTGGTAATCTATGATCCAGGTAGGACAAAATACATAGTAAAAAACAAAATATATCATGATATATTAAGTGTCTATTTATAACATTTACTAAATAAACATATTTTTATGACATGAGTATCGTCTCAATTTACATCTGATTAATCTATGAATTTTAAAATTACACGTGAAAATACACAAATCGATAGATTATAATGAAATTTAGGGAACATACGTCTTTGGCCTCTGTATGTTCTTTTTAACACTTATATATACATAACTTCAACTTTCATTTTCCTTTTGATTCGCGATCCCCTTATTCTGTTGTTGGTTTTCTACTTTTTAAGACATGCATGCTCAAAAATTGACAAAAAATAACTCTAAAACTAAAAGTCAAATCCCAAACTTTATTTATAATGAAAAAAGTTATGAAATATAAAAATGTGAAATTACATGGATTATTAAATATATAAACTGATTATTTGTTTCTAATAAATCCTCGAACAATGCCTTTTTACTTAAAGAATAAAATAGGGTCACGTAAGATAATATCACGTCACATGACTATAAAATATTTATTGAGAATTAATTTTTTTAAAACAAAATTTTATAAATACAGATAATTTCTTCATGACGTGTTTACGAGGTTAGGCATCAGATCTAGCATGAGCTACGTGGAATACTTAGGCTGCAAGTCGTATTATCTGTTGAAGGAATCTATGATTAATGCTCTATTTATTTATTGTTAACAAAATCATGTGGCAGTAGAGTGACCACTATTATTACGATATCATAGGTGGCGATATCATTGAATCGTGATTAAAAATTAAAGAATGAAGTGGGCCTCATTTTCATTTGTCCATATTTAAGATGAGATTTGTTGATACTTCAACTTTTTTTCCTTTGGCAAAAGGTCTTTTGTTCTTAAAAACTGTTTAGGTCAATATAGTATTAGTTTTAATAGTTCTCACTCCTTAAGTTCTATTTATAGTTTAGGTAAATTCATACCTCCCTAACTTCTATTTTTTAATGAGTATTGGTTCTGGTTTTGATAAAAAAAATTTGAACTTTAAAAATAAAATCACAAACCACTCAACTTTTAAAAAATGACAAAACGTCTCACATTGTTTATTTTAGTGATGGAGGATCAAGTAAAATACATATGTGGTATCACGTAACCTATGTTGTGCCATATGACAATATCTCTCTAAATTTGTTGTTGTTGCAGTTATCATTATTCTTTGTATTTATGTGAATTAAAAAAAATTAATTTAGCATCATACTATTAATTTTTATTTCAAAATTATCAAATTAAAATTAATTTAAAAAGTATTTATTATTTATTTTTTAAAATTTATTAATAGGTGAATGGATTTAAAAAATTAATGCCTTGTTTGATCAATTTATAGTCATTTCAAATTTAACCAATTATTAAATGCTACATGTAAATTAGAAGGTTATTTTAGTTAATGGATCAATAATAAGTGGATAAAATTGTCTAAAATGATTGTCATTTTCATAGAGAAGGGAAAGCCCACCTCGGAAGCCTCCCAACTTTTAATATATTATAGATATTAGATACTTGATTTTTGAGGTATTTTATTGTTACATGTGAAGTAATATTGTTGGGTAGCATTGTAGGAAATTTCTTTTAATGGTTAATGAATTCGAAGTAGGAAGCAAAGAATTTTCAGTACACCTTATGTACCAAAATTATTCTAGGTGTATGTGTGTGTATATATATGTGTGTGTATTACATATATACACATACATACATACATATATACACATACATACACATCTTGCCCAACTTATTTGTGTTGCTATAAGATAAAATGGTTTACTCAATCATTAAGGTAGTGACTTTATGCAAATAAGTGGATGGCATGTCAAATATAATGGTCTCATCTTAAACATGATAAATAAATATATAATATTTTTTTAATTAAGAGGTGTGTGGATGATCTCACGCTACGTGTGTATCACCACGCCAAATGGTGCTATATATCATTATTTGCTATTTTTTTTGTAATACCACACATTGATTTATTTCACATATTTTTAAAATATTAAATTACTCATCAGCATGTCTTTATACTTCATGAATGAGATGTTAGATATCCATCAATTTTCAAAAGAAAAATATTATGTAGCACTCTGTTATTTAGTATCATTATGTGCTAGCATCATATATAGTCATATTTTAGATGTGATGAATATATAAGATAAATAAACTCTACACTATAAGGCTCATGAATAGTCTCACACGATGAATATTATCACATCATAACGGAGCTTTACGACATTATAAATATACAAATTTATATCAGATTCACCATATATTTATATTCATATTGACTATGTAATCTAAATTTAGCAGTAATTTTTTTCAAAACACTAAAGTTATCAATATATAATAACACTAAAAACGACACCGTTATCAAAATACTAAAACTTTACTTAGAAAACTATATATTATTTTATTTCATTTCATCATCGACTCAAATCGCAAACCTAAACAAACTTTCAGTTTACTCCAGAAGCAATTTTCGTAAAAAATCATTTTTAAAAATAAATTAGTGATTTAACCCTTAAAGTTGAGAAACTATTAGTCACATGCTAGGAAAAAACCCAAACTTAATCTAAGAGATGTTCCGGAAGTAAGGGAATGTGACCGTAATGTTACGTAGGTGCGATTATGTGTGATCTAATCTCATTAACCGACAAGTATAGTCTGAGAACGCGAGTTGAGATATGAAGGGTAAATGATGAATAATTTGAGTCAGAATATAGAAGATGATAAAATATTATTGGGAGGAGGAATTCACATAGAGTTCTCCAAGTCTAGAGATTATGGTAATACAAAATGAAACGAAAAAAGTCCAAAGTATCAAAAATCTTTTTTTTTTAACTAATTCAGATTTTATTAGAAATGAAATGAGATACAGACAATAAGGGAGGATTATGCCTGAACCTAACAATAATTTTATAGAGAAAGTATAAAAAGTCTTTGACAATGAGGGATATTTATGGAGACCCGCCTACTCCATCTAATCCATTAACTAATCGACAATGTACCCTAGGTAATCACACCTCAACAAGCTTTATTAAGGTGACAACGTTCAATCATCGTTCATTGTAACCATAGCCAGGTGGGTCGGGGTGTCTTGCAGGAAAGATTCTCACGTACGCTATCCTTCACATTGCGCCATATGTCACGAGCAGTGATCACAAATTTGAGGAGGAATAACACAAAGAACGTGCCACATCAATGAGATATAGAGCATTCAAAGTGGGAAGACGGTACATCCACGACCCTCAAAGAGGACATATTGGTGAACGGGTATTCTTTCATATACAACGTAACTTCGCCCTAATCCTATCAAAACACAACCCCCAAAAATGTTCACAAGAAAATGATCCGCTTAATTCTTTGTTATTTGACTTAATGTTTACAAGGATAAGCCAATATATCAAAAGAATACAAGATACGATTATATATGTCGATGCTGACATGGACCGAGAAAACATGTTAAAATGTCAAAATGACACTTAGTGGTAGTTCATAGGAGTGATCGAGTGCCGCCATAGTGAGTCAAAGTCAAGCGGTCAACCATGTAAGTGACGAGGGGTACACCCATGTACATTAGCCTCATGTGCAAGTTCGATGCATAGCGATCGAACTTGTACATCTTCTATGTAGGTGTCAAGATCTTATTTGATGAAGCCCTCGAATCGTGAGATGTACGACTGTGATGACAAGTGTTACTTCCTAAAATTCTTGTTTGCATTATTCTAGCTGGCACGTATGCATTATGTTGCGTTTGTGAAAATTCTCGAATCAAGTAGGAACATAGCAAGATTGTTAAGTGTAAGGATGAAATATGATTGCACAACATATAGTTTATTGTGTGACTTCTTTCTTTGTGTTGGAATGTCTTTAATATGTTGCAATCATGAGACTTTTTGAACCAAGTAAGAACATAGTGCGACCATTCGACATAGAGATGAAATGTGATTGTGTGACGCGGAGTTGTCTTCAATAATTTTTATGGTGGCATCAGGTGTGAGAAAAATCAAGTGAATTTTATCACGAGAAAAATACATGATGATATCACAGGTGACATCATGATGGCATGTGTTAGGGTACTACTGATCACCATCATCATTTTGTAGTTTTCAGATTGACGATATGGGGAGCTAGTGTGAGACGTGAGCGGGCGCAATGATGTGCCATTGTGTTGGTACTAGCATCGGGTACCTAATCTCGATGCCTGTTTGATTTGTGGTATTGAAAAAATTGTCGAGAATGATATTTTTTGAATCCACGTCATTGTTGGAGCAGGAAAGCAGGAGCGTGGAATACATAAGTGCAAATTCAATTCCACTCTTGTGAAATGCAAGTGTTGACTTCCCTCTTTCTCCCATTACTATTACTAGTTATACCAAAATAGTAGTTAAGTGGTGGACTACATCTTTTCCATTCCTAAATATGTTATAGTTTTGAAGAAATGGGCACATACGAGGCGCTGGTGGTGAGGTTGCAACTTACTATTTTTTGCGACGACTTGAAGATGTCTATTTCTTGTTATGCCTCCCTTTCTTTATAGATCATGATATTACTATGTCTGAGCTCATGCTTGACGACAGATCCATAGTGGATATCATTGAGAGTGGTCCTTCCAAATCTTACAAAAATTCTACTATAGGGAAGGATAACAAGATGGAGATCTACTATAGTTGGCTATGTTATTTCTTCAAAGACACCACTACTTCATGATAAGAAAGGAAGGAAGCAGTAGGCGTTACGAACATGCCGTAATTTGAGAATGAGAAGGTTGAACTAGCTGCCTTCATTTGCATTGTGGTTATCACTGTACATACTTCATGTTAATGTCGCCACTTGTTCTATTAATTACATTGTTACAATATCGTGTTGTGTGCAAACAATCATTGTATTGTTGAACTTCCTCGTCGTTTGTGTTTGTCTCATTTTGTTTCTTCTTACTTCAAATCTAACATATGTTTGTTTCAATGTCAATGGGCTTCCCTTTTCTAAAGATGAATAGTCACGTGTTTATGATGGCAACTAGATTGGCAATATGATGGAAAATCACTTTAGCTTCTATATATTCTTATGCAATTTGTATTACCACCTTGATCGGGTTCACTTAGAGCGCCCACTGAGACGTTATGAGATTGCTACTTTTGTTGATAGTGCATGCTTGTAGATGTTTGTGTGAGAACATTATCCTAGGTGTGATCTACCGCGAGTAAAAGTGCAAAATATTCGGAGTTTGGTCATGGAACTATATAATGACGCCTAAAACAATCAACTTCCCAATGAGCATTGATAGATTTGGAACTTCAAGCCCTGTCCTCACATGTTGGAACTATCTACTTACTCGTCCTTACATGTTGGAACTGTCTACTTACCCGCCCTACTTCTAGTGATCTCCATACCCAGACATCTCATGTTTATGTATTGTTCTGAACATGAAGACCTACTGGATAAATTTAAAAATAAATTGGGAATCCTTCATTGATTCTAAACCGAAGACATCTGCGGGAATGTACATTTTCAAAAATGACTTGACATTGCGTGCACTAAAATCCATTGGTGACACAACCAAAGCAAAGTAGTCATAAAATTCTAGGAAAAGAGATGTCACTAAGATTCATTGATAAAGCCTATTACTAAAGTAGGTACCACTGTAAAAGGAAAACAGGTGGACCTGTCTGATGTGAATCAAGTAGATCAGTAATCATATTACTTGATTGTATTGTCTAGATCACACCTCGTGGTAATTTTGTAGTCTTTTCAATTTTGCTTTAAATTATCGGACATGTAGTTTATCATCTTTTATTATTCTATGAACTATCATTTTGAGTACATCATTTTGTGTATATTCTCCTTCTTTTTGATATAAAAGAGAAGTTAGGATAGTGTAGTAATACATTATTAGTAGAGGTAAATAGAATTTTTTATATCACATGTGATAGCTCTGAACAATAGTATCAGGTAGTGATATCATCGAATAATATAAGAGCACAAAACTAGGGTAGTATGATAACACAGTATCCCGTGTAAAAAAGTAACATCATGTGATAATATCAAGCATACATAAATAACATGAGCTAAACATCAAGCAATAACATTACATATAATATGAAGTAATGTCATCATATGATAATGCATGAACATGAAGCTAGGATAGCACAATAGTACATCATTAGGCAAAGATGATTGACATCACATAGTAGCATCAATAATAATCATTAAATGATAATAACAAGTAATGATATCATGAGACATCGTCTGAACATGAAGCTTGGATATCATAACAGTACATCATCAGGTAGAGATAAGTAATATTACATAATAGTGTCAAGTAACATTGAATGATAACATAAAGTAGCCATATAATTAGATAACTAATGAACATGAAGCTAGTATAGTGCAATAGTACATCATCACATCATGTTATAACATCAAGTGATGGTCATTGAATGATAACATCAAATAGCATGTAAGCATGAAGCTAGGATAGTATGATTACACATCACTATAAAGAAGTAAGTAACATCATATGATAACATCAAGTGATAGTCAATGAAATGATAATATCAAATCGTATGGGAGCATGGAGCTAGGCTAGCGTGATAACACATCATTAGATAGAAGTCAATAACACCATGTGAGAGCATTGAGTCATAACATCAACTAGTGGCATCAATGCCTGAAGATTAGTAATGCTTTAGACATATTAAGACATCACTTTTCTAAGCATTACTATCCATTGTGATTCATTTTTTGACTTTAGCCGCTTTGCCAAGGTAATTTTGTTGTTACCATGACATGTTAGTGTCCATCATGTATCATTCGACAATGATTTACATTAGAGACCTAGGTCGCACTTCTGATAATTTTGTCTCTTCCTCGGGTGCACTAAGAGAGATATTTCAGACCTAAGTCACACCCGTGATAATTTTATCGTTACCTCGGATGCACCCGGAGTGATGGTTCTGACTGAGATACAACTGTGGTAATTTTATTAATACCTCATATGCTCTTAGGGAGATAGTTCAGACCTATGCCATACCTAGTGGTAATTTTGTCGTTACCTATTCACACCTAAATCATATCTCGTGATCATTTTGTCATTACCATGGATGCACTTAGTAGTGATAGTTCGTACCTAAGGCACAACTCATGATAATTTTTCATTACCACGGATGCACTTAGAGTTATAACTCAGACCTGAGTCACACCTCGTGATAATCTTCACTACCACGAATGCACTCAGAGTGATAGTTCAGACCTAAGTCATAACTCATGACAATTTGTAATTACTGCGGATGCACTAAAAATGATAGTTCAGTCCTAAGTTACATCTCGTGATAATGTTTTTGTTATCAAGGATGCACTTAAAGAGACATTTTAGACCAAAGTGACACCTTGTGATAATTTTTCGTTATCACGGATGCACTCAGAGTGATAGTTCAGACTTAAATCACACCTCATGATAATTTGTGATTACCACAGATGCACTCAGAGTGATAATTCAGACCTAAGTCATACCTCATGGTAATTTATCATTACCACGAATGCACTACGAGTAATAGTTCAGTCCTAAGTCAGACATTGTGATAATTTTGTCATTATCACGATGTACTTAGAGTGATAGTTCAGATCTAGGTCGCACCTCATGATAATTTTTCGCTAACACAGATGCACTTAGAATGATAATTCAAACCTAAGTCACAACTCATGGTAACTTGTCGTTACCATAAATACACTCAGAGTGATAGTTCAGATTCACGTGTTGTTAAAAAGGTTGTTCCTCGACAAGAGCTACATCCTCTATTATGATATCTTCTTTCTTTAGTTTTTCATCAAAGATCTTTCTTAAAGTCATATAGTCTTTGGTTGAGTGATGCAGATGGCAGTGATAACGACAATAACTAAGATATTATCTTTCCTCCCTTATGGAAAACGTGTCTACCCGGGGACAATTGACTTCTTTATCATTTACCCAAACATCAAGTAATGCTTCAATTCTATCAATCAGACAAGGGAAATGTGGTGGCGTATACTTGTCCCCTATTCCTTTTGAAACCTTAATCTTGTGCATATGCCATGACTACTTGTGACGTATAATATGATTAGCTTTCTATGCACAATCCCCATGCAAGTTTTGCTCAGTATGCTTGGATCTAAGCATAAACGTACTTGAATGTTGTGCAGCAACCTGAAGGTGGGCGAACAAAGTTATTTAGATGTGCTTTATGTTCTTTAGCCATACCATGGATGTATATCTTCGCCAATCCCTCTACTTTCTAGTTATCAGCACATTCCATAGTTTTGTCCTTGAACCTTTATACATAGGTTTTCAGTTCTTTATTCGATCTTTGTGATTCACTCCCCAAGTCCAAGATGCTCACTATTTCTCCAAACACAATGAACTTGGCATTGAAAATGAAAGTCATCCGTGCCCACGGCAGGACTGACCTTGGTGTTGGGCTGGAATCACATATGTCTTCACAAGCTACCATCGTAAGAAAAATGCCATCTTAAGGTATGGTAGTGTGAACGTCAATCGTGGGAAATGTTGCCATCACGGGTGCGCCGTTGTGAGAGCCTACTATCTACTAGCATGAGGTGTGTGTACGCGTCATGGATGTATTCATGTGAGAGATTATGCCAGCGTGATAAGTGTACTTACATTAGAGAGTGAGTCACGCACTATAGGAGGTAACGTCGCATGGTGTCGTGAGAGGCGACATCGCAAGGTGTAGCTATAAGATGACATGATAGGTGTCATCATAAAATGTCATGGGAGGTGTCATCGCATGTTGCTCCATGGTAGGTGCTGTTGCAGACATGCTAATGGAGGTGCCATGGCAGGTGTGGTATGGGTGGCGTCACCACATGTGTGCTATGATAGGCGTCATTGTAGGCATGCTATAGAATGTGTCATCCCAGGTGTGTCATGGTAGGTACCTTCGTAGACGTGTTATGGGAAGCGTCATGGTAGATGTAGTACGGGAGGCCCCATTACACATATGCTATAGAATGTGTCGTTGTAGGTGTGCTAGGGAAGGCATCGTCCCATGCGTGCTATGATATGTGTCATTGCATGTGTTGCTATAGGGTGCAGAAGTGTATGTCTTTTATGGCAACCCAAATGCACGTGTGTAATAAGGCAACGTAATCGCATGTGTGTTATGATAGCAGAGTTGCATGGGTGCTATTGCACTGAAGTCGTAATTGTGCTATGGTAGCATAGTCGTAGATGTGCTATGAAAGCATAGTCTCAGATGTGTTATGGAAGCGTTGCAAGTGTGCTATGTCAACGTAGTTGCAAGTGTGCATTGTCATCGCAATCACATGTGTGAAATGGCAGCACAATCACATATGTGTTATGGCAGCATTCTCACAAGTGTGTAATGGCAGTATCCTCTCATGTGTGATATACCAATGCACTGACAATTGTGCAATTGCAGTAGAGTCGCATGTGTGTGGCATCATAGTCACATGTTTGATATGGAAGTGTAGTTGCAAGTTTGCAATAGTAGTGTAATCATAGGTGTATTGTGGGAGCACAGTCCAAGGTTGTCACGATCATAGTTTTGACTAAGATCAATGGAGTGGTCTTGCGGATCAGATTTAAGATAGTAAGATCCCACTAAAGATTAGCAATTAAAATATAAAAAAATATGCATGTATGAAATTTTTAAAATAATATTAATTACTATAAGTAAGTAAAATCAGAGAATGTCACTAATTTATCATATTTAAACTCAATTATTTTAATACATTCACCACTATTTAATACATAAAAACCTTTAAAATTGACACATCCCAACAGTAAGTTCAATCTATCGATATAAAATCTCAGAACTTCACTTAATTGTTGTTATAAAAAGATAAATAAATAAATATGTAAAGATAATTATTAATTTAATAATACATCAGGTTTGTGCATATCTAGTTAGGGAGTGTTTGATTTATAAGTTCAAATTTAATAAACTAGTAGTGCAGTATTAAATGTCTAAATCTTTTTACTATATTAAAAGTGGCTTAAAATAATGAAACATTTGATTTATCATTTTATCTTTTATAGCTTCCTAAAATATTGTATGATTTGGGTATTTCACTTTTCTTTCATCCATATAATGTTATGAAGTTAGAAATGAATTTTCGTCAAGATAAAATTCGAGATCTTTTGTACAACGAACTTTTCTTTTAAAATGAATCATAATTTTTTGTTAAAACTTTATAAATTAATCATGTTTTAATAATCATGATATCGGGAACATGGAAATTTAATATAAATGAATTGAGAGAAATACATTGTATATTAACGATCTTTTAATATGATAGTTATTTTTTAAGAATATGATAATTTGATGGAGTAAAATATTTTCTATATTATTCAAAGAACAATGTTATATATTGTGGTTTGAAGTTTATAAATAAGTTAATGTATTTAAATATTATGACAAGTTTTAAAGATAGTTAATATTAATTTCAAATCATAACGTTTAATTTAGATTAGTTTAATACGTGCGAAGCACATATTGTTTCTACTAGTATAATAAAATAGTAGTGACAAAAGTCAATCTAATTTGATAAGTTTAAGTAATGTAATTAAGTCTTAAAATAGATAAATTGAAATATTATAAAAACAGTCAAATATTTAATTAAATATAAAATATATTTATTTTTGTTGCATAAACATAATTGGTTCAGTGATTTAATGGTCATAGGGTAAAATGTTTTGTTTGGTATAAGGGTTCAAATCCCACATCAACACCTCCTTAATTATTTTGTAAATAAAGCAAATTGTAGGATCGGTGGGATAGTGAACAATCCTACACAATCCTACCGATCCTATGGTGACCCTACAACGATCCCACATGATTCCAATTCTATACTCGATCTGGATCGTTTAGGAATTATGAGATCGTAGGATCTATCAACCATGGCACAGTCCTAAGTTGCGTCCTCACATAAATTTATTTTGTGAGAATGAGGAGATTTCAAGGAGAGGTAAATAATTAAACAGGCATGCTTGAAGAACATATACAATAATTGGATGACAATATTAAATAAGTGATTCAGCAATGGCGTGAGGGGCATCGCCTAAACTGGCGCAACTGTTGCGCGCTGGGCGCTATTGTTGCGCGCTGGGCGCTAGTGTCACATGTTGGCGCCACCGCAGCCCCCTTGCAATGTGCATAAAGCGCCATTGCAACATGTCAACCATTGCTTTGGCAACTAAAGCACCATTACAACATGACAACATTGGCGCCACCGCAACCTCCTTACAATGGTGCGTAAGGCTCCTCTGCTGACGCCCCTGTTATGCGACACTAGGTGTGATTGCTTATTATCATGTATTTTGGAGTGTAAATGCACTATCGCAACAGCTGATGTAAGCCTTGGAGTAGAATTGGAGTAGGATTGAAGGAGTTGTATGTGTTTTCTTCTTCATCTATTACCTCACTACTAGTTGAGACAAGCGGTGGAAGACCATGGTCGATTGGAGGGAAGTTTGTGGGTGTTCATGACTCAAATTAGGTTGCCCACTCTAAATCAGATGCAACAGAGGAGGTGCGGTTGAATTCTGTACGAGAGTGACATAAAGGAACACATTAATGGTTCCTAACATTGTTCCAATTTTATCATTGAAAGCATGAAAATCTGGCTAGAGATTTGTAGTTCGTTGATAGCTGTAGTGTGATCCATTCTTGGTGCAGCGATGACTACTATAATGCCAGTAGGCTACTCCCGTAAGGTAGTCTTGTCTGTCTCATAGACTGTCAGGTCAACTGGTAGACTTCGGTCATTATCTCTATCAGGAAAGAAGTCTTGGTAGGTCATCCATGCCTAGCTATGGTTGTAGTTGTACAGTGATAGATCACTCCCCAGTGCAGTCGCCAAATGTTCCAAAAGTAAAGGGGTATGATTGTGAAGTCACGTGGGCGCAGTTACATGTATGATCTAGTATCATTAAATGACAAGTACAGTCTGAGAATGTAGATGTTGGAATTTGAACGGTAAAGGAAGATCACTCTAAACTAGCTTGTAGAACTTAAATTTTATCACATTCTACAAGCTAGTTTAGAGTGATCTTCCTTTCCCGTTCAAATTCCAACCTCTACATTCTCAGACTGTACTTGTCATTTAATGATACTAGATCATACATGTAACTGCGCTCACGTGACTTCACAATCATACCCCTTTACTTTTGGAACATTTGGCGACTGCACTGGGGAGTGATCTATCACCGTAAAGGAGTGTTATTACAAAAAAAAAACTTAAGATTATGTGATGTTTATATCATTTAGTCAAAACTTAATGAAATTTAAGTTCTAATTTTCATGTCTCCAATTTGACGAAAAAATTAATGAAACGCTATATTGATATGTGACTGGAAAATAGTACAGGCCAGGTTTATTATGCTTTGAGTTGGAACCATCCGAATTGATAAAAGTTGGAACAAATAGAAGATAAACATTGACCAGATAGTTCTTTTAGTTTTATTGTGGTCTTAGTTGAGTTGGTATCGAGTCCTTATTGAACTTGGGAAAAAGATGTGTGCTTTTAAAAAAAAATGTTATAAGTGACTCCATAATTACCCAATTGAAATAAGGAAGACCTTAAAGTTGGGTGACAATCTACAATGAGTCACGGATCAACATGTCATGATTGTTGAGGAAAAGTATGATATAATTAAACAAGTTTCTCCTCTATTTTCAATGACAAAGCAGTTTACTTTGAATGACAAAGCAGTTCATTAAATCATGAGATAAATTTATATATAATACTCTTATTTTTTCAATTTGCAAAGCGACTTTTCTTTCTTTCATTACGTTGCTTTTGTGTAAAAGTAATTGTGCACTTAACAACCTTTAAACAAACTATTAAACGATTAAGAGGCATATCAATCATTCAGTTTTTAATTTAGTAAATTATTTTAGTAAATGACAAAACACGATGCATCAATCAATTAAAAATTTATTTGTATAATTTAATCCGTCTAGAATTTTTTTTTACTACATCCTTCAAATTTATTCGGATTCTCAATTTAATTCATATAAGTCTAATTTTCTAATCAAAGTCCTCGAATCATTAAAAAATCATAATTAAGCCTTTAATTAATCTTCACACATGAAAACTGCTTATCTAGTTGATAATCTTAACATTTATAATTAACATTCAAATATGCTTCGTCTGTTTAATCATCAACGCTGAAAAAGATCCAAGTGTGAGGCCTAACAAAATTCCATATTTGAACATTGTAAATTACTTAAGGACTAGATTGAGAAAATTAAGTTTACTGCAACTAAATTAAAAATTAAACTTGAATAACTGTAATTTCATTTCGCCCTTTCTGTCGTCAGACTGGGTAATAGGATAATTTATCCAATAATACTTATCATGTTCTCCTGAGTCTCACGATTAGTTAATTGCATCATATAAATTTTATTTCAGAAACTGAAAAATTAAGCATAAACCCTTTAACAAGTGGATGAGGACTCTTTGTCGTTGTTTTTGTATTATATATTAGATGTGGCCCAATTGTTTTTGTATTAAATTATTAATTTTTTAATTTATTTATTTTTCACTTAATCTGATCCGTTCAACGAGAGAAAATCCATATCTTTAACAAGTGGTATATCTTGTAAATCTAGCTACCACCACAAAATATAGTCAAGACTCAAAGATAACCAAATAATAAAGAAAATAAGGGTTAACCTAGTTGGCTATATAAGATTTTGCCTCAATATGATCAAGAGTCTGATCTCATCACTCTCAATATGAAAAAAAGCACAAAAATAAGGGGTGAAAATAAAGAAGAGAGTGCAACTGGAGGGTAGTTGAGAGTGGTGGGAGGAGATGGCTTTCAACTAGAAACGAATTAAAAAGTAAAACTTGCCAGTTATTACGGCGAAATGATTTTTGATGCAATGGAATGAATCATTACTGGGTCTTAATTAAGTAGAAGAACCTCATAGACTTTGCTCACCTAACCCTTTAGCTAAAACCCAACATAAAATTGAAGAACAACATGAGAATCACAGGTTACAAGTGCTGCTTGAAAAGGACTGGTCCATCCAAATTGAAGTCTGTAAGTGCAGCTCTCTATTTTCCAAGACAAGTAAATTGGGTCAATTTCTTTGGAAGTTGAGATTCCACTTTCAGTAGTGTTGCAACTCCCACTATCTTGTATATATGTAAATATTATAGGTTAAATTATATCAAGTTTTCTTCTATTTTATCTTAATTACATAGACACCCCCTTAATATCATTTATTTAGTGGTTTTTCATGTGAGACATCAAAAACATCATTCTCTATTAGCAACTCATACCCTAACAGCATGCTAAGTCAGCAAATACAGTGAATGTGCACAGCAATCTCCACCTCAGCTTTCCTTGCTCACTGCCTCTCCTACACAACCTAAGTCATCCTATTCAGAAAAGGAAAGAAGCTCCAACAGGAGCTTGACACTTGGACTAAGCTGAGCTAAACCTGTGCATTGTGTTAGTCACAAAAGGACAAAATCTGTTAGAATAGAATATTCTTCTGTTGCTCGATCTTCTGCAGCGAGGCAGCTTCTTCTTCCCTAATCGAATATATATCAAGAGTGTAAGGTTGCTTTTGTGTATTAGATTGAATATTACAGTAAGCTTAATACAAAAGCTCTTTATATATCAGTAGTAGTTTTACTGATATCAACTTCTAGCTATTTCTGATATATGGTATCAAAGCCATTCACTACAAGAAAAATGACGTTTTATAAGAGACAGAAAACCCTGTGAAAAATAATCCACAGGGTTCTCGCAGCGCCTGTGTCAGCCCCTCATATTAAAAGTCCGCATTTTTTTCTCAACACGCGATGCCTCCTGTGAAGAGCACTGTGATCTCTCATTTTTTACAGGATTTTTCGACTCCTGTAGAACGTTGTTTAATAGGATTTTCAGGCCTCTGCTGAATGTATTCAAGATTTATTTTTAATACTTGTGAATTAACTAGGGTTTCTAACACTTTTAGTGATATTTAATAAATGCTATTTTTATAGTAAATTTACATGTACCTGATTTGCATTCATATTTAACATATTAAAAATTATATAACAACGTCAATGAAACATTTAATAACATTAATATTTTATTTTACTTCCATAAAAGTATAATATGAAACTAAACAATTTCCAAAAGTATCATCACTAAGTCTAATCATCCACATAACATCATCATTTGTTCTAAAAAATAAAGCATCAAAATGTTTTACAAAATACTACAAAATATCCTCAAAAGTTGACTAAAGTATCATATAAAGCCTAATGTCCAGTTTTTCAAGCTTTGGACGTCCATGTTCAATAGCCTCAAATCATTGTAGATCATGCATTATATAGAGAACTTAGTAACCAACATTTAACTAAGTTAGAATTTTAAAAATTAATGCTGGCTAATCAAGTTCATACCAATAACCATATAAACATATAAATAGCATGAGTACTCACAAATTAGTGCAAAGATGTAAATAGCGTAAGTACTCCCAGTAGTCCATAGAGAAGCAATATAAAAGAGTTACAGTAAATGAGAAAATGAACTAACTGCAAGTTAACTATTTCTTCACGGAATGTAGAAATAGATACAAGTAGCCTCCATCGTTTTCTCCAGCATTCTAACTTGTGATTAAGCTAAGTACGTGTATAAAAAAATCTAAAAGTCATTAGGTATCATGAACTCAATGTAAGCTCTCAATGAAGGCATGTACAAGAGACTAAAACAAATTTTACTCAATAAAAGGACACCTTACGCTTTAACTTTTGATTGAAGTGTCAAATTTGCATGCCAAATAGAATAAAACCATTATGAAATACGGACTATCCTATAAAGGATATGACAAATTAATTGTAAAATCACAAATTATTGAGCAGTGACAGGCAGCTAAGAGAGTGTACAATCATGCTCTAGAACTCAGATTCAAATCAATATCACTTCAGGTTAATTTAGCCAAGTCAATATGATGCTATTGGCATTGAAAAGAAACAAATGTAACCTCCTAAAATGAAACATGTGCATTCGGACCGGGAAGGACTCAAATGATGTCTTTTTTAGTAGATCCTTCACCATTGGCAGATCCTTTAGTATCACCCTGTAAGTTCAAAGATCTCCAAGGATGCTAACCGAATGATAATGAAATTGATAAAATTAAAGTTAGCTTTAGTTACCTCCAACTGTGTGATAAAGCATTGTTTGAGTTGAGTTTGATGTAATAATGATTAAAAATTAATCATAATGATTGATTATCATGCACTTGCCACAATCCTTCATAACTGCGCCAATGAAATGTAAGGTTTTAGGGTAAGAAATAAAATGTACTAAGCTGTATAGCAGACGAAATACACCACCTAAGTGTTGAGCATCTACATTAGAAAAATAACTTATAATAAAAACATCATATGGAAAAGGAAATGAAAAATAGAACTTACGATTGACCGCCAACCTACTGAGATACATCTACATTCGAAAAACATCAGACAATAAAGATTTCAGAATAAGAAAAAAAGAAACAGAAAATAGGAATTAAATAGAAGCATTTCTAAATAAACATGCTAGATGTTAAATCGACTAACCCAAAGCTTGAGAGAGAGGAGCTACAAAAAAACGCAATGGAACTAGCGTTAACTTGGTTCTGGAGGGAGCAATTTCAAACCTTTCATCCACTTACAGAAACTCGGGTCATCGAAGTGAGGGAAACTGCTTTTCAGCTTTGTTCTTTGCTCAATTGTCAAACTCCGAAGCAGTGGGAACCTTGCCTCATGCAACCAATCAACTCATTTGATCAATCAATTAAAGACCATTAACTTAATGATGGAATAAATATTTTAGCTATTCATTTCCTTCCTGATCATAGGGAGGATCCCTGTGTGTTGGTATTAACCGAAATTACAATATATGACAATTTCTTAACACTTTTTATTGCAACAGTATTTGAAAAATCAAGAAGTTCTTACTTCTCCAAAATCATCTCCTGCAGAGAAAACGCAGCAAAAATCACAGACCCAGACAATTCAACTATAATGTGTAAAAATGTACAAATAATCACTAATCAATCTAAAGGGTCAGGATAAACAAGATAAGGATAAAAATTACTGAACTAAAATACAGAGACTTGTAAACTTAGAACCCAAATGATGGGAATTAAATTGAAAATGGAATTAAACTGAAGAAAATAAAAGCTCATCTGATTGATTTCTAGGTCAGAAGCATAAGATCTTTTGTTGTTGCATCTGAATCCTTACTCAACTTCTCAATCTTCATCCCCTCTCAATCTAATTCTGTTTTCTTCATATTTACTTGCTTCTTCTTTAAATTAATCATTACAATATATTTGTAGCTCATAAATTAGAAGCTTGATGCGCGTGAACCGATTAGAACTAGATTACTTCTTCATGAAACTTCAATCGACAACCTAGCCCTCTGTTCTTCGGTGTGGCTGAGGCGATGGTCGAGGCTCTTTCATCTTCAAAGTTATGTTCTTCAATGAAAATTGGAGAACCTGAAAAATCTTTAATCTCACAAGCCCTAATTCCTTCCCTATTTTTGAATGAGAGAGAGAAGCTAATCGAAAGAGAGAGAGAGAGACAAGCTAATCGACATGACTCTACTCTCTCTTCTTCAATGAAGGCCCAACCCTAGGTTGCGGATTTGTATGTTGGGAGGGAGAAGCTGTGAGAAAGAAGGATAATAGAGGGTTGGGGTAAATTATTTCAAGGAAGAAAAAGAAGAGAGGTATTAGATTCACCAGATAGGAAGATGAAGCCTGAAGAAAACTAAAACGAAGCATTTCTCACGTCAAGAGTACCCAGATGAGACCAAGAAGTAAACCAGATATAAAACAATGAAATTTAGACTCACCAGATTGGAAGATGAAGCATGGAGAAAACCAAAACGAAGCCTTTCTCATGTTAAGAGTACCCAAATGAGACTAAGAAGTGATAAAGAAGAAAGCGGTGGAAGTAGATCTGTGAAGAAAATGAAATCGAAGACCGAACGGATGGGAACTCGAACTCTCACCCTCGAGAAAGACTCTCACCTTCGAGAGACTTGATTTTTCTTTGTGAGAGAGAAGAGGGTTCTGTTTGTGTTTTGATATTTTAAGAGAGAAGGCAAAATTTTAAGTCCCACATTTAATTTTTAGCACCACTTTTTTTTACGTTTTAACAAGATTTTTAATGAGGTTCAATTAAAATCTTGTTGTTTTATGTATTTTACAGGAGATGACTATGAACCCTGTATTCCAAACCTGTTGAATCTCATATTTTTTGTAGTGATTAGAAGAAAGTCATGAGTAATTCTTCAAATGCAAATGGAAACACAACACCTGCAAATACATAAAATGCAACCAATCCTCTACCGTGATCCTCTCAGGTAATCAATTCTTCATAACTTTCAATTCAACACTATCTATCAAAGTAGACAGAAGAAACTTCATGTAATGGAAGTCTTAAGTAATACCAACAGTAGTAGGCTATGGTTTAGATGACATTCTATTTGGAGAAAAAGAGTGTCCACCCAAGTTTAATAAGAATGGTGAGTTAAATGCAGCCTACAAAATATGGGTTAGGTGTGATCAATTATTGTTAAGCTGGTTGAGAATCTCTGTGACATAAGGGGTATTAGGCTTTGTTATTAACTACATAACCTTAAATGAAGACTGTACATCATTAGAAAGGAACTTTGCTAGCTCATCCAGAGCTAGACTAATGTTCTCAAAAGGAAAACTACAAGATGTTGCTAAAGAGAATAAGATAATTAGTGAGTACTGCAATTATGTGAGGTCCTTGGTAGATTCACTTGCTGCAGTAACACAACCAGTGCAAGAGGAAGACTTGATTCTTCATATTCTGGATGGAACAGCTCAAAATATGACTTACTTGTCATATATATTAATTCTAGGAGCTCTAACATAAGCTTAGAAAATGTGCAATCCCTGTAAATGAAACTTGAAAGTAGGCTTGAGAAGTTCAATTCAGCAAATGCCGTGTCTGTCAAAGCAACTGCCAAGCTAGCCACTTCAAATAAGAATGAAAGAAGAGGTTTAAACGTTCCCTTCTCCAATTTTTCTGGTAATAATAATAACGATAGATGAAATAATAACTTCTCAGCAAATGGACCAAGGTCATTCAACGAAAGGGGAGGCTAAAGAGGTACAAGTTTAGAAGAAATGGGAACAGGTTGATTTGCTAAGTGTGTGGCAAGCCAGGACATGGTGCAAACATATGTTATTATAGGTTTGACAAGATTGCCACTACCAATTATCAAGCCTCACAACAACACAACGTGCCAAACTATTTTCAAGCACCACCTACAACTTTCAGCACTAGCTCAGAATCAATGTGTGATTCCCCCTGATATATTGACAGTGGGGCCAACAGTCATGTAACTTCAGATTTTGGTAAAATGAGTATTGCTTATGAGTACACCGGACCAGAGAGATTTGCTATTAGTAATGGTGCACTCTTACCTATAACTCATTTTGGTCATATTAATCTCCCAACCAAATGCCCTTCTATTTTACTCCAATTGATCTAATGTGTACCTGTTATTACTAAGAATCTAGTTAGTGTGTCTAAGCTAACACGATAATAAGGTTTTCATTGAGTTTCATGATCTTTATTATCTTGTGAAGGACAAGCTAACATGGAAGGTTGTTCTTCAAGAGAGGCTTAAGGAGGGCTTGTACCAGCTGATGCTTCCAAATGATATAAGAGCTGCTACTTTGGCTTATTCTCTTGTTTCCGAATTTCTTAGTGTTTACTCTATCTTCTATAATGAAAAGTGCCCTAGGTCTATATATAAGTTATCTTCTTCTAGTAGCAGTTCTAGGTTCAATTTGCATTTCAAAAGTTGTAATCAATGTACAACATCAGTTAATGAAAAAACCAATTTGCTGTCAAATTGTGCAATGTCTCCTCATACTTTGTGGCACTTGAGACTTGATCATCCCTCTTCCATTATTTTTTCTAATGAATCCAATCACTTGCAATCTAGCATTCCCAACTCACAAACTCAAAACCATGTCAGTATGGCAAGATGCATGCTCTTCCATTTCCTAACTCAAACTATTTACACTAAACCTCTATAACTAATTCACACTAACATTAGGGTCCCTCTCCTACATTATCTAGAGAAGTCTTTAGGTAATACATCCATTTCATATATTCCTACAATAGGTACACTTAGGTTTATCCATTGAAAATTAAATCTTAAGCCCTCGATACCTTCATTCAGTTTAGACACCTAGTTGAGAAACAGTTTGACTTACCTATTAAAAAAGTTTAAATAGACTGAGGATGGGAGTTTAGACCTTTTAAAACATATTTGGCCTTCCAAGGCATTGCTCTTAGACATCACTGTCACTACACTCACCAGTAAAATGAGGTCGTTGAGAGAAAATACAGACATTTGGTTGAAACCTCTCTTACCCTCTTAGCCCAAGCCTCATTACCCTACAAATTATGATGGGATGTTGTCTTGTGTGTTGTGTACCTCATAAATAGGTTACCTACTGTCACACTTTAATTTCTCTCACCCTTTGAAGTGTTATTTGGTCATAAAATACCAAACTACACTACTCTTAGAGTGTTTGGGTGCTTTTACTATCTTTATCTTAGAGCATACAACTCTTACAAGCTAGAATTTAGGTTTTATGTCTGTGTGTTTTTAGGGTACTCCCTTATTTACAAAGTGTATGACTCTTCTGGAAGATTGCATATCTCTAGGCATGTAGTGTTTAATGAAAATGAGTTTCCCTTTGCCACACATCCCTCTTTTCAACAAGTCTCTTCTACTTAACCTGTCTCTTTTATGCCTCAATCTAGTTTACCTTTTATGCCTATCACAGAGCCAAGCCAGGCACCAGCTCTACTCTCATCTGGTTGTTCTCAGCAGTAGGACTTTCCTTCAATTTCTATTGATATAAGTTCGTCTCCCTCTCCCCCTCCTACTTTATCTATTGTTACATATCCCACTAATTTACCTGATATATCTAATGCCTTATCAATCCTTCTCACTCTTGAACCAATTTATATCCTCCCTTCTCCTACTCTCTCTTCACCCACTTTAATTCCAAATCCTCTTTTGTCTAAATACCCAATGATCACTAGAACCAAAACTGATTCTCTTAAAGCCTAAGCTTTTTCTCACTTCCAAATATCCTCTCCCAGATGCTTTCCTACCTTGTGAACCTTTATCAACAAAGCAAGCTCTCACTAATCCCTTGTGGCTTAAAGCAATGCAAGAAGAATTTAATGCTCTCACGTTCAACCGTACCTGGGACTTGGTACCCTATTCACCATCAATGAATCACATTGGGAACAAGTAGGTATATAAGTTCAAATTGAATGCCAATGGGACTGTTCAGAGGCTTAAGGCCAGACTAGTGGTAAAAGGCTTCCATTAGACACATGGAATTGACTTTAATGAGACTTTTAGTCCTATCATCAAGCATAACACCATTAGAATTGTTCTTACACTTGTTGTAACCTATAACTGGCCCTTTTAATAGATTGATGTGAACAATGCCTTACTTAATGGCACGCTCACTAAATCTGTGTATATGGAACAACCTACTGGTTTTGTTGATCAACCTAAACCCACTGATGTTTGCAAGTTAAGGAAGGTTTTGTATGGTCTACAATAGACTCCAAGAGCCTGGTTTGATAGACTTAGATCCACTATATTGCACTGTGGCTTTGTTAATGCCAAATCTCATATTCTAGTTACTGGGAATAACATGACTCTCATAAGTAAGTTCATTCAACAGTTCAATTTTTGCTTTGCTCTAAAAGATCTTAGGCCTATTCATTTCTTTCTAGGGATTGAGCTTGTTAGAACATCTAAAGGACTCTCTTTCACAGTCCAAGTATATCAGTTAACTTCTGCACAAAACACAAATAGATGGTGCTAAGCCTAGTTCCAGCCCTGCAAGTTCTTCTATTAAGCTCTCTCTCTCAATGATGGTGAACCCCTATATGATGTGACCATGTATAGAAGAACAATTGAGGCACTCCAATATCATACCCTCACTAGGCCTGACCTCACTTTCATCGTAAACATCTTGAGTTAATTCATGTAAAAGCCCACTACCACTCACTGGCAAGCCTACAAAAGGGTGTCTGCATCAAACCGACAACAATGATTCATCTCTATCCCTTTTCTGATTCTGTCTGGGCTAGCAACCTGATGACAAGAGAAGAGAAAATGGCTATGCTATCTTATTTGGTGGCTCACTCATATCCTGGTCCTCAAGAAGCAGAATATGGTGTCAAGATCCAGCATTAAAAGTGAGTATAGGTCCCTTGCCAACACATCTGCTGAACTGATTTGGATCAGGTCCTTATTGCCTGAGCTTCATTTTTCTCTTATTAGTACTTCAACTATCTAGTGTGATAGCTCAAGTGTTGCTGCTATTGCCTCGAATCCTGTCATGCATGCTAGATTTAAACATATTGAGATTGATTTGCACTTTATTAGTGATCAAATTCTATCCAAAAGGTTACAAGTACTATATGTTACCTCCAATGATCAAACATCTGACATCTTCACTAAGACTCTCTCTAAGGACAAGTTTCTGTTCTTGAAAGCCAAGATCAAAGTGGGATCCTCCCATTTTCTCTTGAGGGGAATATTAGGGACTTATATCCTAGTCAGCATGCTAAGTCAGCAAATATAATGAATGTGCACAACAACCTCCACCTCAGCTCACCTTGTTCACTACCTCTCCTACACAGCCTAAGTCATCCTATTCAGCAAAAGAAAGAAGCTCCAACAATAGCTTGACACCTAGACCAAGCTGAGCTAAACATGTGCATTGTATTAGTCACAAAAGGACAAAATCTGTTAGAAAAGAATATTCTTCTGTTGCTCGACCTTCTCCAGCGGGGCATCTTCTTCTTATTCCTTAATTGAATATATATCAAGAGTGTAAGGTTGCCTTTGTGTCTTAGTTTGAATATTATAGTAAGCTTAATACAAAAGCTCTTTATATATCAGTAGTAGTTTTACTGATATCAATTTCTAGCTATTTCTATTATATTCTCTAATGGAAGTTTTACTATATCTTGATCTAACTATTTTAATTTCAGCTAAAAAGAAAAGAAAAAATGTTTTTACCATATTCTCACACACTCATACACAAGTTATAATTTCTAAGCAAATAAAATTGAGAATAATGACAAATAATATTGGTCAACTCGTGTGAATGTTTTACCAAAAAAAAAACAAGTGGTGGGCATTCTGAAAGAAACTTATACTATGAAGTTATGTGTTTCTTAAAGTGAAACTAGAGGAAATGTTATATAGGTTTTAGAACTAGAATGTGTGTCCGTATACTTGAAAAAATTTTCTGAATTCCTAGAGATTAAAAACTCAGTACTCTTTTAAGTTATTTGTTGTCACATCTCATAAAATATAATATTTTATTTTTATTTGAAAGAGAGATAATGAGTGAGTTTTTAGAATTTGTAAAAGACAACGCACATCTGATATTGAATTATATAAATGAGTAGTGAACTTTTACTATTCCAAGAGTAGTAAAAATTCTCTTCGTGTACTTTATGCAAAACACATAGAGGTTGGTGTGAGCTATGCAATGTTAATTGATGTGGGTGGGAATGGAATAGTGCTAAATTCATCCAATAATGTCACAAATAAAGGCTTGGCTCCATTACCAAACCCATTAATGGGTAATCCTCTTATTAAAGCATAAATAATCAACTGCTAATCAATTTTTGAGTGGATTTTAGAGTGTAGTGAGTGAGTTGCCACCCTCTATGATGATACAAAGTAATGACTCAAATAAAGCTTAGTTTGATAATGAAATTTTTACTAGGATGTAGTCTGACCCAACTCTAACATAGCTTAACTAAAATGGATTCGGACAACAGGTTGGACGTGAAAGGTTAGAGTTGTGAAGGATTTATTGCGCAGGGGAAGTATTAGTTACCCACATGGCATCTAACGACTCTTATTCCCAAATGACATGTCTCGACTAGCATATCACACGCAAAAAGAATCATATATAATTGTTTGGCAAAACATATCCCATTGAGCCGAAATACCTAAGCCACCGATGTAGGTCTAGAGCAAAATTCATCCCTCTTTGTTTATTGCACAGGCATGCCAATTTAACCCAAGATAATCGAATAAAATAGTTCACTCATGATCTGACTTCTTCTTAAGTAATGTCGGAGAGTAAAACAATCTTTCCAAAGATTTTACTATTACGACTATGACTAAGAATTCAGAAATACATAAACGAGCAGAGAAATAAAAAGTAGAATTGTAATGAATTGAAACGAAGAAATAACAAAGCTATTGACTACTAATTTGTTGAATTGAAAAGAACTGATTGCAAGAATGCAAAAAATAAATGAACATAAACTAAACTGAAGAACGATTCATGAAATTTAAAGAGCTAAGAAAGTGGAATTAAAAAATGTTTGAAAGCTTGAGCGATGTGTTGAATGAGTGAAAAATAAACTCTCTCTGTTGGACTTAAACTCTTTACATAGGCCGAAGAGTTTGAATCTTGATATAGCTTGTTGACCTTATCTCCATGCAGATGAGTCTTTTAGAGAAAATATGATTATCATCTTTATTTAAATGTGATATTCTTCTTTCAAATAAAGGATGATTAGCATCTTTATTAAATGTGATCCTCTTCATCTCAATCTTAATTATTAATTTTGAGATCTTATTTGGCTCAATCTCTTATTCTTTTAACGCAATGAAGTTATAACTTTTCAAATAAATAGAGAAATTTTAAATGTAAAATTATGTCTCAAACATTCTCTCTCATATTTTGTTAAGATCGGCTTCCTAGCCGATGTTAGTATAATAGGTACATTATTTTTAGGGTGATCATGAAGAATAGACTACTTTAAAAAAATGGTCAAGAATGAAAGAAAAATAAAAAAATATCCACTCAAATACGAAGAAAAGAAAAATATCCACGCCAAAAATAGTCTCCCACGTGCGCCAGCGAAGTTTTGAATTTTTGTCCGTAAAATTTATATAACATATACTATATATGTATATAATATATTGTAAAAATTACACAAATATATATCACATTAACTATTAAAATATGGAAAAGTAGTGCGCGTGGCGCAAATTTTTTCTTGCCTGTGGAAGTTCATTTTTTCGAATATCATGCAAGCGGGCTGTTTTTTTATACTTGCGAACAATTTTTATTATTTTTTGGAAGTTGACTATTTATTAACATTACTATCATTTTTATAACTTTAAACCCTCAAACAATAATCTAAACTATTTAAAATTTGAGCTTCTTCATACTAAAGTAAGGGCCCTCTAAATAGAAAATGAGGGACACAAAAGTCGGTCTTCAAGTAGAGTATGTGAGGGACCTAAGGATTGGGGGATTGAATCACGGTTCTGTCAGAAGTAAGGGAACAAACTTTTCGTGAAAAAATGGGGTCGTGGTTCCTTGTGCCACTGAACAAAGGGGCCTAAATATTGACAAGTTAGGTTGGCGCAGCTGGTTAAGTCTCTACATCCATACTCTAGAGGTCGTGGGTTCAAGTCATATTCTCTCATTCCCCTTAGGATGTCTAATGTAACTTTGATAAAAAGGGCATAAATAACTCGTGTTTTTTTTTCTTTCTATAAAATAGGAGAGGCCCACTCATTCTCACAATATGATCGCCTTATGGCCACCAAAGCAAAGTGAACATCCTAATACAAGCAATTTTTTAACAGAAATTATAGTATATACCTCATTTTAAAGTTTTATAAATAAGTTTGACCTTATATTTTTAACATATAAGATTGAACTTTTTTTAAATTTTGCATGAGTTAGTTTCTTTTAGATATAATAAAGATATTTTTTAAATTTAGTATTTCATTCACCATATAATATCAATTAAAGAGTTATATTTATATCTAATACTTTTCAGGAGCCATTTTTATCTACTAGTAGAAGATCGCATGCGTTGCGCGAACATGTAATTTAAAAATTAAAATTTTAAAGTTTCAACAATAGAAGAAAAAAATTAATTATATTTTGTTGATCTTCAAAAGTTAAAATTTTAAATCTATATTAATAATTATTAGAATAGACATTTCTTCTACTCCGTTAAAAAATATGAACTTATTTTTATAGTTCTTCATATAAAATGAAGAATTTGTATATGGTAAGTACAACTCATAAGTCATAATTAATTACGTGTCCAAACATTCTGAAATTGTATCGATACATATCTGGATAAGTTTTAGCAACAACTTACACATTGCGATATTATGATTTATAATGATAAATCTAAGATTTTTTTACATAAAGCAACGATACCACTTTTGTTGTACTTTAACATATTATAAATAAAATTAGGTTGAAGAACAAATATGATAAGGAAGGAAAACTATCAGTGAAATTGAAAAAATGTGTAATGCAAAAAGTTTTTTATTACTTAATAATGGCAATTTATGTTTAATTTGAAAATTTTTAGGTGATAAGATTAAACATATCACAAATTATATAATATTTATACCATAAATTGAGTACTTCAGTACAGTCACATGTCAGTGTAAAGTTATTTTGAGATGCATGGTTGAGAGTCCATCAACTTTCATCATGAAAACTTATATACACAAAGAGCAAGAAGCATGCCTTAAAATAATGAAAAAACTCTAAAGAGAAGCAAAATCAATATAATCTATGCTAATAATGAAATAAAAATAATTAACAAACCTTTACACAAATCTCTCATTTCTCTCTTGTTAACAAGTATTTATAAGTGTATTGCAAAAGGTTGTTTAAAACCTTAATTACACGCTATTATTACGGTTCATTGAACAAAACTTGTTAATTTGAAGACTTCCATTTATTTATTTGCTTTGAATTATGATTATGATTTTCATACTATTTTTGCTTTGAACAAAGATTGTGTGTACCATTTATATTTTTTTCTTTTCGTCAAATGTTATTTATACTATTTTTTATTATACATTAAAATGTATTTGTATCAGAAATTATGACGACAGTTTATATACAATGGATATTATGAACCTTTTCATTAAAAATTCTAAAATTGAAAAGCGATAAATATTTCTTTAATTAGATTCATAATGTATTTAAATTAAATATAAATATATTTAAATTCATATATTTAAGAAATTATCAATAAGCTTTTTTTAAACTAATCAATAAGGTTTCGTCATATTAAAACAATACGAAGGTCTTCTTTTAATTTTAATACTAATATTAATAAAAATATCTTATAAAATAAAATTAATTAATGAATAATGATATGGGATAATAATTAACAAATGTTAATGATAATAATAATAATAATAATAATAATGATAATAATAATGATAATAATAATGATAATAATAATAATAATAATAATAATAATAAGAACATAACAATAACTAAAAGGATAGTGTAAACTTTTTTTAAAGAGATAAAAGAATAAATTTGTAAGGGTAAAATGTGATTTCAAAAGTTTAGACTCTTTTAAAATATTATATATTATTTCTTAATAGAATTATTCTTGCCAAAACTATTTTAATAATAAGTCTTGACATAATAACTGCTCGTGTTATGTGTAGCGTAGGCCAATAATTATATGATCCATATATGAAAATGGTTCACTTTAAACTCACAATTTTTCAATTTCTTAGCTTTAGTCCTACCGTCTAATTGACTAATTTTTATCAAGGATGATATAACATGGGATTTGAACTCCTAACCTTGAGGTTAGAAACATCTCTTCTAACTATTTGGTCGGAAAGACCTGATTACCGACTACTTGAGTTAAAAAAGGCCAAAATTGCATGCCGGCCTCTATGTAAGCAAAATTTTTTGCTATCCAACTCCTATAGGTTGATATACATCTAATAGCTTTGGTAGATATATTTTAGCCTTATTTAGGGAAATAAGTCATTTTTTAAAAATAAGTAAGAAAATTGTCGAAAGAAGTTATATTTACAAGAATGACCGATTTGTTTGTAGTTGTAATTTTTTTATAAAACTAAAATTTTTGTGTACAAGTCTACTATGGTATACAAAATTATATCATGGGTATATATTTATAATATCTAAAATTTATATTCTTACGTCTTGAATGTGTCACTAGATAACTAATTGTATATATGATGTGCTAGGCATTCTAACTTTGTCATACACTATATTTGAGCACTAAAACTTCTAATATATATCAATATCTAAAATTTATATTTTTACATCTCGAATGGTGAGTGTCTCATATTATTTAACCAAATAGTGTGTTTGATATATTATTTAATTCAGTGTCCAATTAAAATTTTAGTTCATAAGTATTAAAAGTTAGTACATTATATCTTACTTTGTAGCAAAGAAAAAAAATAAATATACTTAAGTTTTTTTATCTCATTGGTCAATCAACAAAAAATAGACTTATGACCTACAATGCATGTACATTTCTACTAATATAATAAAAAAAAGAACTTTAGCTTGTTTTTCTCTCTAAAAATTTTCAGCCTTTTGAGAGAGAAATATTTTGTTCTTAGACTTTTTAGGCCCTAGAGAGAAAAATAGAGAAGATTTTTATTTTCCCTCTCTCATCTCTCATGTCTCGAGATTATAGTGGAATTTGAAAAAAAATGAGTGTGTGATCTATACCATTTCACTAAACGACCACATGTATCGTATATCTAGTGTCGGAGACTAGGTTTGAAACATATAATGATACAAAGAATTGGGCCGTTCTTAAAGAATTTGAAGAATTAGTTTTGTCATCATCCGAAGATAAATTTATTCCTTATGTATTTAAATAATATATAAATAGATTCAACCGATAAAAATATTTTTTGTAAAAAAATATTTATTGCTAAAGATTGGTCCTTTAGCGTGACGCTCCATCCGGTTCTTGATTTGTGAAACTAATAATTGGTATCAGAGTTGACTATTTTATATATTAATTTAATAACGTGATGATATGATAATCACAAATAAATTTAATTTTTTTCATGAATGTATGATGAGTAGGCACTATGCATGAGACATATATTTATGGATGCTACGGACTCTTTTGATGAACGTATGAATAATGGATTTGATCGTTAATGATATGGTTTCTTGGATTTCTTGTAATTGTAATTTTATTTTAGGTAGGTAAAGAAATCTAAACTCTAAATTTTGTTAGTAGGACTTAGAAGTAACTTTTGTTGGGATTCATTATTGTTTTAGTGGATATTGAGAACCCAAAGCCCTGGATTTAGCATAAGTACTCAGCCACAATGGCCACCGCACATTTGGGGTGTGGGGAAGTGGACATGTTGGCACACCACGTGGTGGGCTAGAAGCATCTGCACCCATCCCCGTGCATCGCGCTTCGTTGGGCGATCAGCCACATCACCTATATCCCCGCGCAATCTGCGACTGGGTCATTTATAAGAATGAGTTATGGGCCTTCTGGCCCATCAGGTTCTTTGCCTGATACAATCCGATTTCACTCGACGATATTTCAAGCCTAATCCAGATTGTGCGGATTACGAGGACGCTACAAGAAGACAAAATTATAAATATGATTATTTTCGGCTTTTCTATAATTTAAAAATTCATGCCAATTCCACTTCAATTTAAATTGCATATTGTATTTTTATGTTGATATCATTATAATATATCCATGCATATAATAACATGTTAAATAATTATAAAAGTGCCTACTAAGATTGTTATGGCATGACATGCATGCACGCATATTAAATTTTTTAATAAGAAATAATATAATACAGTAGCGATAATTTTATGAGATTAAATTAATAAGATTATAAATTTAGATTTGTAAATCTTTGTAAAGATGTGTGATTTAGAAATTAATTGATAATTATTTGAGACTTTACATAGGTTTATAATTTTAAAGTGTTCAAGATGTTGGAAAACGTAAAAGAGATCAAATTTTTTGATACTCAATAAATATAAATTTTAACTTAGTTGATTATGGAATGAGTCGCCATGTTTTTTCTTCATTGGAGATTCTTGGTTCTCCAAGAAGGCTTGCCAATGGGGACTCATGATACGTGTCTGTGCAAAAGCAGTGAACTATGATTCAGGAATAATAATTTATTTTTAGGAAGGTTTATTTTATTCTTGAAATGAGAATAAATCGGATTACTGTCTCTGCACTAACTCAACAATTATTTGAAGTTCTTTTTTATAATAAAGTGATTATTATTTCTAATATTCATAAAGGTTGAAATGTTCAGGAATCGCGAACCAATTACTAAAAAAGTAGAAAATTTCTCATGTTGATCACACATATCTATGAAATCTTACATTTGGCCATATTAATCTAAATATAATTGAAAAGATTGTAAATGATGAACCTTTAAGAGGGCTAAGAGTTGGCACATTTGAAGGTATTATGATGTCTGTGGACCTTTAAAGTTATACACTTGAGGAGGTTATAAATCATCACATTGATTTATGATTGTTCTATATAGGGTTTTGCTTACCTATACAAAGAAAATTCGAAACTTTTGAAAAGTTTGAAGCATTCTAAACTGAGGCTGAAAAGTAATTAGGTAACTCAATTAAGACTATTTGATCAAATCGAGAAGGTGAATACCTGATTATGAATTTAGGGATATCTTAATTGAGCATGAAAATTTTCTACAACTTAACACTCTTGGAACACCAAGTGTTGCTGAGAGGAAAATTAGAATTTTGCTTGGCACGATAATATCAATGGTAAGTCATTCACCTTTACCCACTTCATTTGAGAGAAATGCACAATAACTACCACATTTATTTTAAACTTGGTACCTTCTAAGTCTATACCTAAAACACCTATAGAGTTATGGAATGGTCACAAACCTATTTTGAGACATATTCGCATATATGATGTCCACCACACGTACTGAAAGGTAAGACTATAAGTTAGAACCTCATTCTAAAGTATACATGCTTGTAGGATATCCTAAGAAGTCAAGAGGTGGTCTATTTTACAATCATCAAAAGGTGTTTGTGTCGATAAATGTTTTTTTTTTCTTGAGAATGACTATATGACTTACTTCAAATCTAGTAGCAAAGTTATACTAGATGAGTTATTTTCTATCAATCATAACGTCATCGACAATTGTTGTCAAGCGGAAAACTGAGAAGACCATGGCTCAGGATAAGAACTCTTTACCACCACGACTTAGTGAAATGATAATTAGTTATATTCATCTTGGAATACCTCGGTGAAAAGGTCATTGTGCACTAGCTAGCAGTTTGGCGACGCCTTTTTCGAAAATGGAAATATAATATGTGGAACCCTGGTACACATCACAATAAGAAAAGGATACTCAATCTTTCCAAAATGAAAGAATGGTGGAAAGCACGGTACAACTAAAATAACAACCAGCTGAAAAACGCTAGCTTAGAAAGCCTTCATTCCTCCCCTTAAGTTTAAAAAAAGCCTCTAGCAGGGCTTCCTAGTTTTTCAATCATACAATCCACAACAAATTGAATGAAACCTAAGACTTCCATGAAGTGAAAACACGCAAACCACTTATGCTCCATATTTGCTGCCCTAGTTTATCTCCCTAAGTACCGTTGTCGCTGATCTATCACCCAGTCTACTAAAACAACCTAAAGGTTTAGACTATCCCCGTTCTAAAATATTTTTTTGAATGCTTGAACTAGACTCCATTTTAGATTAGTTATGGTGTTAATCAAGATAGGCCAGGAGCACGTCTGAACAGTTTGTTACTGCTTGGTCTCATCTGCTCGTCAACTATTGACGATCTACCTAAAGTGAGAGAAAGGGGAAAGCATGCTAAAAGGTCTTTACTCAGTCTTTATCATCACTTGTAGAATATCATGGGAACATAGACATCCAAAGGCTAGACATCATAGAACACGGATAATGCATAGAATTACGTGAGAGCGTTTGACGCGCCGCACCAGCTGTTCCTTCCCCACCCTCCAAAAAATATTTGCCTGAGTCTTTCCCATTTAAGGTATGTGGATGGAATAGATGAAAAAACAAGCATCTTTTGTTGTTGCTTGTGAGTTAGACCACCGCGTTCAATATTCGTAATCCCTTTTCTGGCAGAGCCGCAAAACTATCTATAGAGACACTCTCTCATCATCATTGTGGTACAATTTTCCCGATAGAAGTTAGAAAAAAACCAGCCATTATGTAGACATGAAAAAATCTGATCCCATTCTGACTTCGAGTGCATGTAGGCTTGGGTCTTTCATTCAGGCCTCCTTGAAGTTAGACAACCCTATTCTTTAGGCCGATACATATAAACTTGGGTAGCACTTACTAAACAAGCTACCTTACTTTTATATGCTACGATCTTTCTTCTCTTACGAAATTTCTAGATTGATGGAGAGCAGTACACTTTTACTTGTGATGTCTCCTTTGGTTTACTCATCCAATACGTCCTTGAGAAATGCTACTACAATGGAGAATAATATGATGTCTATGCTTGCTTTAGCTTCGAGACAACTACAAAGATAGGTACATTCCATCTTTCTTGGTTCCATACATATCCCATTATCTCAAGGAATTTTATATCCTTACTCTTGTTTATAGTTAAAGTATTTTAAAGGAATCATCTTCTTAAAGAACCTCTCTTCCCATCCCACAACATACTAAAAGGAAGGTGGTCCCTTACCTTGTGAACTCTACTTCATTCCCATAATTTGTACCTTTTACAGAAAGCAGCTCGCATCTAGATTAATTAGAAGTGGTTAACAAGCTTTAACCATCTCTCTTTTTTATATCAGTAGAATTAGCCTTTCAACAAATCTCAACAAAGAAGTTGTGTTTCCTTTAATATAAAATTGGATAACTCTTCCTCTATAATTCCCTTGAATTAAGAGTATGGCATTAAATCACGATCGCGGTTTTCGTCGCATCGTGATCATTGTACCATAGAAAATGAGCTGACGGAGGTTACATGACGAGTCACATGCGTGATTTTTTTTAAAATTCTAACAATTCAAACAAAACTAATATTTTGTCATTTGTAAAAGACACCATAGCAATTTATTATTTTTTTAAATATATATTATCAGTATTTGGCATCATTTTGTCACTTTTATATTTTATTTGAAATAATAATATTACCAACGAAAGAATTATAAGGTATAGTTTTGTTTATATGCCACTTCTAATTAATCTAGAACTAAAAAAGAGATCAAATAGATTAAAGCTTGGATCAATTAGAAATCTAGCCCAGTGTTTAAAAATAACAGAAAGAATAACCTAAAATTTAAGAATTTGTAAATACAGCCAAATTAGAAACTTGTCCAATAACAAACCCAATAAATACATAATTATTTGACAACAATATCTAAACAAAATATATTATAATAATATTAAGGGTGTTATACTAAAATAATAATAACAAGCTAACTAACTCTACTTAAAATTGCTAGTGACATGCAATTTAACATTTAATGAATTTTACATCATATAGTGATTTGCATAAGCAGCTTAACCAAGATTTTATGCAAGAAATATATCAGGAATTTAGAAAATGATATTTTAAATCTCATACTCCTAAATAGTTAGAAACCTTAAAAACCAGTATTATTATCATTTACATACTAATCAGTATATTAGATCTTTCCCTGATTGATATTATGATTTTGCCTCTGAACTTCAACTTCATGATAAAAATCAGTTGAATGTGTTATTAAGAATCCAGAAGAATTGGATAACCACTAGTAGTAGGACCATTCAATCTATTCATTCTCCACCATTATCCATATAGCTTGTTCCAAGAAATGATGGTACTAATCTTAAACTGTCACTAATAACTCCTTACGTGTAAATTCCTGAAAAACCTGTTCAACAAGAATCTTTAAAGGTCAAAGATATTTTACCTTTAACCATATAAAAGGAATACACATAATAATGATGATATAATTTATTTATTGAATATTCAGGATCTGTATCCTTTTATGCATTGAAAACCAATTAAAGGATGAAGAAATTCATTTTCTTACTACAGACCAAAGGATTTAATAACCTTCAATACAAAATAACATTAAGATAATAATGAAAGAATTTCAAACAAAAATCTGTAGTGATATTCCTAATGCCTCTTTGGAACAGAAAAAAGCATGTTATATCTCTTTCTTATAATCAGGATTTTAATGAAAGAAATATTTCCACTAGGTCTCGACCTAGTCAAATGAAGAAGGAATATTTAGAGCTTTGTAAAATAGAGATAGCATCCCTTTTACAGAAAAATTAATTAGACCAAGTCACTTCCCTTGGAGTTGTACCGCCTTTTATGTTAATAAAAATGCAGAAATAGAAAGAGGGGTACCTAGGTTGGTGATTAACTATAAACCTCTTAATGATTCCTTACAACGAATAAGAAAGATCTTTTAGATTGTTTACATGATTCAATAGTTTTATCTAAATTTGATCTTAAATCATGATTTTGGCAAATTCAAATTACTGAACATGATAGGTATAAAACTACTTTTATAATACTTTTTGGCCATTATGAATGGAATGTTTTATCATTTGGTGTAAGAAATGGTTCATTCTAAACCCTAAACCCTAAAATCCTAAACCCTAAACCCTAAACCCTAAAACTTTAAACCCTAAACCCTAATCCCTAAACCCTAAAAGGAGGAGGAGGAGGAGGAGGAGGAGGAGGAGGAGGAGGAGGAGGAGGAGGAAGAGGAGGAGGAGGAGGAGGAGGATCTTCTCCTTTTGCTATGTTATTCAGAATTCATCTTGAGGTTCTTTCTACCTTAAATCTTTATACCAGAAGACAAAGATAACCAATATTTAGAATTCATCTTAAAGTTCTTTCTACCTTAAATCCTTATACTAGAAGATAAAGTGAGCAAGGAGTCGGGTATTTTAATGCTCGTCCTTTCCAAACTCCTAATGTAAATCTAAGGAGTTCCTCTTTCTGATTGTTTGGATTAAATCTAAGGAGTATGTTTGATTTACATGGCTGCGGTTTCAAGCATAATAGCTTCACATATGTAGCGGTACTGGTCAAAGTGAGTGAGAAATTGCTGAGTAGATAAATATCTCTTCCGAGGAATAGCGACTTTATCTAATGGTTATGAGTATTTACCACGATCATCTCCTTTTACTATATTATTCAAAATTCATCTTAAGGTTCCTTCTACCTTAAATCCATATACCAGAACACAAAGTGAGTAAGGAGTTTGGTATTTTAATGTTGGTCATTTCAAAGTCCTTATGTAAATCTAAGGAGTTCCTCTTTCTGATTGTTTAGATTAAATTGCTTAAGAATCCCACCATAACACTGGTTAGAGGCATCAGTTTCTACTATCTTAGATGAAACCAACACAATACATAAAGACGCATATACAGACTGTTTATTCTTTATTACCAGTAGATAAGGGCATTTCTATGTCCAAATCCATATTTTATTTTATCATCCTTTTTTAATTCTGAAACTAGTGTAGATTTCTGGGATTCTCTTACAGGAATGATATAAAAAAAATTGAACATGACAAAAGGGGAAAAGGAAAAGTCTCATCCTTCTCTCCTACTCAACAAAAGTAGTACTGCCTTTCATTAAAATCATGACTATGAGAAGAGATATAACAGTTTCTATAGCTCTCATTAGAGAGGCTTTCCAGTTAAGACATCGTCCATCTCGGAGGATACACTAGATACTAGTGTTTTGACCAAGTAAAGTCAAAGGTTTTAAAGCTAACTGAACAAGTCCTATATCCAGATATTTATATTTTTGCATAAAAGGATACATATCCTGAATATTCAATAAATAAATTATATCATCAGTATTCTGTAAAGGAATAGCATGCTAAAAAATTTAACTATTTTTTTACTGGTAAAATCAAAAGTTCTAATTTTATAGATTGTTTTAAGTTTAACTTTGGGTATAGTCCATTTATCCAAAACTTCTTTAACATCATGATAGGCTGTGAGTTCGGTTGCTTCTGAAGATGAAGCTACTGTGTTAGCTATTGTAGTTACAAAGGTAAACTAATTTCAGCCATTTTGTATAGCGACCATGTATGCATAATTTAAAAAAAAATATAATCATTAGTATGTCCAAAAATATCCATGGAAATTCAAATTACTAAACATGATATGTATAAAACTACCTTTACAATACCTTTTGATAATTATGAATGGAATATTTTACCATTTGGTATAAAAAATGGTCCATTTGAATTCTAGCATATCATGAATAATATATTTAATACTTATACTGAATTCATAATCTATTATATTGATGATGTGTTAATTTTCTCATCCTCTATTGATAAGCATTTCAAACATCTTAATATATGTAAGCATGATATTATCAGAAATAGTAGAGTTCTTTCTGCATCCAAAATAAAACTTTTTCAAGGTCAAATTTGTTTCCTCGGACATAACATTACTAATGGAATGATTATACCTATTAACATAAGTATATAGTTTGCCTCTAAATTTCTAGATGAAATAAAAGACAAAACTCAATTACAGAGATTTTTAGGAAGTCTTAATTACATAAGAGACTTTCTCCACAATTATCTCAGGATTTATCTATGCTTTATACCAAACTTAAGAAGAATCCTTCACCTTGGTCAACAGAACATATTAGTGATTATATTTCTTTTAAATTATTCACACATGGTCGCTATACAAAATGTCTAAAATTAGTTTTACCACAGTAACTATAGTAGCTAACACAATAGCTTCATTCTTAGAAGTAACCGAACTCATAGCCTATCAGGGAAGACATTATGACTGATATATTTAATGTTTATATTAGAATCATAATCTCTTATTTTGTTAAACAGAGTACTCATAAATTCTTCATCCTTTTTAGTGGATTTCATATTGAAGTTAGTGATTTCAAGAGGTTTTATATTGGCTGGTTGGAGATCGATTGGATTAGGTTTTGGTGTAGTCCATACTTTTGATAATTAATTCTCTCTCTCTCTCTACACCAAATGGTGGGACAAGGGAATGAATTCAAAACTATCAGTGAAATTGAAAAAATGTGTAATGCAAAAAGTTTTTTATTACTTAATAATGGCAATTTATGTTTAATTTGAAAATTTTTAGGTGATAAGATTAAACATATCACAAATTATATAATATTTATACCATAAATTGAGTACTTCAGTACAGTCACATGTCAGTGTAAAGTTATTTTGAGATGCATGGTTGAGAGTCCATCAACTTTCATGATGAAAACTTATATACACAAAGAGCAAGAAGCATGCCTAAAAATAATGAAAAAATAATGAAAAAACTCTAAAGAGAAGCAAAATCAATATAATCTATGCTAATAATGAAATAAAAATAATTAACAAACCTTTACACAGATCTCTCATTTCTCTCTTGTTAACAAGTATTTATAGGTGTATTGCAAAAGGTTGTTTAAAACCTTAATTACACGCTATTATTACGGTTCATTGAACCAAACTTGTTAATTTGAAGACTTCCATTTATTTATTTACTTTGAATTATGATTATGATTTTCATACTATTTTTGCTTTGAATAAATGGAAGTCTTCAAATTAACAAGTGATTATCTATGCTTTATACCAAACTTAAGAAGAATCCTTCACCTTGGTCAACAGACAAGGGAATGAATTCAAATCTACCAAAACTCATCAAGACTATCCAAACCCACATACATGCATGCTTCGATGCTATGCCAAAGGTTCTTCCCTCTGTAACAGAAAATCCATTTATTATTGCTCAAACCAAATTAAAAAGGAAATTTCCTAAAATCAATGAAACATAATTAGTTATCAAAACTATTGACTACATAAAAGAACAATTTCTTCAGTCCATCATCTAGGAATATTCTTCCATGAAATCAGTGAGCAGTAAAACCGAATCTAACCAAGATGAAAATGAATTCAACATCTTGGCTAGCGAGAGTCAGGAACCAGAATCAATAGATCCCACTATTCTAGATTTATAGGATTCTCTTACAAGAATGAAAACGTCTCATCCTTATCTCCTACTCAACAAAAGTAAGGTTATGACAGCATAATACGACAAGACGCATATACAGACAGATCTACTTTTGATAAAGTAGATGCCCACTACCATTACAGGACAAATCTACTTTTAATAAAGTAGATTCCCACTACCAGAAGTGCTAAGAATATAAGGATGAACAACTCCACCTGTCCAGGACACGCAACCTTATCTATCTTATTTTTTGTATTATAAAAGGCAAGCATCACCCTTTGTTGAAGGCAGATCGAGGAATCCTCGAATATTGACATACTCTCTCTCTAAATTATGTACTATCTCCCTCTTTCTCTACATCAATAATATCTAAAGATTTTATATAGTTCTTCATCTTCCTGCACTTCTCCTGCTCCTCTTGCATATCGCCATCATATCTCCTACTTCTTACTTACTGTAAGTTTTTAATTTCTAATTATGATGATATACTTTGCCATGAAGCAAATATCTGTTTTGAAGCAAGATTTTGTACATCTTTTTTAAATATCTATTTTGTAGTAGAGCAGTCAACTCTAATTAAAAATGTTAATTTAAAAGATCATCCTCGAAATTTAAAACACATTTAACAATTGATAAACATTCTTATTTAATAGTTGGGTATTTTAATGCTGATCCTTTCCAAACTCCTGATGTAAATCTAAAGAGTTCCTCTTTTTGATTGTTTGGACTAAATTGCTTAAGAATCTCATCATATCCCTAGTTAGAGGCATCAATTTCTACTATCTTATTCCAGTTAGGGTTTGGTAAAGATAAATAGTACAGTTATTTGATTTTCTCTTTTATCTTGCGTACTGCAAGAGTGTGTTCTATTGACTAAGGTGAAGGATTCTTCTTAAGTATGGTATAAAGGATAGATTCATCTTAAGATAATTATGGATAAAAGTCTCTGATGTAATTAAGACTTCCTTAAAATCTCTGTAATTGAGTTTTGTCTTTTATTTCATCTGAAAATTTAGAGGTAAACTCTATACTTCTATTAATAAGAATAATCATTCCATTAGTAATGTTGTGTCCAAGGAAACAGATTTCAGTTTGAAAAAGTTTCATTTTGGATGCAGAAAGAACTAAACCATTTATGATAATAACATGCTTAAATATATTAAGATGTTTGAAATGCTTATCAATAGAGGATGAGAAAATTAACACATCATTATGAATTCAGTATAAGCATTAAATATATCATTCATGATATGTTAGAATTCGGATGGACTATTTTTTACACAAAATGGTAAAACATTCCATTCATAATGGCCAAAAGGTATTGTAAAGGCAGTTTTATACCTATCCTATTCAGTAATTTGAATTTTCCAAAATCTTGATTTAAGATCAAATTTAGAAAAAAAATATTGAATCATGTAAACTATCTAAAAGATTTTTCTTATTCGGGATAGGATACCTTATCCATTGTAAGGCATCATTAAAAGGCTTATAGTTGATCACCAACCTACGTACTCCTCTTTCCGTTTTTGCATTTTTATTAACATAAAATGTGGTACAACTCTAAGGGGAGTGACTTGGTCTAATTAATTTCTCTGTAAAAGGGATGCAATCTTTGTTTTACAAAGCTCTAAATATTCCTTCTTCATTTGACTAGGTCGAGACCTAGTGGAAATATTTCTTTCATTAAAATCTTGATTATAAGGAAGAGATATAACGTGCTTTTTTCTGTTACAAAAGGCATTAGGAATATCACTACAGATTTCTATTTGAAATTCTTTCATTCTTATCTTAATCTTATTCTGTATTGAAGGTTGTTGAATCCTTTGGTCTGTAGTAAGAAATTGAATTTCTTTTTTGATATAATTTATCTTCTTTTCTTTATGCAGGACAATATCTTTTATCTGATCTAATTCTTTAGTATAAGGTGCAGTTATGAATTCAAATATTATATCTCTGTGATTAACATTAGTATGGATACCTAAAGTATTAATTCTAGTTATAGGAATTAATAAGCATAATAAAGGAATGCCTAAAATAATGCTCTGTGACATGTTCTTAATTAAAACAAATGCAATAAGTAGGCAAACACATCATCAATAGAACATATTATGAATTTAGTATAAACATTAAATATATCATTCATGACGGTCTTTCCATGATAGGATTTCTGAGTGTGAAAAAAATCTTCTTCATAAAGAAGATCTTGTGGAATAGGTCTTGGATAATAATATCGACTAGGTCCGGTTAAGGCCATACGGGTTTTAGGTTTCTTAGAATAAGAAAGTTTATTGATAGTGTCATCAAAGTTTTTCTGAATATCTAAAATTTAAGAAAGAGAGCATTCTTCGATTTCTTCTTCAGTTAGAGATGATAAATTATCCTGATTCATCATATTGATTTGCCCTGATGACTTTGGTTGACTGATATTTAAATCTCTTATTTTGTTTATCAGAGTAGTCATAAATTCTTATCCTTTTTACTGGATTTCATATTGAAGTTAGTGATTTCAAGAGGTGGTTTTATATTGATTGGTTGGAGATCGACCGGGTTAGGTTTAGGTTTAGTACATAGTTTTGATAATTAATTCTGTTTCAGAAAATTTCTTTTTTAATTCAGTTTAAGCAATAATAAATGGATTTTCTGTTACGGAAGGAAGAGCCTTTGGCATAGAATCGAATCAGGCATCTGTGTGGGTTTGGATAGCCTTGATGAGTTCTGGTAAAATTGGATTCATTCCCTTGTCCCACCATTTGGTGTAGAACACTTTTTTTAGCTGGGGAATTTTATTCTGATAAACACATTTTAAATCCCACGTTCTGATCCAGGAGATACTAAAACGAATGATAAAAATAACTATGGATTTGGACATAGAAATTCCATTATTTACTGGTAATAAAGAATAGGCTACTTTCCCTTCTTTAAATATAGTTTGTACTGATTCTGGTAGGGTGTCCATGGTGATACCAAATTTGTCCCACCAAACGAGGAACCAGTTTAGGAGTTCAGTTCTGAGAACCTCTGGGCATATGCAGATGAACCAAGTATGGTTGTGTACTAGATGTTGATAATAAAATATATATATATATATATATAGGTAAAGGAATCAATGTAATTCCAATAACAATATTTAGTTTTAGTATTGCGGATATCCAGAGTTCTGGTAGTATGCGGGTGCATGCCCCATTGATTTATGGGCATAATATTATAGATTGTAGCCTTGATGTAAGTTAGAGAGCTAGTATTTATGTTAGGGTCATGGAGAGTATGTTTAATTTCCATGGTTGTGGTTTCAAGCACAATAGCTTCATATATGTAGCGGTACTGGACAAAGTAAGTGAGAAATCGTTGAGTAGATAAATATCTCTTCTTGATTTCCCATGGATCATACATCCACTTTTCATATGTTGTTTCTATGAAGAGATTTGTTTCTTCTGTAATACTGTTAAGAATGTACTTTTCTAGTAGTAGAAGTACATCTTTAGCTATATCGCTAGAAGATGCTTCTGGTTTACTGTTTAAACTGGGAATTCGATTGAGTAGAAGTTGCCTCTGCCTCGGTGGCCTCGACCTCTGCCTCTGTGGCCTCGACCTCGGCCTCTGCTTCTGTGGCCTCGGCCTCGGCCTCTGCTGGTCATGAACCCTGTAAGTATTCATGGGTTAAGAAACCGGGTAAAGAATTCTATTCACCTTTGATATATTCAGTATCAAAGTCAAATATTGATAATATACTTTGCCACGAAGCAAATATCTGTTTTGAAGCAAAGATTTAATATACTGATTAGTATGTAAATGATGATCATATTGGTTTTTTAAGGTTTCTAATTCTTTAGGAGTATGGGATTTAAAATATAATCTTCTAAACTCCTGATATTTTTCTTGCATAAAATCCTAGTTAGGTTGCTTACGTAAATCATTTTATGGTGTAAAATTCATTAAATGTTAAATTACATGTCACTAGCAGTTGGGCTATTAGGCCTTCTGATATGAGGTCTGTTAGTTTCATAAACACCATGAGGTATCTGATTTTCAGAAATATGTATTCCTTTTATATTATTATCAGAAGTATTATTATTAAAGGAATTTTCTGATTCATTGGAAGTCCTCTCTTGGTAAAAAGATTCTACTGGTTCTGAAATGGATTGTCTACAGGATTCTGGTATATCTACCCTATAGGATGGAATGCTTCTATTGCTGATACTAGAAAGGCTTCTAGAAATGTAGTTGAAAAGTCCAGCCCGATCACTCCTTAAAACCCAAATGTTATGGAGAGTGGTACTAGAGCTTTATAACTAGCACATAATGGGAAAGTCTAGGCGATGTGGGACAACATTCCAACACACCCTCTTGGACCACAGCATGGTAGGCGAACTAAGCAGCATACCAAACAATCTAAACTAAGCAGACAAAGAACCGAACTAAGCACACAAAGAACTGAACTAAAACGGCACAAACAAAAGCCCAACCAAGCTCTAATACCAAGTTGAAAAGAAGCTTTTAGAATCAGAGATAAATATTTCCTCCTTGAGTTTGGATAACATCTTTAATAGATTGCCTAATGATGGATCTAGTAGGTACAACATTAGGGATTTGCCATTTTTCTAGAAAAGTAATCTCTTTCCAAGTTATCATCCGAGGAATAGCAACTTGACTGCTAAAAATGTTAGTGTCTATAAGGATTGAGTGTCCTTGCTCACTTTATCTTCTTGTATAAGCATTTAAGGTATAATGAACCTTAAGATAAACTCTGAATAATATAGCAAAAGGAGAAGATCCTGGTAAATACTCATAACCATTAGATAAAACTCTAAGTTCTAAGACTTTAGATAAATTGTTGTCAGAGAGAGCAACACTCAGGTTCGGATAGATATTAAAATAAACTGGACCATGGGATACGCTAGTTTCTATAGCTCCTATTAGAGAGGTATTCCAGTTAAGACACCGTCCGTCTCGGAGGGTACACTAAATACTGGTGTTTTGACAAAGTAAAGTTAAAGGCTTTAAAGCTATCTGAACAAATCATATATGCAGCTATTTATATTTTTGCATAAAAGGATACAAATCCTGAATATTCAATAACTAAATTATATCATCATTATTCTGTAAAAGAATAGCAGCTTAAAAGTTTTAATTATTTTTCTACTATTAAAATCAAAAGTTCCAATTTTATAGATTGTTTCAGGTTTAACTTTGGGTATAGTCCATTTATCCAAAGCTTCTTTAACATCCTGATGGGCTATGAGTTCTGTTGCTTTTGAAGATGAAGCTATTGTGTTTCCTACGGTCTTTCCTAATAGGCTATGAGTTCGATTGCTTCTTATCGGTTTTCCCATCTACATTTCATTCATAGATGGTCTTCCGTGATAGGCTTTCTGAGTGTGAAGAAAATCTTCTTCAAAAAAAGATTTCCTTCACACTCAGAAATCCTATCAGGAAAAGACCATCTATGAATAGAATGTAGATTTGAACCACATGAAAGAACATGAGAGAGAGAGAGCGAAGGAGAGAGAAAGTGAGAGAGAGTGTGTGTGTGAGAAAGAGAGAGAGAGAGATTATTGATGTAATCTTTAAATCTCTTATTTTGTTAATCAGAGTTGTCATAAATCCTTCATCCTTTTTATAAGAATTTCATATTGAAGTTAGTGATTTCAAGAGGTGCTTTTTTATTGACTGGTTGGAGATCGACTGGGTTAGGTTTAGGTTTAGTCCATAGTTATGATAATTAATTTTGTTTCATCTTCAGAAGCAACCGAACTTATAGCCTATTAGGATGTTAAAGAAGCTTTGGATAAATGGACTATACCCAAAGTTAAACCTGAAACAATCTATAAAATTAGAACTTTTGATTTTACCAGTAGAAAAATGATTAAAAATTTTGAGCATGATATTCTTTTACAGAATAATTATGATATAATTTATTGGTTGAATATTCAGGATCTGTATCCTTTTATGCAAAAATATAAATATCTTCATATAGGACTTGTTCAGATAGCTTTAAAGTCTTTAATTTTACTTGGTCAAAACACCAATATCTAATGTACCCTCCGAGATGGACGATGTATTAACTGGAAAGCCTCTCTAATGGGAGCTATAGAAACTAGCTTATCCCATGGTCCAGTTTATTTTAATATCTATCTGAACCTGAGTGTTGGTCTCTCTAACAGCAATTTATCTAAAGTCTTAGAACTTAGAGTTTTTTCTAATTGTTATGAGTATTTACCAGGATCTTCTCCTTTTGCTATATTATTCAGAATTCATCTTAAGGTTCTTTTTACTTTAAATCCTTATATGAGAAGACAAAGTGAGCAAGGACACACAGTCCTTATAGACACTAACATTTTCAGCAGTCAAGTTGATATTCCTCGGACTATACCTTTGTAAGAGATTACTTTTCTAGAAAAATGATAAATCCCTAATGATGTACCTACTAGGTCCATCATTAGGCAATTTATTGAAGATGTTATCCAAACTCAAGGAGGAAAAGTTTATCTCTGATTCTAGAAGCCTCTAACTAGAATCCTTTCTAGTATAAGCAATATAAGCATTCCATCCTATAGGGTAGATATTCCATAATCCTCTAGACAATCCACTTTAGAACCAGTTGAATCCGTTTACCAAGAGAGGACTTCCAACGAATCAAAAAATTCTTTTAATAATAATACTTTTGATAATTATATAAAAGGAATACATATTTTAAAAAACCAGATATCTCATGGTGTTTATGAAACCAACACACCTCATATCAGAAGGCCTAATAGCCCAACCGCTAGTGACATGCAATTTAACATTTAATGGAATTTACACTATATAGTGATTTGCTTAACCAGCTTAACCAAGATTTTATGCAAGAAAACTATCAGGAATTTAGAAGATGGTATTTTAAATCTCATACTCTTAAACAGCTAGAAACCTTAAAAAATCAATATTATTATCATTTACATACTAATCATTATATTAGATCTTTTCCTGATTGGTATTACGATTTTGCATCTAAACTACAACCTCATGATGAAAAACAGTTAAATGTGTTATCAGGAATCCAGAAGAATTGGATAACCACTAGTGGTAGGACCATTCAATCTATTCATCCTCAACTGTTATCCTTAGAGCCTGCTCTAGGAAATGATAGCATTAATCTTAAATCGTTCGTAATAACTCCTTACTTGGAAATTCTTGAAAAATTTGTTCAACAAGAACCTTTAAAGGTCAAAGATATTTTAACTTTAACCAAACAAAATAACTATACTAATCTTTTCCTCTAGACCGTAGTAAACCAGTTAACCAGAATAGAAGACCAGATAGAGGAGATATTTGATAAATGTCAGGTTAGATATAACAGATTATGAATTCAACCAAACTCATAGCCTATCATGGTCAAACGAAAGTATAAATATCTGCATATAAGACTTGTTCAAATAGCTTTAAAAGTCCCGGTCCAATGAAAGTATAAATATTTTCATAAAAGGATACAGATCCTGAATATTCAATAAATAAATTATATCACCATTATTCTGTAAAGACATAAACATAACCAAATGGAAATCCCTTATGACCAGTACTCTTATGTTATATTGATGGATGATATATTTAATTCTTATACTGAATTTATAATTTGTTATATATATAGAGAGAGAGAGAGAGAGTTTTATGCAAATATTTATACTTTCGTTGGACCATGAGTTTTAAAACAATCTGAACAAGTCATATATGTAGATATTTATACTTTCGTTGGACTATGAGTTTTAAAGCAATCTGAACAAGTCATATATGCAGATATTTATACTTTCGTTGAACCATGAGTTTTAAACATTGATAGACCATCATGAATGATATGCAGCCGAAGAGTTTTAAAGCTATATGTATCCTTTTATGCAAATATTTATACTTTCATTGGACCAGGAGTTTTAAAGCTATCTGAACAAGTCCTATATGCATATATATATACTTTCGTTGGACCAGGAGTTTTAAACACTGATATACCATCAGATCAACAAGCAACCGAACTCATAGCCTATCATGGAAAGACCATCATGAATGATATATTTAATGCTTATATTGAATTCATAATCTATTATATTGATGATGTGTTTGCTTACCTACTGCATTTGTTTTAATTAAGAACAAATGCAGTAGGTCGGCAAACACATCATCAATATAACATATTATGAATTCAGTATAAGCATTAAATATATCATTCATAATATGCTGAAATTTGGATGGACCATTTTTTATACATTCTTCAATGACGACTGCAATGAGATGACCATAAAAGTACTAGTTATAAGGGATTTCCATTTGGTTATGTTTATCCATAAGTTTTTTCCTGACTTTTTCTGTAAAAAGGTTTGGAAGTCCATCAATGAACTTGACCTTCCAATGATCGTTGTTAGCGTCAGTACGGTGCATGCCTTTCGTTAGGAAAACATCTTTGTACCATCTAAAATGGGTCAAAGATGGACATCTAAGATTTTGTAACAGTTCTCTATGTCTATCAGTGTTTAAAACTCATGGTCCAATGAAAGTAAAAATATCTGCATATAGAATTTGTTCAGATAGCTTTAAAGCCTTTGAATTTACTATGTTTGATCGATTGGGTTATGTTTAGGTGTACTCTGACATTTATCATGTATCTCCTCTATCTGGTCTTCTATTCAGATTAACTGGTTTCTTACGGTCTGGAGGAAAAGATTAGTATAGTTATTCTGTTTGGTTAAAGGTCAAAGATATTTTACCTTTAACCAAACAGAACAACTATACTAATCTTTTTCTCCAGACCTTACCAATTAACCAGAATAGAAAGCCAGATAGAGGAGATACATGACAAATGTCAGGTTACACCTAAACCTAACCCAGTCAATCTCCAACCAGTCAATATAAAACCACCTCTTGAAATCACTAACCTCAAAATGAAATCCAGTAAAAAGGATGAAGAATTTATGACTTCTCTGATTAACAAAATAAAAGATTTAAAGATCAACCAAATAAAGTTATTAGGCCAAATCAATTTGATGAATTAGTCTAATTTATCATGTCCTACTAAAGAAGAAACTGAAGAATACTTTCTTTCTCAAATTTTAGATATTCAGAAAAACTTTGATGACACCATCAATAAACTTTCTTATTCTAAGAAAATTACAACCCGTATGGCCTTAACCGGACCTAGTCGATATTATTATCCTAGACCTACTCCACACGATATTCTTTATGAAAAAGATTTTCTTCACGCTCTGAAATCCCATCATGGAAAGACCATCTATGTATGGAATGTAGATGGGAAAACCGATCAGAAGCAACCGAACTCATAGCCTATCAGGATGTTAAAGAAGCTTTAAATAAATGGATTATGCCCAAAGTTAAACCTGAAACAATCTATAAAATTGGAACTTTGGATTCTACTAGTAGAAAAATAATTAAAACGTTTGAGCATGCTATTCCTGTACAAAATAATGATGATATAAATTATTTATTGAATATTCAAGATGTGTATCCTATAGATCAGTATTGACTGTAGGAGTATTGATTATAAGGAAGAGATCTAACATATTTTTTCTGTTCTAAAAAACATTAGGAATATCACTACAAATTTTTGTTTGAAATTCTTTCATTATTATCTTAATCTTATTATGTATTAATGGTTTTTGAATCCTTTGGTCTGTAGTAATAAATTGAATTTCTTCATCCTTTAACTGGTTTTCAATGCATAAAAAGATACAGATCCTGAATATTCAATAAATAAATTATATCATCATTATTTTGTAAAGGGATAAACATAACCAAATGGAAATTCCTTAAAACCAGTACTCTTATGTTATATTGATGAATGATATATTTAATGCTTATACTGAATTCATAATCTGTTATAGAGAGAGAGATAGAGAGAGAGAGAGAGATAGATAGAGAGGGAGGGAGAGAGAGAGGGAGAGAGAGAGGGAGAGGGAGAGAGAGGAGAGAGAGAGGGAGAGAGGGGGAGGAAGGGAAGTTTTCCAGTAGTAATAAATTCTTCATCCTAGACCTACTCCATAGTCGATCTATCTCTCTCTCTCTCTCCCCTCTCTCTCCCTCTCCCTCCCTCCCCCCTCTCCCCATTTCCCTTTCTCTCTTTCTCTCCCCCTCTCTCCCCATTTCCCTCTCTCTCTTTCTCTCCCCCTCTCTCTCCCCTTATATCCCTCTCTTCCTCTCTCCCTCTCTCCCTCTCTCTTTAATTGTGGTAAAGCTTTTGTAAAAAAATGAATGATATACTTTATTAACAATAATAATGAATTACACAGTAAACATACAGAATAAATAGAAACAAAATTACAGAAAACTTAGACCGAGGCTTGCAGATGGTGTAGTGAACTAAAACAGTAACATCTCTGCAAATGGTGCTCATAGTCTTGGACGTCTATTGTAATACTCAAAGATTTAAGGGGTTACCTTGTAATTTTAACCCCTCACTCACATGGTATAAGCACCACACTCAATTATTTCCCCCACTTTCTCATTTTTATCTTTCACGCAAACCCCCTGTAACCACCTACAACCCTTCTTTCCCCAATTCTTTTAATTCACGATCCATTTCCTTAACAGTTATTCTCTCTTCCATTTTATATCTCTAGCAGCCTCTCCCTCAATCGAATCTCTGCTTCTCAATCTTTCAATTTCATTTTCTTTAGTGTTCTAATTTAAGTAAGTATTCATCTCCCTTCTTTCTCCTATTTTCTTTCTCATTTTCTCTTCTCTCTCTAGAAATTTGGTTCTTCAATTTTAGAAATTTGTAAACCGTCACTTTCTCGTCTTTGTTGGTGCACTATAACCGTTGTTCTTAGTTTCTGATAAGCTCTTTGCTTCTTGTTTCTATTTTCTTCTTCTTTTGAATCTAAATTTGGATTGATGCTTCAATCTGAAATTTTGCTCTAATTTTCCAGCGAAACCCTCTATTTCCTTCACATTATTCCTTGTTTCCTTTGCCAGCAGCATCACCATTGTTGGTCTCCTCCAATAAGCTATTTTCTTCTTTCCTCCCTCATTATTTTCCTTTATTTCTCAATTCAAATTTTTTATTTCAATGTTATATGTATATCTACCCAAATCTGAATTTTATTCTTCAAATTCCAGCAATTTACATCCTATTTATCTCTGTGTTTTAAGTCGCTGCCGCATCGCCACCGTCCATCATTTCTGGTAAGCCATTTGATATTTTTCTCCATCTCCGTTTCAGCTTTTCTCTTATTTTCTCTATGATTAATTACTTACATGCTCTGTATCTTTGGTTCTCTCTTTATGGCAACCCATTGATCATATTCATCATATCGTAGTTGTTCGTCTTTATCGTTATTGCGTTCAGTAACTTCATTTCCTTTTCTTTCTTTCTCTCTTCCTTGTTTGTTCTCTGTTTTGTCTCTAACTGGGTCTTGCGACCCATTTTATTTTTAACCCGACCCATATTTTACCCGAATTTAACTGATTCAGTTGAACCGAACCAAATCGGTTTCAAGCTAAACAGACCAAATTGAATTGTTCTAAACCGTTTTGATCAGATTTCACCCGATTTACATCCTCCCCTTTTCCGACCTTATTCACCCTCCTAAGTTATTAAATAATTATAGTTATATATGAATATTTTGTGATATGAGATTCTTTAATTTCAGGTCATTAGTTGCTTAACTTAATTCGTATCAGTCGACTTACATAATAATTTGGTTCATATGTTATAAGTGTTACCATGAATAATGTAAATTTTTTTTATTTCTTTATGTTGTTCAGTCTTATGATTAAGTGTTTTATTTATTTTTTTCATATCACGATAAAATTATTTACCGTGTTACGTATGATTATATTTTGAGTTATGCACGTAATAATTTTATCGTTTATATTTATGAATAAGTTATATATTTACTCATGTATATGTGATAACATGAATTATGAATCTTAATTCAAGTAAAGTGATAAATAAACAAGAGGTAGACTTAGTCATTTCCCTTCGTTATCAATAAATAGACCGTTCACGTCATGTTATCAAGTTATACAGTTGGGTGTCGCCATGTTCATGTTAGCGTCCTTAAGCTTTAGATAACTTTAAGTGACACCAAGTTTTAGGGCACCCAATCCATCATGTTCACATTCATGCTACAATTTCAAATTCAAGTGTGAATAAGTTCTGGATAGGTTGTTAATCAAGAGATATGTCTAGTCAAATTATGACTAAGCAAGTACAAGTATCAGCAAGAATAAGTACAAGTTCAAGTTATATGTTAACCATGAAATTAGTTATGTTATTACAAGTACTTTATGTGATTTAATAATCAAGTGAATGTGTTAAATTAAATTTGCATGAGTTATATGTTTACATTTATGTCATGTGAATCTTTTTGGTATGTGGATTTACTTACTGAGTATTTTTAGTACTCACCCCCCATAGATGAATATGTTGCAGGTGATGGTGAGCAGCAGGAGTGAGGGACTACCATAGTCAGTGAAAAAATGAGATTTTCACAATTTATGATTATATGATATCAGAAATAGATGTCAGTTCAATTATAGTTGATTCAGAAATTTATGAATTGTCAAGTTTGACTTTCATATTTTATAGATTTTTGTGAATGACTTTATTATAGATTATCGAATCATTTATTTCAGTTTAATGAGTATATATTCTTTTAAAATAATTTTATGCCTTCGCTATTTAATGTTAAAATTAGGGTGAAATTAGGATTTTTAATTTGAGAATTTTCTCAAATTAGGGTTTCAATTGAATTGTGAATTTACATGTATGTTTAACCCTCAGAAATCGGGGCGCTACATATGTCTTTAGAATATAACGGTCTCTTGGAGGAAGTAAGCAGCACAACAATACTCTCTCCCTTGATAAATAAAAAATGTTTGTGTTTCAGATATATGCTCTTGATGAGTTCAAAATATCAACAACATCTACTGCCCACGAAAATAACTTAAATAGAAGTCATTGTGAAAGGCACCTCCATGAAGCTCTCTTAGACACCTCTTGAAGGTATCTATAAAAACAAAACAAAAAATTGAACTATATAAGCAAATCAAGCCCAAGAGGCCCAACAGCCCCAAAGCCTTATCAAAGACCTTTATATATATTTGACAATGCTTGAGTTTGAACCTATGACCTCAAGGTTCCACCAAAAACCTTTACCATTAAACTATTAACCAACATATGTCCATTCACAATGTAACAAATATATCATTCCCCCACATGAATGGATTACTAAAAAGCAATTTTCATCTGGAGTGGTAGCTTTTAGCTTCGAACTGTCCTTACTAAAAGACTATTGGAATTACATGGTTGAAAAGTGAACTTGATGTCTTGAACTCATCAACCATAGATGTAATCCTTAACAATAGAAGTTATAAATCTCACTTCTTAATAGATTCTGTTTTAGAGGTTGTGCTCCTTTTGACCATGAACAATTATTGATTTAAGGAGTGCTATAGAGATTTCGCCTTATTAAATCTCATAGAAGTGGCCTCACTTCTCACTCACATAGGTGATCACTTATCAAGAGTATCATGTCATAATCCTAATTGTTACAAGATATAAGTGTCATTAAAAGCTATGCTTAACCTCTCTATTTTCTATAGGCAGCACCTACTACGTCTTAGGAATGGATAGGAGATAATTTCTCCTTAGGTGCTCTTGGTGAGTTAATCATAACTAGTTTTCCTATTGAACCTAGTCCATGGGATCTCCAATTGCTAGGTTAGGTTTCCATTGAGCTAACTCGTTGATAAAGGCCCTAACCCCATCCTTCTCGACATTTTCTTTACATGCTCTCTAGACAATCCTTTGGTGACAGATCGGCTAGATTTTCTTTAGTTCTCACAAAGTCAACAGATATAACTCCTGTAGAGAGAAATTTTTTAACAGTATTATATCATCGACATATATGACATGACTTACCATTATATTCCTTATTGTTTGCCTTAACTATTTCAGCTCGACGATTGCAGTGTATACATATGGCTATCACTGGCTTCGGCCATATAGGAATATCCTTTAAAAAAATTTATTATCCATTCGGCTTCTTCTCCTGCTTTATCTAAAGCAATTAACTCTGACTCCATAGTCGATTAAGCTATGCATGTTTGTTTAGAGGATTTCCAAGACACTACACCTCCATCAAGTGCAAAAACATATCCACTTGTGGACGTTGATTCCTCATAATCTGAGATCCAAATTGCATCATTGTAACCTTCGATTACAGCAGGGTACATGGTATAATGTAACCTATAGTCTAAAGTGTACCTAAAGACTCTGAGTAAAGCATTGCAGTGATCAATTCATGGGTTACATGTATACTGACTTAACCGACTAACATAACAAGCAATGTCTTATCTTGTACAATTGGTTATATACATGAGACAACCAATTATTCGTGAGTACTCTAATTGTAAGACACTCTCACCAACATTCTTCTTCATGTAGATTTGGCATCAGATGGTGTTGGAGCAAATTTACATTCATATTGACCAAATCTATTTAGCATATTTTCTATGCAGTGATATTGTGATAATATGAGCTCGTTTTGAGTTCTCGAGATCTTGATGCCAAGTATAACATCAGCTATACCCAAATATTTCATATAAAAAATTTTTGTCAACATTTTCTTTGTCGGCTTGATTATCGAAGAATTGGATCCTATTGTTAGCATGTCATTCACATATAAACATACTAGAACATATGCCTCATCCAAACTCTTCACATAGACACACCCGTCACACTCATTGATTTTGAATCCATTAGAAATCATAACCTTATCAAACTTCTCGTGTCACTGCTGGGGAGCTTGTTTAAGTTCATATAATGAATTAAGAAGTTTACAAACCCTTTTTTCGTATCCAGGCACTACAAACCCTTCTGGTTGTTCTAAATAAATTTCTTCTTCCAATTCACTAATTAAGAATGTTGTTTTTACATCAATTTGATGTATCTCTAGCTTATGCAATGATGCAATCGCTATTAAAACTTGAATTAAAGTTATCCTTGATACTGGTGAATATGTATCAAAGTAATGCATACCTTCTTTTTGTTTGTAATCTTTTGCTACTAGTTCGGCCTTAAACTTATCTATGGAGCCATCTGGTTTTAATTTTCTCTTGAAAATTCATTTGCAACCTATCAGTTTATTGTCTAGTGGAAGATCTACCATTTCTCAAGTATGATTACTCATAATGGATTCAATTTCACTGTTCACTACTTCCTTCCAAAAGGGAGCTTCTGGTGCAGACATAGCCTCCTTCAAAGTTTGAGTCTCATTTTCAAGCAAGTACATCAAAAAATTTGAACCAAATGATTTTTAGTTCTTACTATCTTACTGCGTGTAGGCTCATCTTCTCTATTACTCTTATCATTCAATGACTCATCTACCCCATTAGTAGATGCGGTCATCATACTAGACTTGAGAGAAGGGTTATATGGAAATGTATCTTCAAAAAATACATTATCACGTGACTAGGCTTAGGTTTGAACCTATCAAAGGCCTCAAGGCCCCATCAAAGACCCTTAATTATATTTATGACAAGGCTTGGGTTTGAACCTATAAACTCAAGGTTCCACCTAAAACCTTTACCACTAAGTTATTAACCAACATATGTCCATTTCACAACGTAACAAATATAATAGCTTCCTCATCTTTCAACCTCATCTCACCGCCTCCCTCTCTCTCTCTCTCTCTCTCTCTCTCTCTCTCTCTCTCTTTGTGTTTCTTTCTTTTATTTCACAAGTTTCCAACCACTCTCAGAAAATAACGATCCATCACGCCCTATTACAGTCATTACATCATGATAATGACCATGAGGATTATGAATCATACTAGCACCACTATATCGGCCTGTAATGGTATCGGATGGCTCTAACACTGTTATGAACTACCGTTATGTTATCTTACGATCATGTTTTTGGAAATCCATTATTAAAAGGATCTTTCTGTTATCAAAATGAAGTGTCAATTAAGCACTTATAAAAGCAAAAAATGCCTATCTCCTTCATTCTCATTTTTCTCATTATGCACCTATTTTTTATTCTTTCTTATTGTGTGAGTTTTACACACGTTGTCTATTTATTGTTAAAACTCCTCTTTATTTTGAAGTTATCATCTTTATTAACGCTAAAATCTACCCCAAGGTTTCAGCCCCTGGTACGGGTGAAGAGACTTTCTCACCTTTAACCAAGCTTAAGTCCATTATGTGTTTTTTTCCACTGCTATATATTTCGACCATGAGATGTGGCAAATGGAAGTCAAGACGGTCCTTCTAAATGACCATCTTGATTAAAGCATCTATATAATGACAACTAGAGGTGTTCACGGATAAAGACCTAGAGCAAAAAGTTTGTAAGCTCTAATGGTCTATTTTTAGACTCTATCAGGTTTCTAGAGCATGGAACATCAGATCTGATGAAGCTGTAAAGTCTTAATTATTTGATCAGAATTTTGATGAATCATGTGTCTACATGTACAACCAATACAAGAAGATGATTTTCTTAGTTCTTCACGTTGATGTTATTCTGCTCATTATGAATGATGTAAAGTCATTATCAAGTTTGAAGATTTGTTTAGATAACCAACTCTAAATGAGTTTTTTGGGAGTGGCAATCTATGTTCTTGAAATACGACTCATATACGATCATACGAGCAAGTTATTAGCATTGTCTTATGCATCATATATAGATAAGATGCTCATCATAATGCAATGGAAAACTCTATGAAAGTAATTTTGCCTTCTTGACACTAAGTTCATCTTTCTAAGGAGAAATGTCTCAAAACTCCTCAGGAGGAAGAAAACATGTATGCATCTGTAGAGACAAGCCTGATGTATGTTATGTTGTGTACAAGACTTGACATATGTTATCCAATAGGAATGGTCAATCACTTTCATTCAAATCTAGGATAAACTATATGATTGTCAAGGACATTCTCAAGAATATCAGGAGAACAAGAAACTATATGCTAGTATATTCTGGTAGGGATTTGATTCATGTTGGATGCACTACTTTTGATTTTTTATCAGATTGAGATCCATAAAAGTCAACATTAGGGTAGATGTTCACTACTGGTAGAGGAGATGTAGTATGGAGAAGCATTAAACGAGCTCATATTAGTGATTATACTATGGAGGTTGAATATGTAGTTGCTTGTGAAGCAGTTAAGGAATCAGTTTAGATTTTTCAGTTCTTGAATGATCTGAAAATTGTTCCAGATATGAATGGACTAATTGAGCTTTACTGTGACAACAATGGAGTAGTAGCGAATTCGAAAGAACCAAGAAGTCATAAGAGAGGAAAGCATATAGAAAGGGTGTATCATCTGATACTAGAGATCATGCATTGAGGTGATGTATCTGTTCTAAAAATTGCATTAGAAGACAACCTTACAAATCCTTTCACCATGACACTACATGCAAAGAGCTTTCAAAGACATCTAGAGGGTTTATGGTTGAGGAATATGTCTCATTTACTTTAGGATAAGTAAGATATTGTTGAAAATAATGCCCTTTAAACATGTGATCTAAAGACTTTATTGCTAATTAATGTTTACGTTCATGTATGTTTGATACTTTATAAATATCATGAAAATTCCATGATTGTTATATGTGACCTTTAATATTATATATAAGAGCTATATACAAGAGAATAATGTTTAAGGATAAAAATCATAATTAATAATTACAGTTGAGACCTTTAATTAATCAATAATTATAAGTACAGTTCATTTTTATTAAGAATAAAATAGTCTAATCTGAATTACTAATGTGAAAACATTGAAATATAGGTTCTTTCAATAAATTTGAATGTCGAATAATATCGTCAGAATATAAAGTATTCAAATTTGAGTATACTCATGATCCTATATAGAATGATCTCAGTCATGCGTAAAACTCATGTTTATAATGTATACTTTTGACTGACTCTGTAAAAGTTCTATACTTCATCGAACTTAATTCCTTGTATCTTGAAAGTGTAATAAAGTAAAGAGCTCGAGATGTTAATTTAGAAGATGGAATCAATTCTTTCATTATGAAGTAGATAAATAGTTTCTTTGAGTATTGATTCAAGTCATGATTGACTCAAATTTATGATAAGATCATGATTTTATCATTCATTAGAGAATCAACAAAACTCAATGAAAAAGAAGTAACTACAAAGGTTAGCAAATTATTTATCTAGCTCTAATTATGAACTATTTATCTAGCTCTAATTATGAACTATAATTTCAAGAGAGAAATTCAAAGTTTATAGTGGAACAATTTTGAAATTAATAAAAAAATTAGATTGATTAAAAAGGTCAATTGATCATCAATTTTATTGAAGCTTGAGATTTTAGATTCATGAGTTCTCAGACCATCTCTGTGAACACTAGTTGGACAAGTAATTGAGATTTGATAAATAGTTTAGAATTACCAAAATCTATATTATTATACATTCAATATGTGATAATTGGAGTGTTCTTTTATCACTCCTATTATCACATACAATATGAACTAAACCTAGTCAATTAATTTATAAAATTAATTAAGATTTAAATATTATGATTAATTAATATGTTAAAATTTGATTAGACGGTGTACTCCCCGTGGTATCTTATTACTTTCTAAAATATTATTCTTCTTGGTGATGAAGATCAATCCACACGTGGACCATGTGTTGCGTGAGACTGGTCATCAACTTCATCTTATACAGAGGTGGTGACTTATCAAATAAGGCATATTTGAAAAGAGTGATGTCATAGTTTAATGTGGAGATTATATGATATATTCTTATCAAGGAAATTTTGATAATTTAAATGTTGAATTAAAAGTGATCGCCTCGTCTGGTATAAGGAGATCACGCCACACATGAGTCTTATTTGACCTGATTTGATTCGTCATCTCCCTTAGAGGAGATCGTCACTTATTAGATAAATGTTATTTGATTAGTTTTAGAGTTTTGAACTCTAAAAGATCCAATTTTCAATTTCTCCTCAAAAGATCAATATTGATCTACATAAAAGGAGGTGAAGATGATGGCTCCCTAAATGTAACAAAAAAATTTGGGTAGAAAATATTTTTCTTTCTAAAAGCTTTCAGCATTTTGAGAGGGAGAGAGAGGGAGAGAGAGGGAGAGAGAGAGGATTATTTGGTTCTTATATTTTTCAACCTTAGAGAGAAAATCAGATAGGAGTTTTCTTTTCCCTCTCACATATTCTCATGTGTTGAGATTATGGTGGAATCCAAAAAAAAGTGAGTGTGAGATCTATCCCATTTTGTTAAATGCCCACACTTATGTCCATCTAGTGTTGAAGACTAGGCGTGAAAGATATCAAGATTCAAAGAACTAGTTTGTTCTTGAAGAGTTTGATGAACCTGATCGTTTGTAAAGAGTCAACGAATCAATCTTTTATTTCTTAAAGGTAAATTTAATTCCCTACGTACTAAATAAATATGTAAATAGATGGAACATGCAAAATATTTTTATAAAGAAAAATATTGCCAACAATCTGATAGCCTGACCTGACGCTTCCGCTATGTACGTGGATTATTGGTTTTTGAAACCAACAGCAGATTCCCAATGGTATTTCTTGCTAAGGCCTTTCCATTTAGCCTAATTACTATTATTTAATCGGCTATTGACTTACATGATCAAAATTTCCAAAGTTATGGAACCATTGTTGCATGCTATTATAGTTTGTACCATGGCCCCAAAACTCTTTTTCTACGACAGGGACTACATTGTTGGCCTCATTGACAGATTTCCTTTCAATTGACTTAGTCATTAGTTGTCATCGACCCTATCGGCCTTATTGACAGATTTCCTTTCAACTGACGTAGATTCATTAGTTGTCATCGATCCTTATTGTTCATATTCCAACTATGACTGTTAGATCTCGAAGTGGGCATAAGCTCTCAAAAAGTGTGACATTGGGTGTGCCAAAAAAGATGTTTGGTTAAAATATATCTCGACCCATAGAGTTGAGCTGAAATACCTAGGCCGCGAGGTAGGCCTAGACCCAAAATTTGTCCCTCTTTGACTAGTGCGTGAGTGTTCTGATTTGGCTCAAGATAGTGGAATGAAATAGTTGTCTTATGATCTGACTTCTTCTAAAATGACGTCGGGAAGTAGAGAATGAATCTTCTCAAAGGTTCTACTCCTACTATGAAGACTAAGAATTTGGAAATATACAAACGTATAGAGAAATAAAAACTAGAATTTTATTGAATTGAAACAAAGAAATAACAAAGCTACTAACAGTTAATCTACTGAATTGGAAATCACTAATTGCAAGAGTTTTAAAATTAAAGGAACTTCAACTAACTTGAAGAACAATTCTTAAAAACTAAAGAGCTAAGAAATTGTTACTTGAAAAATGTTTGAATGCGTGAATGTTGTGTTGGGTGAGGAAAAACTGACTTTTCTCTTTGGCCTTGAACTCCTTATATAGACTAAAGAGTATGAATCTTAATATATCTCGTTGGTCTTATCTCCATGCTGATGAGTCTTTAAAAAAAAAAAAGATGATCGTCGTTTAAATGTGATTTTATTCATCTCAATCTTGATTTGGAAGTTTAAGATCTTATTTGACTAATCTCTTATCCTTTAGGATCCTTGGGAAATTAGAACTCTTCAAATAATTAAATAAACTTTAAATGTAAATTTTTGGTTCAAACAATGATATTTATAGTTTTATATAGAGACTCTAGGGCGATCATCAAAAATATGTCACTTTTAAAAATAAAAAATAAAAAATAGTTAAGCATGAAAGAAAAATTAAAAATAGCCATCAAAATTCAAAGAAAAGCAAAAATTCCCGCACCAAAACAGTCTCTCACGCGCATCAACGAAATTTCAATTTTTTGTCCGCAAAGTCTATAAAATTTGTACTGTATATATAAATATATTTCAAAATTTACACTTTTGTAAATATAATATATACCCTACATATTAAATAAATTGCCAAATCTGGAAATAGTTGCGCGCGTGGCGCGGATTTCTTTGTGCGCATGGAAGACTGTTTTACCTAAAAAATTATGCCAGTGGCTATTTTTGATTTTTTTTACATTTGAGGTCATTTTTATGATTTTTTTAGAAGTTAATTATTTATTAACATTACTTGAGATTCTATGTGGGTATGGGTGGAACAAGATCGTCACTTAAAGGGTTCTAAAATAGAAGACAAATTCTATGTGTTGTTTAAGGATATAACTTTTATTTTGGTTTCACACAATATAGAAAACTAAAAAAAAAAATTTACATTATAATTAAGTTATTTATCAAAATAAAACTCGTCGTTTGCTTCATCAATGAAATAAGTGATAATAAATAAAAACAACTTTATTTTCAATAAGAAGATTCAAATAGTTATAAGAAAATAATTCCTTTTTACAGCTGGTGTTTTTTCTAGGTTCTATAATTTTAATATACCTTTTGATCCTGAAAATATGAGAAAAAAATGAGAGGACAAATAGGAAAAGAGAAATAAATTATTAATCTATGTTTATAATATAATAATAGTCGCATTAGATGAAATATTATTTTATGACCGATTTTACAATCTACCATTTATTATTTATTTAAGTGAAAATATTTAATTATCATTATTAATAAATGCATGATTATTATTAATTAATACTTAATGTTAATCATTACTCACGAGAGTTGATAATTTCTTATATTTATTTTATCTTCTAACCTTGCGAAAAGTATAAATATGACTTTTGGTCTTTTTGATATTTCTTTCTTGCTTAAAGTACGAAAGAAAAGTATTTTTTATTTTTATCCTCATATATACTTTAATGTAAATAAAATAATTAGTTAAATTTCTTAAATCAATTTACCACCATTTGAATATTTTTTTCTAATATAAATAGTTTTAGATCGTGTAGCACAATAAAACATTACATATTGTCTCATCGTGCACTATGTGTGTTAAGAAAAAAACACACGTAATAAAGTAAAAATCATTCTTATGACTATTTTTCTATATATTTTAAGAAAAAACTCCATATAAAATAAAATTGATAAAAGAATAAACTTTATTCCTATTCATATGCTTACTTTCTTTTTGTCTTCCTTTCGCAACCAAGCAATGAAAATAAAATTCTTAGCGATTTTTTTTTCTCTCTCGTACTTTTTAATATCCAAATATGACACTAGTGTTTCTTGATTTGGGCTGGGGCTTGGTGGGCTTGCGCTTGTGAACTAATTATTTGGGTTTGTAGTTTGAATTGCTAAGTGCCTCATGACTGATGGCACCTTGCACTTCACAAAAGTGAACGTTTCAGAATTGGAAGGTGGCCTGAGTCGATTGAATCCATTTATCAAACAGTAAAATTCTGAATTCAAATTCTACTCCTCTAAACTTTTATTTTCCTAATAAGATTCATAGTTGCAACAATACTAAGTCAAAACTTAGGGAGCATAATAAAGAAATTTCATGTCCCAGAGAATCGATGAACTCTCGTAATTTCTTAGCATAATTTGAAGAAAATGAAAAGGAGGTGTCAAGGGGAATACATCCTATATCGTTTGCATTGCACTTTCCAATATATAGTTTTATATCGTGGCTGAATACATCCTTGCTACTTTGGACAGACTAAAGACATAGGGGATAGGTAAGAAGTTAAGAACTGGGATTGTATGATGTGCATTGGGGCTGGGGAAGTTTGTCAACCATTTGTTTCTTTCACGAAACAATTCTGGGCAGAAGAAGACAGCAAGTAGATGCTCATACTAGGAGTCAAGATCTTAAAGCTAGTATTTTCAAGATTGTGTTTATTTAAGTAATCTATTTTATTTGGTGTGAGCGTAACTCTCACATTTTTGTTGGTAAAAGGTTGCTATTGGTATAGTCACTATGTTAGCAGTATTGTTAGGGATATATTTTGGTATAGCTATAATGTGAATAGCTCTGATAGGAATAGGATCATGAGCTTACAGGGTCTTTCTGCAGTATTCTTGAAGAAGATAGTGCCTCCTATTGGTACTTGTTAGTTTTGTTTTGAGTGTTTCCCTTGGGGCATGAGGTGTGCCTTTGCATATTGTACCTCTTCGGTTTGAAATATTTTTTTTTTATTACTGGAAAATAAAATCATGTACTATAGTTTATTTCATTTAAATATGACTATTCAAAAGAAATATAAATCTTACAACTAATGTTATTTACTATTATGGTACAAGGTGATTAAACGGTGTTAATAGTCGGGTGGAGCAATGTTGACCCATTAGTAGAGTCATGTCAACCCACTGATTTTTTTTTCATGTTAAATTTTAGATTTAAGTTTATTTTTTATTTATTTTTAGTTTATTTTTTATTTATGACTCCACTGAAATTCTCAAACAATTAACTCGCCATTTCTTTGTCCTTTTTAATCTACTTTTAGTAAATGTAATTGCTCTTTATATTCTTGAAAACCCCAAACCCTTCCTGCATTACAGTTCTATCCCTCCGTCATTCGACTGAAATTAAATGATTACTCTGAAAATTTGTTAAATATAAACTCTCATTTTCTTCTTCATTTTAGACTTTTTATTTTATAAATTTAATTCATGAATGATTTTTTATTTTTGGGCTGATAGGGAGGAGTTTATTCCTTATGTTCAGCTTGTTTAGACTACCAATGTTCAGGGCGCTCATATGTAGAGGTTGTTTATGAAATTCAAAGCTACCAATTATGCTTTGAAAGCCCTCAACAGAACCCACTGCTCAACATCTCTTTCAGGAATTCATCTCTTAAAGTCAAGTTGAAAAGAGCTTTTTCAGACAGAAGTCTAGAGCTCAGTGGATTAGCCTTGGTGATAACAATACAACTTATTTCCAAAGGCTCATCAAGAGAAATAGTATTGAGGCTAGAATTGTGCAGCTCATCAGAGACAGTGGCATCATAGTTACTAGCAATGAGGATATCAAGCTCATTATTGTGCAACATTATTCTTAAGTTTTGGGCACCACCGCACCAGTAACAGTGATTCTAGTGTGGATTGAAGGGTGTTGCAGTTAGCCTATCCTAAAAAGATCAATCCTTAGGCAAATTGATATATTGACCTTTCCTATCTCTTAGACTGAAATTCATGACGCAATATTCTCTTATAGTGATTCTACGGCCCCTGGACCAGATGATTTATCTTCTTACTTCTTCAAAAAGGCTTGGAGTGTTATTGAGCATGATGTCAATAATGCTATCTTGGAGTTCTTCAGCAAATGGTCTCTTTTGTATCATATTAACCACACATCCAATTCCCCCATCCATAAGGTGGACCTTTCACATTTGAAACTGTAGAGGGCGGTTTGTGACCTTCCCATTTTATAGTGAAACCGGGGACCGAAAGGTCGTGAGAGATAGCAAAAAGATGCATCCATTTCTAGGCTAATTAAGTGTCATGTGGATGCTATCTATGAGGTAGTTAGAGAGGCCCTGGGGGATCTGTTGGGTCTCTTCCAGACCTAAGCTTATGAATGTGAAGCTGCTTCTTCAGAAAGATTATGACGTGTGCCCCTGTGATCGTGGTCTAGGAGGTTTTTATCTAGTTGTCGAATGAAAACCGGTCTACTAAGGCCCTATTGGGACCTCCGACCAATGGGGTGATGACACATGCATGCGTGCACATGAACTTATAAAGAGTGGGTTCCAAACCTGGGTGGCACTATGTAACTCAATCCATTATAGGGGGTTTCTTTTCTTTATTTTAGAATAGACTCTGAGATAGAGGAGACTTTAAGGAGATTTTGTCGAGATAAGGACTTGCATCGAGTAGTCGCAGAAGTCAGGTCTCAGACTCGCAGAAGACAAGTGAAAAGTCTCTCGAGGTTTTTCCGTGGGAATTTCGCGAGAGTTTTCCCCGCTCCGACCACTTCACACTGAGGTTCATAAAGGTAAATCCGGCCTCCTTGATCCTCGCCCCAACGCCAACGCATGAGTTTGGTGCTCCCCATTAACCGCTCAAATCTTGTGCTCAATGAGGTCCCGGTACCTTCTTCTTGGAGCTAGGCTCAAACTCGTCCACATCTCTTGTCCGAACGATCATCTCCCGTCGTCCTTCCGGCTTGCTATCTCTTTATCTCGAATCCCTCGTGATATGATCTTGGTCTATTTGAGATTGTTCCTTTTAATCGTAATCAAAGATGTTTTCTTGTCTCTCATTTCTTTTCTGAACAAATCGAAGAACCTAATGGATCGAACTCATCCTTGGCTGCTATGAAACATATCGCGTTAACAGCCGGGAAAAAGCTTTTTTCTTTTTTTCCAAGTTATCAGGATCAAAGCGCTGCGCATGCTGGCTGATGACCTGATCCACTAGTTTATGATTCGGATCCATACCCGGTGGATCGAGTTTCCCGAGTCCAAGCACAAATAGCTGGGATAGCTGTGGGAAATACTGGAGCAGAACCATTCGTTGGAGATAAAGACTCCGATCGGTCAGTTGCCCGAGTGGTATTTTACACGAAACCAGTTTCAGCAGCGGCTGAAGCATAAACGGATCGGGTGCCGGATCGAGATAGAGCCGACAAGAAAGAGAAAGATAGACCGACCGACCACAGGGAGGGAAGGCAACAAAGATAGATTCACCAATACAAGAGTGAGAGCACGCCACGCATCACTCACAGATAACCGAGATCCATAGGGCTCTCAAACTCGGTCTCTAGAGAAGGCTGGCTTGAATTTCTTCCCTGTATGGCTGATCATCCGAAAAGGCCAGATAAGCATGATTGGCTTTCAAAGTTTTCTCTTTGCCTACAAGATCACTGTTCAGAGGGTCCTCTTGCAGAAGATCTTGAATCTTCACCAGTTCCTCTCTGCTCTCTCTTACTTTGTCCTTGATGTTTCATAATTACTTCTTACTCAAGGCCTCAGACTGTCTACGATTTTAGGCCTATTTCTTACTGCAACATGATCTATAAGAGCAATTCTAAGATTCTATATTCTTTATGCAACCACAATTGCGCCTAATACGCATGGTTGAAAGAGGACAAGGGTAGAATCATTTGTCTTGCTTTCTCTTCTGGTCGTTTAAGTTGCTTCTCGATTAGAACATTCTTCTTAGGGAATTGTTATACCTATTTCTTCTGACTCGTCTTTCCAAGAAAAAAATAGCCGGGTGAGATTCTGATGCAAAATATTTATTTGAATCGCGATTATAGAGTTTTATCTTCGAAGGAGAATGACGAAGTTTCTCTTGTAGATGTTGCGAATCTATGGGGTGATCCTTTTTCATACTACTTTATTGTTTTTATCACTTGATAAATGGTATCTAATGTAATAAGTTTTTCCACTGGTCTCTCAATCGCTTCTAAATTTATACAACTGGATGATCTAGAGAAAGAATGACTAAATTACTTCTGAGAGTGAATTGAAGACAGTTAAAGTTGAGCCTAGGTCCATTAAATCAGAAGTAGAAGATCTGAAGGATAGCGTTGCCAAGTTAGAGCGAGAGGAAACTTTGGCTGAATCTCAATTTATCTTGGTAGAATTAAAATTTGAGGAATGGCGCATGTGCGAGATGAACTTTTATTACATTATGGTTGCTTGAAAGACAAAGTATAAAAGTTAGAGAAAGATGAGGTCGAGTATGAAGAGGATAGGCTATTTCTCTATTATGATTGAGTCGTTAAAGGTCAAGAAATAATGAAGGTAGAGTACAAGGAAGATAAAGAAGAAGTATGGTAGCCGCTTTAGCCATAATTGGAGGAAGAAGATAATGATAATGAAGATAATGTCATGAAAGATGATATTGATATTCAACTTGATAAGGCAATGAATTAATTTTCTCCCATTATGAATGTATTAGAGCTTCTCCTGGGCATGCTTCCGAGTCTCGAGTGGTTGGGGATGTTTTTGCTCACGTTGATGATATTGCTACTATAAAAGGGTAATACTACCGATGTTAGCCATGACCTATTAATTTTAATCATGTTAGTCCATAGTAGTTGCTTGATTGGTCGTATGTGGTCTATGCTTCATCAAGTTCCATAGCTTTATTATGGATGAACTAGTTTACTTTAGTTTCTTGTCTACTAAATGTCTAAAGAATGATTAATTTGTTCATGATCACAATTTTTTTTCTTTGTGTGCCCAATGTCGAACAAAAATTTGAGGCTGAGAGTATTAATGCCTCGTATAAGCCATGTGGATGAAATGTGATCATGTTCTGATCGAGGTATAATCGTGTGTCGCATTTTTTACCTACGTTTTGGAGGGTAATGCCATTTCGGTATTCAAAAATTACCTAGCATATTAGGTCATGTCTCTTGTAGGCTCATGGCCATCAAAATTAAGGTATCTAACTCTACATAGAAGGACTTCTAGTGGGCTAAAGGTCAAGCTGGGACTTATGTCCCTCACATCATCGGGTGAGGACTTAATGTCAGATTTCGTTGAGGTGGGACTTAATGGGCGAGGGTCCGTTGCTAGTTAATGCTTGTTTACTTGACTACGTGGGGGCTATGACTTCTAAACATTCACTCACATTTGTGAAGTTGATAAGTGCCAGACCTCTTGAATCAGGTCTTTAGTTCGGTGTTATCGCTAAATTGGTTGTTGCCATAAGACATGTAGATTTCTATGGATGGAGAAATAAAATAAATAGCCAAAGGAAAGACATCATTTTATCAATCCTATGCTGAAAAAATCTCATGTAGAATCCTTTTATTAATATTATTGGAGATTTAAAAATAATAGTAATAATCATAAAAAGAAAAATAAGAAGAAAACTGACTTAGCTGGTGAACGATTGTGGTACAAAGTAAGGCTTTGGATGGATTGCATTCCAACTTCTCATAATTATGTCACCGATTGCATCTCGAAGGGTATAGCCCCCTGCCTTGTGATCTATATTACCTCGTATGGCCCTTCCTGATTCGGGTCGAGCTTTCTAGACCTACTTCTTAAGTGTTTTTGAAAACCCTTTTGCAACACTACATCTCGTGATGCAATTTTTATTGGATTGTCTTTAGTATTGTAGTGCTTCGAGATGCGTTGTTGGTGATTCTGAAGCTTTATTAATGCGCATTCTATTTTCCCTTCCAAGTTATCAAGGCCTCTTTTAACATATCCTCATTCTGAGTGGGATCAATGGACTGTGTCGTGTATGACGATAGACATATTCCCACTAGTATGACAACTTTACCATGTGTTAGAGCTAATGGTGTCTCACCTGTACGTTTCCTTCTAGTAGTGCGGTACACCATAAAACTACCGGTAGTTCTTCAAACCCATTTTCCTTTGGCCTCATCGAGCTGTTTCTTCAACTTAGCCATTTACCTAAGGATGTCGTGATGTCAAATATCATAGTTTAATATGAAGATCTCTACAAAACATTTTAAGTATGTTGTCGTTAAATCTTGACCCATTGTCATTCACAATCACTCTCAGAATCCTGAAGTGACAAATTATATGTCTCCATAAAATAATTCTTGAAATCTAGCTCCTTGATATTTGCATAGGCTTCGATTTCTACCCATTTAGATAAGTAATATGTTATCAATAAACGAATATGTTTTTAAGCGGTCTCTATTGGCACGGGTCCTATTATATCCATTCGCCACTGCGTGAATGGAGAAACCGCCAGGATAAGACTCAACTCCTCCACTTGTAGATGTGACAGTGTGCAGCGCTAACAATGGTCACATCGCTGAGTATATATTATGATGCGTCCACTTCCATTATTAGCCAAACGCATCCCATCATCCTAGCTTTAGATGCTAAGGAGCGTGCTCTAGAGGGATTGCCACATTGGCCTTCATAAAGTTCTTCTAATATGTATTGCCCTTCTTTCTTGTCCAGACATATAAGGTATAGACTGTTGAATGATTTTCTGACTCCTTCTATTAGTGACTATCGTGCTTCTTGCATCCTAACTTTTCTTGCTCATGTCTTACCCTCAGGAAGATTCATGTTGGTGATGAATTTCTTGATTGGGTCCATCCATGAGTCCCTAGCTAGAATAGATAAAGTTGGTTCTATTAATACTGGCTCACTAACCACGATTGAAGATACTGCTGGTCATCCTGGCACATGCGCGGCGGAAGCGTGGACGCGCGTGGTCTTTTAAAAAAAATTAAAATTTTAATAAAAAGTGAATCTTTTAATAAAATAAAACTTGGGGAACGTCACGATAACCAAATACAAACTTTTATCGAAAAATATTTTTCAATCAGTCAGGATCCATTATATATTTATATGTTAAATCTATAATATACAAGATTAGGAATCATATACCTCTTGTAGTCTATATCAAGTGTCCTTACAAAAACTGATCGATTCTCCGTTCCTACGAAATCTTTCCAACGATCAATAGACTCTGAGATCCGCATCAAGATCTTCCAAGTCAATCCTCAACGTACTAGGACATGTGTGAACACGTAGAATATTACAAGACACTTTTTCTGTCTCTAGATGTTCTCAACACATGAGATCTAGAGATTTACTGAGAATGACTTTAGTGAGATGATTATCTAAAAAAACGTTATGATTATTATTTTAGAGATTTGATTAATGTTTAATCACAGAAGAACATCTCTCTGACACCAATCATAGAAGAACATCTCTCTGACACCAATCATGTTCTCAATTTAACTCTTAATTGACGAACGGATGATCAGATCAACTGATTCTCTCTTCTTCGTTCAACAACCAAGGCCATTAGAATAATATCTGTATATATTCTAGATAATGACGTATCAAATTTTTAGAGATAAACTAAAATAATATATAATTATAAAATTATCAATTGCAGTGGGACGCACTGCAATTGTGCACAACTGTAGTGCCACATGGCATTACAGTGTGTCGTGAGCCACCACAGTGCCTCACGGCACTAAAGTGTTGAACACTCACTACTGTGGTGCCATGACTGTAGTGTCATATGGCACCACACTAGTCCATGTCAATTTCTGATACCCAATCAGTGATTGACACATGGTAATTACTACAAATTAAATATTTATTTTAATCAAATAATTATCTAGATATCAGTTAATTCAAAATTACATTATTTGATTATCCCTATGAACTAACTTATTTGTCATTTCACAAATAACAGATTTAGTTGAATTAAATTATTATCTAATAATAATTTAATTATCTAATTTAACAAACTAGATATTATGTCTCACTTATCGTATATATATATATATCCACTGCACTCGAATACATGGTCAACAACCAGATACATACTGATTAACATTCATGACTTAGGAAAATAAATAACACATAGTTAGGCAGACTGTCAGCGTTTTATAGGGGTAAACGGTCCTTACGCACTTCCTGCTCAGCGGACCTAGCCCAAACGTGACTTGAGGTCACATACGCTAACTATATGCTTAGTATTTATACTAAGTATTTCATGAGAATCAACATGGATCAAAGTATTCCTTCAGTTAGCACGTGATCGAAGAATACTGGAGGTTATATTATGATGTTATTGAACTTAAATTATTCCATGCATGATCTCATGAACACACAGATAAAATAAGATTTAAAGAACACTTACTGCTAGGCAGATGAGAATCGAAACTTGAGAATTATGCTTTTATTGCAAGAGGATAGAGAGAGTACGAAGAGAGGAAGAGAGGCAGTGCTCAACACATGAGCGGCTAATTCTAGCTTATTTCTTACTTGCCTTCAACAAGGGTGAGGCTTCCCTTTTATACAAAAAAGTAAGGACAAATAAGGTTGCATGTCTTTGACAAGTAGAGCAGTTCATCCTTATCTTCTTGATTGTGCAGGTATGGGAATCTACTTTAGCTAAAGTAGATTTGTCTCGTTGCTGATAATGGAGGGTAGCTTTAAAAAAGTAGCTTTACTGTTGTCAGTGGGCATCTACTTTTGTAAAGTAGCTTTGTCGTGTTATATGGAGGTTGCTGGTGGGAGACAAGATTTATGATTTACCTTTTCCTTTCTCGTCTTTATCCATTTTTCTGAAATGCGACAGGTGAGAGAATCCCAAAAGTCACTAATGGTGGGATCTTCTACTAGATGGCTTTCTCCTCCTAGGATGCTGAATTCATTATCAACTTATTCATGGTCAGATTCAATTTTACTGCTGACAGATTTCATGATAGTGTCTGCTGTTGTGCTGATGGCTTGAAGGAAACGATCCTTCATAAAATCCATAGTCATCATAACTACCTCTTTTTCTGATAGGTTGGGAAACTGTTTTTTCAATTCTTCTTGAGCTCGAAGAAATGGATTTTCTGATCATGTTGATGCTGGTAGAGCCTTGGGAAGGGCATCTAAACAAGCCTGAGTGGGGCTTTAATAAATTTTAATAATTTTGGTAAATTGGGGTTCATCCCCTTATCCCACCATTTTGTATAAAATACTCATTTTAAATGGGGAATCTTATTCTGATAATCACACTGAAGATCTCATTTACATAATCACACTAAAGATCTCATTTCCATATCTATGGGATGGTGAATGGGATGGAAAAATGAGCCACAGATTTAGTTACTAATATGTTTTTGTTGGCGGGTAGAAAGGAATAGGCAGCATGTCATTCATTAAATGTTGTTCAACTGTGTCAAGTAGAGTCTCAAGAGAAATCCTGAATTTATCCCACCAAATGAGAAACCAGTTTGGGAGATCATTTTTTAGGACCTCAGGACAGATTCTGATAGACCACGTGTGATTATGGATGGGATTCTGATAATAAAAGACACAAGTGAAGGAATCAATATAATCCCAATAACTATACTTATCTTCGGATGGTCTAAGACTTCTGGTAATATGAGGGTGAAGACCCCATTGCCCAATAGGCATAATATTATGGATAGTAGCCTTGCTGTAGGTGATAGGGCTACCAGTTCTGGTGGAATCATGGAATGTATGTTTAATCTCCATGGCGGCTATTTCAAGTATAATATGCTCATAAATATACCGTTACTATTCAAAATTAGTGGGAAATGCTTGAGTCGATAGATATCTTTTCTTGATTTTTCATGGATCTGACATCCATTGCTCATCTACTGTTTCAATGAAGAGAATGGTCTCTTCAGTAATACTGTTAAAGGTGTACTGTTCGGGTATTAAAAGGACAACTTTAGTAGATTTTCTTGAAGAAGTCTCTTGATTACTGTTATAAGTCTTGTTGAGACTTAGGAATTCTATTGAGTAGGGATTTCCCCTGCAGTGGCCCCTACGGCCTCGGCCTTTGCTTCTGTTCATGAACCCTGAAGATATTCACGGGTTAGAAAATCAAGTAAAGAATTATGTTCACCTTTGATATGCTCAATATCAAAATCAAATATTGATAATAAACTTTGCCAAGAGGCAAAAATTTGCTTAGAAGCAAGATTTTGTACATATTCCTTAAAAATTTGTTTGGCTGTAAAGCAGTCAACTCTATTAAGAAAATGTTGGTTTAATAAATCATCTTGAAATTTTGAAACACATTTAACAATGGCTAAACATTCCTGTTTAATTGTAGGGTAATTTAATGCTGGTCCTTTCCAAACTCTAGAAGTAAATCTAAGGAGTTCTTCTTTCTATTTAGGATTTACTTGTTTAAGAATCCCATTTTAGCCTAGATTTGAGGCGTCTATTTCAACATTTTTTCCCATAAAAGGTTAGGTAAAGACAAGCAATGTAATTGTTCCATTTTCTATTTTATTGATCTTACTGCTAATGTATGTTTTGCTGTCCAAGGAGAAGGATTCTTCTTGAGTCTACTATAAAGAATAGAACTATCATGGGCACAATTCGGATAAAAGTCTCTAATGTAATTAAAACTTCCTAAAAATATCTGTAATTGAGTTTTATGTTTAATTTCATCAATAAATTTGGATGCAAACTATATACTTCTGTTTATAGGAATAATAGTTCCGTTAGAAATATTATGTCCTAAAAATCTAACTTTTGTTTGAAATAGTTTCATCTTAGATGCATATAAGACTAAACCATTTCTAATTATTACATGGTTAAAATATATGCAGATGTTTAACATGTTGTTCTATGGATGATGAGAAAATTAAAACATCATCTGTATAGCAGATAATAAATTCAGTATATGGATTAAAAATATCATTCATGATATGTTGAAATTCTGAAGGTCCATTCTTAACATTCCACTCATAGTGACCAATAAAACAATCAATGTTGTTTTATATCTATCATGTTCATCAATTTGAATTTGCCAAAATCATGATTTTAAGTCAAATTTAGAAAAAATTACTGAATTGTTTAAGCGATCTAAAAGATCCTTTTTGTTCTAGATAGGATACATAACCCAGTGGAGGGCATCATTAAGCGGTTTGTAATTGATGATTAAACGAGATTGTCCTCATTCAATTTCAGCATTTTTGTACACATAAAATGTTGTACAACTCCAAGGAGACTTGCTAGATCTAATGAGTTTTTTCTGTAGTAAAGAGTCAATTTCTATTTTATAGATTTCAAGATATTCCTTTTACATTTGACTAGGTCTAGATTTTGTAGGAATATATTTTTCATCAAAATCCTGGTGGTAATGCAAAGAAATAATATGCTTTTTTATTCCAAAAAGCATTTGGCACATCACTGCAAATTTCTGTTTGAAATTCTGTTAAAATTATTTTGATTTTATTTTTAATAGAAGTCTGTTGAATTTTCTGTTCGATAGTCAAAAATTGGACTTCTTTTTTAAGAAAATTAATTTGACTTTCTTTGTTTTGTATAAGATCTTTAATAAGATCTAATTCTTTTGTATAATGTTTTATAATAAATTCAAAAATTATTTGTCTGTTAAGAAGGGTAGTATAAATACCATTACTATCGATTTTATCCATAGGTATCAAAAGGCACATAAAGGGATTGCCTAGGATAATGTTTTGGGTCATGTTTTTTAATAAGACAAAGGAAGTGGGTAAACAAATTCTTTTATTACATATTAAAACTTCTGGTAATTTAAATTCAATTTTCATTTTGTTACCACTAGCACTGGTAAGAGATTAAGTGATTTTCTGAAAATATTTTGTATGGACTAAACCTTCTTGAATACAATTCATATCAGCCCCTATATCAATAAGGGCGATAACATCTTTTATTATAAAATCGGATTTAATAATAAAAGTAATTTTGGTATACCATTTTTGAAATGATACCTTATTCATAATCATAAGGTATTGGTTACTGTTGTCTTTCAGAGAAAAAGAATATTCTGGTTCAGGTATAAGTTCCTTGCCTTTAAAAGGAAGCTCTTGTTTAATAAGGGCAAGATCCTAGAAAATAATTTGAGTAACAGTTTGTACATATTTGATTTCAGATTTAAGAAAAATGACTTCCATTTTCAAATCCTGGATAGTTATAGGTTTTTCTGTAACCTTATTCTGGATGCGATCCATGATTTCTCGCATACTGTAATTCTCAATAGGAGGGATAATTTCTTCCTTGAGATGGTCTTTATATAGGGTTTCTAAAAAATTTAATCTCATTTCTGGATTTTGGATTTGATCAGCAAAGCTGAGCATATACTTCTCGGTGTCGGTAAGAACATTGATACTAGGTTGTCCTAGATAAATGCCATTCATTTCCATAATGTCTTTCCAATAGTTAGCTTCTGTTAACGTGTTGCAATTCTTGTTATTGCAACAGGCTTCAATTTGGAAAGAGGAGGAATCTGAGTCAAAATAATAGATTTCTGCCAGATCATTATCTGAATTGGAGTCCAAGGAGGAGTTATCCTTATCAGAGATACAGTTAAGGATTTACTGTCGAGTTTCTTCATCTAGAGATAACTCATGGTGTTTCCACTTAAGCTTACACTTATTAACATAGTGCCCTTTAGCACCACACCTAAAGCACTTAACTTCTGATCTGTCTTTCTTGGGAAGAACTTTTTTTTTCTTGAATTTCCTTTTGGGAATGTCTGGATCCTATTTAGGATTCTTCGGAGCTTTTCTAGAATGGAACCTTTTGTATTTCTTAGGTTTAGGGTTCCTGGAAGGTGTAGGGTACTGGATTTTGGTGTCATAGGCGAACTGATCACAAAATTCACCTAATTCTTGTATGTTTAATAAATTATGTTTCTTCATTTGTTGTTGAAGTTTCAGATCATTGCAGAGGGCTAAACCTTCTTCAATTACTACTACAATGAGAGATCGATAGGTATGCTGGTTATAGGGAATATTAATTTGGTTCTGTTTATCCCTCAGTTTCTTGCGAACTTTTTCAGCAAAAAGATTGGGAAGGCCATCAATGAATTTGGCTTTCCAATTGTCAGTGTTGGCATCAGTTCGTTGCATGACCTTCATTAGGAACACATCCTTATACCATTTAAAATGGGTTAGAGAAGGGCAACGAAGGTTTTGTAGAAGTTCTCTGTGCCGGTCTGTATTTATAATTCCCGGTCCAATAAAATGGAGGATTATGGCTTGGGCTAGTATATAGCAAGCATCTTCGGTTTGGGTTTCAGTATGATTAAAAGGATTGATGTTGATTTTGGAGGCATTAAGGATTTCATCCTACTGCTTCTGAGTGAGACAATTATCCCATCATCCTTTTATAATACTGGTAAAGCCATTGATAAGAAATATGGTGATTTTGTTGTCAGAACTATCATTTTGTTTGCAAACGAAAGCATACATAATCATATGATGTATGGTTTCGAACACCTGATATTCAGATTTATCATCTATGTTCTATTCATAGATAGTTCTACCGTGGTAAGATTTCTGAGTGTGGAGGTAGTTTTCTTCATACAAAATATCCTGAGGGGTATGTCAAGGATAGTGATACTTACCGGGTCCAAGTAAAGTCATACGTTGAGCGACTTAGGGTAAGTAAGGTTATTGAGGCTATCATCGAAGTTTTTCTGGAGGTCGAGAATTTGAGAAAGAGTATATTCTTCTCTTTTATCCTCGGTTATTGGTACAGATGAATCACCTTAGTTCATCATATTACCTTGTTTAGGAGATTTGGATCCTGATGGTTCTAGCTCACTTATTTTTAAATTCTTTATTTTTCCGATGAGAGTGGCCATAAATTCTTCCTCTTTCTTTATAGACTTTAACTTAAAATTATGAATTTCAATAGGAGGTTTGATGTTGACTGGATGAAGGTTAAGAGGTTTAGGTTTCTCTGGACGTTTATGCTGTTGATCTTCAATTTAATCTTGTATATTATCTACATGTTTCTCTATACGGGTAAGTTGGTTACCTACGGTTTGGAGGAAAAGGTTGGTATAATTATTTTGTTTGGTTAAAGTACTATATCTTTGACCTTTAAAGTTTCCCGATTGGGTTGTTCTGGAATCTCAACATAAGGAGAGATCACTAACGGTTTAATGCTCTCACTGGTAGGAGCTAACTATAGAGATAACGGTGGAGGAAGGACAGTTTGGTAAGATTTTTCCGTTATCGTAATCCAATTCTTATGTATGCTGTGAGGACATCGATTTGATCATCATTAAGAAAGGGTTCTTTCTTAGTAACCTCACAGTCCCACTCAGGGAATGATCTAAGGATCTGGTTAATCCAAAGATGGTAATAATACTGATCTTTGAGGGTTTTTAACTGTTGAGGAGTATGGGGTTGAAAATACCATAATCGAAAATCCTGATATTTATCTTGCATAAAATCCTGGTTTAGGTGCTTGTGCAATTCACTATTGAGTGTAAAATCCATTAAATATCGAATTGCATATCACTTGCAGTTGGGCTATTGGGCCTTCTGATGTTGGGTCTATCTTCATAGACTGCATGAGGAATCTGATTTTCTGATATATGGATACCTCTGATCGGGGCTTCTGGTATCTCAGAAGTGATGGATTCTACAGAAGAAGGTCTGGAAGATTTTAGAAAATCTATGTTATAGGGCAGGTTACTCCTATAACTAGTACTAAAAAGGATTCTAGTAAGAGGTTTCTGAAAACGAAGATAAATATTACCTACATGCATCTCGACCACATCTTCAATGGATTGTCTGATGATTGGTCTGGTAGAGACAACATTAGGAATTTGTCATTTGTCTGCAAATGTAATTTCCTCCCAAAGTATCATCCTAGGAATGGCTACTTGACTGCAGAAGAGATTGGTGTCGATGAGGACATTATGTCCCTGTTCACTCTGTTTTCTGGTGTAGGGGTTCAAGGTAGAGAGAACCTTCAGATGGATTCTGAAAAGTATTGCAAAAGGAGGAGATCTAGGGAGATACTTATAACCATGTGAAATAACTCTAAGCTCTAAGACTTTAGAGAGATTACTGTCAAAAAGTGAAATAGTTAAATTCGGATAAATATTAAAATAAGCAGGTCTATGGGATAAGCTAGTTCCAATAGCTCCCATGAGAGATGTTTTCTAGTTGAGGCACCGTCCATCTCGAAAGGTACACTGAATACTGGTATTTTGACCAAGTAAGATCAAAAGCTTAAATGCAATTTGTACAAGTTCTATATGCACATACTTGTATTTTTGCATGAAAAGATACAGATCATGAACATACAACAGATATACAATATCATCATTTTTGTGTAATGGTATGGCATGTTCAAATGTTTTAATTATTTTTCTACTAGTAAAATCAAATGTTCCAATTTTATATATGATTTCTAGTTTAACCTTAGGGATTGTCCATTTATCTAAAACTTCTTTAACATCCTGATAAGCTATTAATTATGTTGCTTCTAAAGTTGAAGCTACTGTATTTGCTACGGATGACAATGAAGAAGCAATTTCACTCATATTTTCTTTTGATTATGCATAAATAATTTAAAGAAAATATTATCATAAAATATTATCATAATATATATATATAATTTTCAAAAAATTATATTTAAATATATAAATAATTTAATTAATTAATCTCACATAATTATCTCATAATTATGTATTTCCTCAGAATAAAATTTTTTTTTACAAGTTAGTCATTTTATCATGTCCTGAAATATTTACACTCTAGACAGCGTAATAAAGGTGACTTGGGAACCATGGATCTATAATCCTAAGCTCCAATAAACTAGATTATTAATTAAACTCTTTAATTAAATAATCATATATATTAATTTCATTATTACTCCACTATAAATATTGAATTGCACTCATTTAGTTTTGTCCTCCAATTATTTGTTCGTAAATTAGAACTTATCAAAATTACAGTTTTACCTTTCTAATTACCTATTGATCCTTAAGTACCATTAATTCACTAGTCAATGGCTAATTTATAATCTTATTATAAATTTGAACTCAATAACTATTCAGTTCTAGAATTAACATTTAAAGTAACCAATCTACGATCCATTAAAAAATCTTAGATTCTAAATCTTGTAAGATCATGTTCCCAGCTATTCAAATCACTGAATCTTCAAAACAAAATTCACTAGCTTAATTAACAAACAGATCTTAACGAGTGAATAAAATGATCCAGTAGACAAGCATAGGAGTTCATGACTACTCAGGATTCAGAGTTATCTACATATGATCATCGAATTGATGTGTATTAAATCTTTATGATAAACAACATGTTAATAAAGATATTAATTTACATTGGTCCTATCATATATAATCTTATTATATAAAGTAACTTCACTAAGATATCTATCCACATCAATGATCTGGAGATCACACGCATTCATAATGCTTAGTGAACCGTACTAGCAATCATACATTAAAGATTTCATACTTTAATGTTGCAGATAATTTTATTTATTATCTATGATCTTAATCCTCTCGTACTAATACAAGGTCATGGTATCATTAATAAATATGGAATTTTTATATATTTATATAACTTATTCAACAATAATTTAAAAGAACAATTATATAAAAAATGTAATTCTCTTAAATTTCATATCAAAATGTCAATACACATATTTTGTGGGCATAACTCCCAACAATCTCCCAATTTTCCTAAAGTAAATGTGGCATCTCTCTTAATCTCATGCTACGCCCGTGACCCTCAAATGACTTCACATGAAGTGTCTTTGTAAAAGGATCAACCAGATTTTGTTATGATGTTATCTTCATAACAGTCACATCACATCGATGCACGATCTCTCTTACAAGATGATATTTCCTCTCCATGTGCTTGCCCCTCTTATGACTTCTGGGTTCCTTGGAATTTGTTATCACCTTATTGTTATCACAGTACAGGTCAGTGGCTTGTCCATATCTGAAACTACTTCTAGATCATAATAAAACTTTCTGAGCCATACCACCTCTTTCGTAGCTTCACAAGCCACTATATATTCGGCTTCCATAGTGTAATATGCAATGTTGGATTGTTTAATACTTCTCTAGACTACAGCTCCTCCACCTGTGATCCAGATGTCGACTTTCGACTTTCTCTATCTGATTCAAAATCAAAATCAGTATACCCAGTGGGGTTCGTGTCTCCACCTGAATAAACAAGTATATAGTTTCTCATTCTCCTAAGATACTTGAGAATGTGCTTTACTGCAATCCAGTGTTCCAAACCTGGATTCGATTGACAACGACTGATAATTTTCATGGCATAATAGATGTTTGGTCTTGTACACAACCTGGCATACATGAAGCTTCCAACTGCTAAAGCATAGAGAACATTTCTCATATCCTCTTCCACCAGAGGTGTCTTAGGACAATGTTCCTTGGAGAGGACAATTCCATGTCTGGTCGGTTGTTGACCTTTCTTGGAATTTTTCATAGAAAATCTCTCCAGTACCTTATCAATATAAGATGCCTGAGAAAGTGCCAAGAACTTGTTCTTTCTATCCCTTAGGAATTGGATGCCTAGAACATAGCTCGTTTCTCCCAAATCCTTCATTTAAAATTTCTTAGCTAACCACTTCTTTACCTTTGACAAAGTTTCTATATAATTCCTAATGAGTAGAATATCATCAACATAAAGAACTAAGAAAACCAGTATCTTATCTTTGTTATATTTACAAGCATAGGTTTCATCAACATTTTACTCAAAGCCATAAGATTTTATAATCTTATCAAAGGTAAGATTTCAAGATCTAGATGCTTGTTTTAATCCATAAATAAATTTAAGCAAGTTGCATACTTTCTGATCTTGCCTCTTTTGTATGAACCCTTTTAGTTGCATCATATAGATCTTTTCTTCAAGAGAATCATTCAGAAAAGTTGTCTTGACGTCTATTTTCCATATCTCATAGTCAAAACTAGAGGCTATAGACAAAATGATGCGAATGGATTTGAGCATGGTCATAAGGGAGAATGTCTTTTCATAATCGATGATTTCTCTTTGTGTATAGCCATTGGCTACTAACTGTGCCTTGAAAGTCTCTACTTTCCCATCTGCACATCTTTTCTTCTTGAAGATCAATTTACATCCAATGGGCTTGACATCTTTAGGTTGATCTACAAGTTCCCAGACAGAATTGGAATATATAGATTTCATTTCCTGGTTCATGGCATCTTACCATTTCTCCTTTTCAGGATCATCCATTGCTTCTATATAAGATAATGGATCATCCTTATTACTGTCTGACACTAGGATATATATCTCTAGTTCATAGTGAACTGGTTATCTCACAACCCTCCCACTATGACATTGCACTTGGGTTTCCTTTGCAGAAACTGTGATTTTTCTAGTTTGTCATTTATCAGTAGAAATTAAAAGTGGTCTAATCTCATCAATCGCTAATTCCTTGAGAACTGCTTTACTATGAGGTTTGTAGTTTTTCATATAGTCACGCTCAAGAAAGGCTGCATTTGTCGACATAAGCACATTTTGATCATTTTTACTATAAAAGTACCCACCTCTAGTATCTAGAGAATAGTCAACGAATATGCATACCTCAGACCTTGAGTCTAAATTTTTTGTTTTGGGTCTAAGAATGTGAGCTGGACACCCCATATACAGAAATGACACAAACTTGGTTTAGAGCATTTCCATAACTCTAAAGCCATCTAGCTCACAGACTTAGAAGATACTACATTCAAAATGTAAGTTGCTATGTGTAGTGCATATCACCAAAATGTAAGTGACAATGATGAGTAGCTTAACATCGACCTAACCATATCCAATAAGCTTTGGTTTCTCCTCTCTGCAACACCATTTTGTTGTGGTGTTACAGGTGCTGTAAGTTGGGATAGGATTCCACACTCTAGTAAATAATCCTTGTATTCTAAATCTAAGTATTCACCACATTGATCGGATCTAAGGATTTTAAATGATTTACCTAATTGATTTTCATCTTTAGCCTTGAAGTCTTTAAACTTTCTAAAAGTTTCAGACTTTCGATGCATTAGGTAACTATAACCATATCTTGAGTAGTCGTCAATGAAAGTGACAAAATACTCATACCCACCTCTAGCTTGTACATTGATCGGTATATAGACATCACAATGTAGTAACTCAAGTGGTTCCTTGGTTTCTTTGGTCATTTCTTGTGAAATGTCTCTTTGTCATTTTACCATCTAGAAAGGATTCATAAACAGGAAGAGTTCTAACTTTTAGCTCTCTCAAAGTACCATACTTTGTTAACCTCTTTAATCTATCTAGATGAATATGTCTCAACCTAAGATGTCATAAATATGTGTTATCATCATGTGAAACTCTTTGTAGGTTTTTATTTTTAGGTTTTACTACTTTAAATAATTCAGAATTATTTAACGCGCGTTCAGTAAATTTAAGCATATACAGTCCGTTTATAATTTTATCATGACAAATATTGAATCCATTTTTAGAAATAATAAACTATTTATTAGTGAAGGAAACTTAGAATAATTGTTCTTGCAAAAATGAAAGAGAGAACAAATTTCTAGAAAAACCAGGAATATAATAAGCATCGTTCAAAACTAAGTAATTATATCCAAAAAGTAAACGGGATGTTCCTAATGTTTTAGCTGACACGAGCATACCATTGTCAACTCTCAAAATGACCTCGCCATCAGCCAGCTCCCTTGACGAATCAAGCATCTGCAAAAAAAGAGCATATATGGTTAGTGGGTCCTGAATCAAGTATCCAAGATGAAAAATCATATTCCACTAAACAAGCTTCAACAACAAGTAAATCATATTTACCTTTCGTTTTCAGCTCAGAGAGATATTTGTTACAATTTCTCTTCTAATGACCTTCAACCCCACAGTGGAAACACTTTCCTTTGGGTTTGATGTCTTTCTTGTTCTTCTTGGCTTTCAGCGATGTCTTGGCTTTCTTTACTCGTTTGTTCTTATTCTTGTCCTTACCATTGTTCTTCTTCATATTCTTGTTCTTAGCAATATTAGAATAAGGCTTTTGCTCGACAACATTTGGCTCACCCTCTTTGGTCATTCTAAGGTTGAGTGACTAAAAAGTTTACAGTTCCTTCAACAATTAAGTTATGTTGAATTGTAACTTGTTCATAATATAGTTGGTCGTGAACGCAGAAAAAGCTGGTGTGAGTGACTCTAGTATTATGCTAACTTGAGTCCGCTCATCAATGGTCGCCCCATGTACTTCTGCCTCGTACATTATGTTGATCATGTTCAAAACATGTTCTTGAACAGAAGTACCCTTCCTCATCTTAGTTACCGTATAGCTCCTAATGGCCTCATGACGACTATGATCGGACTGCTGCCCAAACATTGCCTGTAAAGATTCCATAAAATCATAGGCAGTCTCCATACTTTCATGCTTGATTCTCAGAACATCATTCATGCTCACAAGCATGTAACACTTTACCTTGTTGTTTGATATGATCCAAGCATCATATTTGTCCCTAACGTTCTTAGGGGCGTTAGCAGCGGGCTCCTCAGTTCATTGCTTAGTAAGAATAAACTTATGGTATTTACAAATCAGCATTAAATTCATATTTGATTTTCAACATACAAAATTATGACCATTCAATTTCTCAAGAGCGAGTATAGTAGTAACATGGTTGCCCATGGTAGACACAATATTGATAACTGAAATTTAAAACATACATGATTCAATATAATTGATAAATATCTAGAATTTGAAAAGTAAACGTGATGCATGAATGCAATCATAATAAACACCTAAATTTAGCATTTACTAATCACGATAAAATAACACAACGATTAATGTATCGCCTTAGGGTCGGTCAGATTAACCTCAGACTATCTATGAGACATTTTCATCCTTATTAATGAAAACTTAAAATATCTCATATTTTCTCTTTTAACAATAAGTCATCGCTTGTTCGGTCAAGTCACAATTATCCACATGAAAGCTTAATTTTGACTTTGTGAGTGTAACCCATCATTTTAGATTTCATGACTTCATTTAGAATATGCCGCCTTAGGGTCGGTCCAAATTAAACTACATCACTTTCTCCTATCTTCTTAAGAAGTCCAACCTTGGTATTGGTACAGCTCGAAACCATCTCGAGGCCCTCACTACACCTCACGGTGTTGTACTAATGATGGAGACCATAGGTTATATTAACATGTCAACCTTCTCTCACTCACTATTTTAGATAATGTGTTTCTATTTTAACTAATCATTTAATTTCAAATTAATTACTAGTTAAAATAATAACCCTATGAATATTTAATGATCAGTTATTCCAATCTCATTAGTCTAAGTTCATTTAACTTTCTGAAGTGCCTAAGTCATAATTATGTGAGCTTAGATTAACTAATTAATTATATTCATCAAACTTTAATAAAACTCTTTTACTAAAGTCGGTTGACCTAAAGGTTACTAAAGCTTTTAGTGTGGTGTGATTACCAAGTTTTAACTAGTTAAAACCTAGCAGTTTACATGTAACTGATTTCCTAAAATAATACATATAAACATATTAGGACAATCCTAATAAATCATGTTTCTACTATGAGATGCATGATTAAATAAAATTGTGTAGGATATTCATGTATGACATGTGATCGACTAGTGCATGGACACATATTATCAAACATAATAATTAAACAACTATTTAACAATTAAATAAAATAATAATGAACCGAGTGTCTATTTGATATTTCTAAATTATAATCCTTAAAATAAAGAAATAATATTACAAATCGGGCTTCAAGAATATATATTTCTCAAATATTGCCTTCTCCTCCTGATGTCCATCTTCATAATCTTCAAGTTTTGAATAAAACTATTTTTAATTAAAAAATTTATTTTTCTTAATTAAAACAATTTCTAGAATTATCCCTTTTAATATGTTGACTTTGACTTAGTCAAAAATAATAATTTATTTGATTTAGTCAAACTTTGTACAAACCCAATCAACCTATTAATTTTTAATTTTCATAAAATCAAAAATTAATAATTAATTTTAAAATTATATTAATTTCAAAATTTAAATTGATAATTAAAAGAGTTTGGGTTTTAATGAAACACTTAGGTGCTAGAGTTGGATGCATGGTTTGTTGGAAACGTTTCTAAAATGTGACAACAGTTGTCACTACCGACAGCCGCCTGCCGCGCCAGCAATCAATGTTCACTACCGGTACAGAACCACCAGCACTGTTTACCTCCGCCGAAACAGTAAATTTATGGCGTGAACAGTGTTTTCGCAAATGAACCATATTTTAACGGATTAACAGTTTTTTCACAGATGAACAGTGTTTTCGCGTGAACATAAAATTTCTGAATTCGTCTCGTGCGTTATTCGTCTTCTCGTGTTCAGAATAATTAAAAATCATATTCGAAATAAAATTACAAAAATTCCTACGCTTCAATTCGGCTTACACAAGATCTAAGAAAAATTAAAACAAAGTATAACTCAATAATCACCACATAATTCATGATCCTTTATTTTCCATACATTCATCATACATGTCTCATATTATATGAATAATGCAAGAAAATTCACACATCATTTAACATATATATATATATATATATATAAAGACCGCTCTGATACCACTTGCTGGTCGTCGTGGTGCGTGTGCGGCGAAAGAATGGAGGCGCGTGACCTTTTAAAAAATTAAACTTTTAATAAAACAAAAAATACGCAACGCCACGATAATCAAATAAAGTTTTTTATTGAAAATACTTTTTCAACCAGTCATGATCCATTATATATTTATATGTTATATCTACAACATACAAGGGTATGAGTCATGTACCTTTTGTAGTCTATATCAAGCGTCCTTGCAAAAACCGATCGATCCTCCGTTCTCACGAAATCATTCCAACGATCAATAGACTCCGAGATCCATACCAAGATCTTCCAAGTAATTTCTCAACGCACTAGGACGTGTGTGGGCACGTAGAATATTACAAAACGCTTTTTCTGTCTCTAGATGTTCTCAACACATGAGATGTTGAAATTTTTAAGAAGGATTTTAGTGAGACAACTCTCTAAAGGAACGTGATGATTATTCTTTTAGAGGTTTGATTAAAGTTTAATCACAGAAGAAAATCTCTTTGACACAAATCGTGATCTCAATTTAACTCTTAATTGACGAACTGATGATCTGATCAACTAATTCTCTCTTCTTCGTTCAACAACCAAGGCCAATAGAATAAGATCTGTATATATTGTAGATAAATGGCGTATCTGATTTTTAGGGATAAACTGAAATAATATTTCATTGTAAAATTATCAATCGCAATGGGATCGACTACAATTGTGCACAACTGCAGTGCCACATGGCACTACAGTGTTGCACACTCACTACTATAGCGTCACGTGGCACCACCATAGTACATGCCGATTTCTGATACCTTATTACACGTGACAATTACTACGAATTAAATATTTATTTTAATCAGATAATTATATAAATACCAGTTAAGTCAAAAATAACATATTTGATTATCAATATCAACTAGTTTATCTATTATTTCATAAATAATAAATTTAGTTGATATAAATTATTATATAATAATAATTTAATTATCTAATTNCTTTTTGCAAGTCAGTCATTTTCTCATGTCTTGAAATATTCACACTCTAGACAGCGTAGTATAGAGGTGAGTTGGGGACCATAGACCTATAATCTTAAGCTCTAATATACCAAATTCTTAATTAAACTCTTTAATTAAATAATTTTATTTATTAATTCAATTATTACTCCACTATAAATATGATCTTGCACACTTAGAGATTATAGAATGTATTTACAGAGTATTCTCACGTAGTCCACTGACATAATCATTTCAAATAGTTCTGTCCTCCAATTATTAATTCGTAAATTAGAACTTGTCAAAATTACCGTTTTACCCTTCTAATTATCTTTTGATCCTTAAGTACCATTAATCCACTAGTGAATTGTTAATTTATAATCTTATTATAAATTTGAGCTCAATAACCATTCAATTTCAGAACTAATACTTAAAATAACCAATATATGATCCGTTAGGAAAGCTTAGATTCTAAATCTTGTAAGATCATGTCCACAACCATCCACATCACTGAATCTCTAAAACAAAATTCATTAGTCTAATTAACAAACAGACCTTAACGAGTGAATCAAAAGATCCAGTAGACATGCATAGGAGTTCATGACTACTCAGGATTTAGACTGATCTACATATGATCATTGAATTGATGTGTATTAAATCTTTATGATAAACGACACGTTCATAAAGATATCAATTCACATCGGTCCTGTCATATATAATTTTATTATATAAATTATTTTCACTAAGATGTCTATCCAGATCAATGATCTGGATTTAGATCATACACATTCATAATGCTTAGTGAACCGTACTAGCAATCATTCATTTAAGTTTTCATACTTTAATATGTTGCTGACAATTTTATTCATTATCTTAATCTTCTCGTACTAATATAAAATCATAGTCTCATTAATGAATATGCAGTTTTCAGGTATTTATATAATATATTCAATAATAATTTAAAAGAATAATTATAAGAAAAATGTAATCTTTTTTAAATTTCATATCAAAATATCAATACACATACTTTGAGGGCATAATCCCCAACAGATACGTGGTTGGTTATCCATTGAGACACACTAGATGTTGTCAGGTACTTTGTTCATCTTAAATATGTAACGTTGGTTCAAGCCAGATTGGCCAGATAATCATCGTGACTATTTTCACTGTGTAGAAGTTGTTGTATTTCAAAATGCTTGAAAGACTCTTTTAGTTGCATCACATTCTAGATGTAAGAGCTCAGACGAGTATCCTTAGTTGATAATTCCTGTTTATTTGATACACAATCAGTTGTGAATGACTGAAAACATTTAAAGTAGACGCTTCAATAGTCTTAGCAATGTTCATCCTTGCTATCAATGCTACATATTCAGCTTTGTTATTGGGCGTGTAGAAACCAAACCTAAGTGATTTTTCAATGATCGTTCCTTCAGGGGTATTCAATATTAATCTTGATCCACATCCCTTAGCATTTGTTTATCCATCCACATACAAAATTCATTTAGAATTGTCGATGAGTTCTATTGTTGTTCCACTAATAACTTTGTCTTCTATGAGGAAAGAACCCCATTTTTATGTGTCTTTGTCATCTCCACTATAAAGTCTAGAAAGGCTTAAGCTTAAATTGTGGAACATGGTTTGTAAGATACATCGAATTCTCCTAACTCTATTGCTCATTTCATGATTCTCTTGACCTATCATGCTTGTAAAGTACGAGCTTTAAAGATTGTTGGTATGAATGATTATTGAATGACACGAGAAGTAAGGCTTTAGTTTCCTTACTGAAGTGATCAGTGAGAGAATGAGCTTCTTCATATATGAATAGTGATTCTTCGAGTCAAGAAAATAGTGACTTGTATAATATATTGGTTGATGCTCGCTTCCTCAGGGATTAAAACAGAGCGTACTATTACGTCAGACACAGCCATGTAGAGATATAATGTCTCCCCATATTTCAGTTTTGCCAACAATGGTGGTGTGGTTAAATAGCATTTGAGATTTTAAAATGCCTTATCGAATTCCTCCATCCACCAAAATTTCTTGCTTCTTTTAAAGATGTTAAAGAAAGGCTAAGCATTTGTCTGATGGCCGCAACATGAAGAGATTGAGTGTGACCTGTCTCCCTGTCAGCTTTTGCACCTCCTTAACATTTTTAGGTGCTGGCATGTTTAGTACTGCCAGAATTTTCTCTGGATTGGCTTCTATCCCAAGTCACATCACTAGGCACCAGAGAAACTTCTTGAAGATATGCTAAAAGTAAATTTTTGTGGGATTAAGTTTCATTTATATTTATTGAGTACCTCCAAAGGTCCGTCACGTGGTGCTCCTCCTTAAGGGATTTGACGAGCATGTGGTCGATATACACTTCCATTTTGGCTCCCAAATAGTCTATGACCATATGATTGAGACAAGTCGTTGATATGTTACTTCAGCATTCTTAAGGCCGAAATGCATGATTTTATAGTAATAAATTTCTTGCTCGGTAATGAAAGTCATTTTCTCCTTATCTGCTGGATACATGAGTATCTGGATGTGTACATAAAAGGAATCCATAAAACTAAGCATGTCATATCCTGCAGTCATGTCTACCAACTGATCACGTTTTTATACACGAGAACTCTTTTTTGGTCATGCCTTGTTCAAATTCATGAAGTCAATAAGAATCCTCCACTTTCCGTTCTTTTTCTTGATTGTTATAACATTTAATAACCAATCTGGATATTGCACTTCTTTGATAAATCATGCGTTAATGCCTCTACTTCCTTGTTGATTACAAAATTACCCTATGGAGCAATTTCCTTTCTTTTCTACCTTACTGGTTTATGAGTAGGATCTATCTTTAATTTATGGTCTGATGTTTCGATCTACGCACACACGTTGATGCCCACACGAGCTAACATGCACTTGCTTTTATATGAGATTCTCAACCTTGGCTCCTTTCTTATTTTAGATGTGGATGGCGAATAGTAAGCGATTTTAGATTTTTTTTTCTTGTTAGTTTTTTTTATCCATTGCATAATTGTTTAATTATCTACATTTATTTATGTTTATATATCATTATTTTAGTTTTTTAATTATGTTTAACTTAGTTGATAAACATTCTATTAGAGTATATAACAAATGAATAAATATCAAATTGAGTAAAATAGAATAAAGTGTTAATATTAATTTAGTCATATATTTTTCTAAAACAAGAATATATCAACTCTACGTCTTTGCACATTTTAGATTATAGATTATAGATCTGAATATTGAAACGTGACTAGGCTTAAAGTATTTCTATAATAATCTTTTATTGTCATATTCATAAATATATATATATATATATATATTATTTATAAATTCTGTAGCCGAATTTTTCAAAAGAAAATATACGATGCCTGTTTAATTTCCATACTCGTACTTTTACATATTTCATATTATTGACTGACTTTTTGCCGAATGGTTGATCGTTTAATTCTTGAATTATACTTGCTGAATAATACTCAGTATTTTTGCTATATATGAATTAACTAACTATGGTTTTAACTCGACTTGCTGTAGTTGCTATTTGGACTTGGTAGCTTTCAAACTTGAAAGATAGCATCTTCTGGAAGTGGCCTAATCGTCATGTATTTCCTGGATGTCATTAGGAGTTGGGACCTTGATCCTCTGATGATATGTCCAAGGAATAGTTTTTGTGGAATGGATCCATGGTCGACCAAGGATCATATTATATGGAGAATCTGAATCTAATACTTGGAATTCTGTCAACTTATTGACCCATTTAGCTATAACCATAACGTTAATGCTTGCCATAGGCTTCGTGATCGCGCCATTAAATATGACCAATTATGTCTCAGATTCAGCTATGTTAGACCTGTCTATTCTCGTATGCTAAAATGCTTGAAGGTAGATGACATTCACCGTACTACCTAGGTCCACCAAGATGCGCCTTATGTTGAAATTGACCGTGTCTAGAGAGATAATTAAGGCATCATCATATAGCTGGTAGATTTCCCGTGATTCTAAAGAAAAAAAACTAATGCACTAGTCTTGCGTCAATTTGTTTGAGGCATTGAGATAGAGAGCTGGGAGTTTTGCTACCCTGATAAGGTTTATCCTGGATGTGAGTGACATTCCCATCGTATTTTCTTTGTGAATTACGTTGATAATTCTCATTTCTGCTTGGGCAGGTAAATCTACCTTATGTCTTGCTTTGGCTTCCATCTTCTCCTTCATCATTATATTCCTCAAGTGTTTATGCTTTATAAGTTCTTCAATTTCTTTCTTCAAATGCCTACACTCATTGATTTTATGCCCATAGTATTTATGGAAATCGCAGTAACTGTCGGGGTCAGTCCTTCGATTGAGCAAGCCTCTCATCTTTCTCGCCCAAGAAAAATATTATTTGTCCTTGACTTGCACTACAAGATTATAGTATGAAATATTAGGCGGTGTTGCTCTAATCTCCTTGTGTTCCCCTATTATCGATTTGATCTTGTGATTTCTTGTATAGTCTCTCTCCAGTATTGAAATTATCACAGTCATAACCATCTGTTCTTTCCTTGCCACTTATGTTCTCTTTTCAGGGAGTCTTGTCTTGACCTTCTATCTTTACTTTCAGTCCCTGAGTCGTGTCTAGTGTGAAGATCTTGTCCATCAGCTTTCTCCCTATCGTATTCTTCTAATAACCCAAATTTATGTGTGCATTCAAAGGCCGCTTCCATGGTGACCGGTTCATCTAACACCATTGATTCACAATTGTAGGATTTTTGGAGGAGACCACTTACAAAGGCATCTATGAATGTGCAATTGCCGTAGTTCCCATCTTTTCCCCGCTGAATTGTTTGATGCATTCCTTCAGACTTTCATGGCACCCCATACTAACCAGGTGAGGGCCCGCCCTGTAAGGCTTAATGAATAGTTGGCATAACATTGCATCTAAACGATCCTGAGGAATTCCTACTGCGTTCATGGCCTATTTATAATTGGTGATATGATCAGCAAAGTCTTTGGACCCATCGTACAACTGGGGAGTTGGCGTGGTAAAATGCATTGATCGTTCAACCATCATTATATCTTTGATGAACGATTATTCGACTAGGCCTTTGATAGCATGATCATTTTCTTCTAGTGCTCTTACATCAATTTGTGCTTTCTTTATATCTATGTACTTGAACTTTAGCGCTTATTATATCCCTTATTTCATTTTTTTTCTGCATTTGCCTATCGATTGAGTGTCGAGATTTTCCTCATGGGGAAAAGCTTCCATGTGAATCTTTTGAGTGACTTCTTGACTTTCATGGTTGTCTTGACCTGTAAGAGCCTTCTCCTCTCCTTGATTGCTTTCTCCTCTCCTCATCTAATTTTGTTAGTGCATCTTTTAATCATGTCTAGTGTGAAGACCTTGTCCATCAGTCTTTTCCCTATCATAATCTTCTAATAACTCAAATTTTATGTGCTCATTTGAGGGTCGTTTACATGGTGACTAGCTTATCTGACACCATTGATTCACAAATGAAGGAAATTCAGAGGAGACCACTTACAAAGGCATCTACGGTTGTACAATCATTGCAGTTTGTTGTTCTCATATTTTCCTCGTTGAATCATTTTATGTATTCCTTCAAACTTTCATTGACACCCTATATGAACTAGGTCAGAGCCCGCCTCGTAAGGCTTGATGATAATAGTAAGACTTGATGAGAATAAAATAGTTTATTTTATAATCTTCTCTTCTCCTCGTTTTCCTTCTCATTTCCTCATCTAATTCTGTCGGTGCATCCCTTGGGGGTGGAGGTGTTCCAGCCCTAGAGTTTTCGCACCTTGTTGGTTGGATAGGCATAACGAGACTCTTCTTGCCTATCTTGCTCTGTAACTTGTGATTTTCTTTCTCGAGGATTTTCATTTTTTTTTTTGCCGATTATCCCATTATTTGCATAACCTCTACTAGGATGGAATAGCGTGTCTCCAGTATTAGTGTGTGTCCAGAGGGTGGAATGAAATTTTGTTCACGTGCTGGGGTTGATCTAATGATGTCGCCATTCTGGTTCCCTTAGTATTCACCACATTTAACTTGTGCAACACAGATAGTAATAGGAAAGAGATGTTAGTGTTTTTCACAGATAATGTCAATGAAAATCTTCTGTCAATGACACTGTCACACATCACTCAAAAATTGTCTAATGAGCACGAAGAGGAAAAACAAATACCAGTATAGTGCCTAACCTAACACAATCTGATGCCAAGTTAGTGAAATGAAGGAAGGTAAAATTTTTTAGGAAATATGAGCATGTCGAATCTAATACCTGAATAGTTTTGTAGATAGCTTTGTATTAATTTCCAAATATGGAAATGCTTCCTAAAAATTAAGAAATATAAAAAAAATTCATTAATTAAGTTATATGAATGAACAACTTATTTATTAAGTTATAAAAAAGGGTTTCACATCAAGGAATACGAAAGGTTTTGTATTCTCCTCTTACTTAAGATTATCATGATGGTGATACATTGTCATATGTCATTCTACATTATCATTGTTGATTATTATTTTATTAAATCCAATATAAGATAGTGCCATATGACACTCGGTCATGTGAGATTCAGTCATATGCAAGCTATCATATGGCAACGACCATGTAGGATTCTGCCTTTGGAGATTCGACCTTTTGAGGTTCGACCCAATGAAGTTCAACCATATGTCAATCAGGCCACCGTATGGCACACGGCCATCTGAGATACCACCTTATGAGATTATTCAATCTGGGCTTGTTAAAGAGTCTTCATATAAGAATTGGGCTGTGAGCTCCTTGTAAGGAAAATCCACATAATTTATCTACCCTCTACAGCGAAGAGATCTTTTAGTTGTTATTATTTTCTAAAATAATAACATAATATTCGTATTTTTTAAGTAAATTATGTTAGAGATCGGTGCACATATCATTACTCTCAAATAAGTAATTAAATTTCACACGGTGATCATCTCAGAGTGAAGCCATAGCGAGATCCAAAATGAAGTTAAACGGTCAAATAAGGTGAGACCCACTACTGACACAGGCAAAGACTAAGGGAAGGGGAAGGGTGGAGTGGAGCGAAAGTCATCCCAACAGCTTTTTGGTCCGTCTCTTTCGCACCTATAAAGTGGAAAAAAAAAGTGGAAAAAGACGTCTGTTCTCTCCACCTCCATAAGAAGCCAGCTTAATATCACTCCTGATGTCTCTTATTTTGGGTCACTCAACATTGTCATTTTTCTTTGACATTAGCTATTGATGTGGTATTTGGGTGTCTCACTCATACCCTAATATCTTAACCAATCAAATCTCTATTGTATTTACCTTAATTATATAAAAAATTCATATATTTTTCAGCGCATACACTTATGTCACTTCTAGTTCATTGTAGTCAATAGTATATATTTAATTTCCCAAAATGTCCCATTTGTCTTCTTTGATAAGAAATAGATAGTGATATGTCATTATTATTTATGATATTTCTAATTATATATATATATATATAGCAATGTTTGAGAATATGTCTATAATAATATTTTATTTTCTTCTTAGATGAAAATGAAAATAGTTTGATTAAAAATAATGAGATATCAATTGGAGTTTTTATCTTTCATGTCAAGTTATTAAGGGCAACAAAGTTTTATTCAATTATTAAAACTAAAGGTTTATCCTTGTAATTAAAAATATTACAAAAGATGTATGTGTAATTTATCTTTATTTATAAATAGATCTAATAGTTTAATTTTTTTCACGTAAAAAAGAATTCATTTTGTTACAAGTCTAGTTTAAGTTATTAAGAGCATTTTGTTTCTTATTCTTCATCCTTGACTTTTAATCACCATCATAAAAAATATTATCATGTCAAACCCTTAAAATTAGTACGTTCTAAACTTTGAATTTCAACCATATCAAAATCTTTACTCTTTTTCTTCAACAATTATATTATTCAAAAGAGCTAATTTTTTAAATAAATAATTAAAACGGTGAATTTAGAATGTTAATTTTTAAAAATATTTTTTTAATAATACTTTTTGCAAAAGAGTAAAAGCCATACATTGAGCAGCCAATAAATTAAATGTTAAATTTTTAATAATATTTAAAAATGATGATTTTTATAAATAATTAAAATGTTGAATCTATAACCTATTTGCAACATCTTGTATTTTGTATACTTGATATTTATTCATTTTTTAACATTGCTCCAATTCTGACCAAGAACGTGACAATGTGGGTTGGCACAATTTGTTATACCTCAATTATATGATCAAACATTTATCGTTGAACTAAAAATTATAATTTATAATTAAGTGTAACTTTATTTTTCTTATATAGTTCAGACACATATACTCAGTTTTCGACTGTGACTAGCCAGGGACTTTGCCATATGATAGTATGCTAGTTCACCTATCAACATACATACATATATTTAAGAGGTAGTGAGTTTGAGTCTAATTCTTCCTAATTCTTCTTATAATTCGTAACTTAAAAAAATCCACCCAAGGATGCAACAGTTAATCTGAGTTTCCAACAATGGAGCAGGCCTCCTATTTTCAGCTTGTGCTAAGAAGTCAAAACAGTTGTAAATGCTTAGACCTGCGTCCTGCCCTTTAAGGAAGCGAACCAATTAATTGATCTTCTTGTTCGAGCTGTTATTCAATATGTTAACTCTGAAAAGTGGAAACTCTCTGATTCGAAAATGATTTTTGATTTCAAGAAGTGTAGTGCAAACAAGGATAACTTTTATTTTTTTGAAAATAAATACACTTTTTGTCATTGACTTTGAGAAATAATTTGAAATGGTCTCTGGACCTTTTTGTTTTTTGAACTTATACCCCTTGGTTTCTATTTTTTTAGAAAAAATAAGAGCGAGAGGAAAATTTGACTCTACTACCCGGCAGATAACCATCCAAACAACAGCCAACACACGCCCAAGTCCTCCTCTGCGTCTATGCCGGGGATGGAGCTTAGGGGTAACCTATGGCGGCAGGGAACATTATTTTTATGCTCTCACCTATAGCCGCGGTGAATTAAACCACCGCGATAGGTCATGGTAGTATGGTAGCGATAGTGGCTATTACGATGGTTTTCTAACCGCAACAATAGCCTATTGAGGCAATTCTGAACAGTCGCTAAAAATCAAAATAACCATCGCAGTAGATCTTAATTATTTTAGTGAGCGTTCGAAGATACGTTTTGTTTTAGTTAATCCTCCGTTAGTATGAACCACTGCCAGAGTTACTAGTTATTTGTTTTGACGGTGTTTACGTAAAGCACATACCAAGGAAAGATTAACGAAAAAAATAGTGGAATGATTAAATATATACAAAAATAAAAGTTAAGGGATGCAAATGAAAAATAAAAAATCCAAGGACCAAAACTAAATTTTTTTTTCTTTCAAAATTTTAATATAAGAAAATGTGTTTTGATAATAGTATGTATAGTAGATGTTATTTTAGTATTAATATTACTGACCACATATTTTTCTTTTAACGACTAAAAGTCGTCTCAATACAATTTTTAGTAGCCATTTGGTACTGAAATTGCGGATATTCTTTGAGAATTAAATTGATGGGAATGTCATTATTGAGTAGAATTAAACATCTTAGAATGTAAAATTACCATGTTTGATCATATGTGTATAGGAATATTGCAGTACATGATTACTTAGAAATTAAATTAACTGTGTTTGATAGACAACATCATTGAAAAATAAAGATAATTAGGCAACATCGGGAGAAAAACAATTCATATGGTGAGGAATTTAGATGCTAAGAATTTAAGAATAATTTTAGAGTGACCAAGTAATTGATCAAGTTTTAAGTGACTAAGTAACGTGACAATCATTTATAGATTGGTCTTTTATGATTCATTAAAATAATTTGAAAAATTAGTTTATATGATTGTCACGTCATTTGATCACTCAAAATTTGATCAATTACTTAGTTGGTGTAGAATTATTCAGAATTTAAAAACTTTATATTTCTTTAAAAATTATGTCCTCAAAAATAAAAATTAAATTACGTAGAACAAACGTGAGAATGACATCAACACTCTTAAATACCCTTCAATTAATTAACCCCAATCTTTTATGGTTAAATGCAAGTCATTGAACTAAAGTTTCATTTTTAAAGTTAAAAAATGATTTATCGAGATAACAATGAGTAACTGGGTTGATAATCACTCACTCGAAACAAAAAAAAGTTAAAAGGAAAAATGAAAGATTAAGCTATAAGCATCAAAGCATGCATGCATGGGCCAGCATGCTAGGCTTTCGTTACTGTTGAAATTTTGGCTCATTGGACGCTGACATGCATCAGATGGGACAGCGTTAAAGCCAATTACATTTTTGCTATGCTTAACCAATTAAATTTTCAATATTTTTTTTTTCAGAAAGTAACCTCACTAATTTAACTCTCAGTAATTTTTAGGCATGTTAGACTGGTTTGATAAAAAATGGATTGTTCAAAAACTATTGATTGAATGTTAAGTGATTAAATGATGTTTCAGTATTTTATTTATTTGATCGATGATAAGGTCGGCGTAGAATTACTGTTTCAAATATTAAAATCTGTATTTTATAAGAAGCTCTGCATTTTATATGATCAAGTCGGTCTTAATAATAACTGAAATTAAAGGTTGAACTAAATTCATTACTCTGTGAAATACAAACGGAGAGAAGGGGCTTGATCTACTGAAAAGAAATCGCAGCCTTCCTCTGTACTAAACAGACTCTGTTCTTCAATCCTCATAATCTGCTCTTCATCATATTCATACATTTTACCTGATATCTCAACAGTCCCTGACAATTTGAACCAATTCATCGTTGAATTTGAAGGCAGTGTCGTATTGTATGTTGAGTTGCTTTCCGATGAACCGTCCTTTGAAATTCCATGAATCTGGTCTGATACATTGGCTTCTGACGGATCGAAATTTCCGTTTTTATCTTCGACGGACGACTCATTGTTCTCTTGGTTTTCTCTGTATAGCTTTCCTTTCAATTGTTTAAGCTGCAATTCAAAAACAGAAGAAAGAAACGAAGACCGCTTAATCACAATCGAAGCTTCATTGTCAGAATTTAAATGATTTTCTGTTTACTGATGTACCATTGAGGAGAGAGACGCATTTTCTTGCTCAAGATTTTCGTAATTGAGCTTTAGTGAGTCGTAATTGGATTTAAGAATATCATAATCTCTCTCCAGTTGCTTAGTTTTCCATCGGGCCCGGCGATTTTGGAACCAAATTGCAACTTGTCGAGGTTCGAGCCCTAATTCTGCTGCGATTTTGACCTTTCGTTCTGCTTCAAGCTTATTTTCCACTTCGAAGCTTCTTTCCAATGCCTTGACTTGTTCGATTCTCAGTCGCCGTTTCTTCTCGGGAATCCGTTCGGTTTCTTCATTCATGTCTTCTTCGTCTAAACTGTCCAACATTTCCTGGAACTCTTTGCTGTATACATTGAGCTTTTTCTGATGCTTTTCCTCTGCTTTCCACACCAAAACATAGGAAACTCAGTGATTTAAAAACGAGTTTTTAGTAAAATTATATATATATATATAATAAGAAAATTTTAATATTCGAAAGCATGTTCAGTAACTCTAAATTTTCTGAAAACTTCTTTAAAGACAGTTCTCCTCATCAGTTAAGATTGAAATATGCGCGTTTGATAAACTTGTATTTGCATAATTTTTCTTTAATTTCAAAAACAGAAAAACAAATAAACAAAAGATTTGAGAATAAAATTCGACATGGAGATTTTAAAATGATGGGTTTGAACATAGAAAATAAATAAAAAAATAAAGAGAGATTATAATTAATTACCTTTAGAATGGGAAATAGACATGAAAGAATGCGAAGAATCAGAGCCAGCAAGTCTCTTCATAATTGAAAACCCTAAAACTCACAATCAAGTGCTGAATTAGAGTTGAGAGTCAGATTCTGAAGAAAAGATATGGTAAGAAGACAAGAGATAGAGAGGCAATTAAATGGACCACAAACAAGTATAAATCCTTTGGGAACAGAGAATGAAGTCAAGTCTTGAGTTGTACCTTTCTCTATTTCACTACTTGGGTCCCCCTAAGGCCTAAACTCAACCCATTGTAGAACAAATCAGTATAAAAGCAAACCCACTTGAAAACTGAGGATAACTAGACAAGGTTTTGGCCTATTTAGATCATCTCACGTTCTTAGAATAGTTAAGAGTTACGTTCAAATCCGATTTGTCCGATTTAAAGACAAACTGGACATATCTGATCTCAGATAAAAGTTAAAAGTAAAAAAAATAAAAAATAAAAAATAAAAAACATCAAAACTCTTTTTCACATCAATATTTGTGCTGAGATCACTGTGACCATCCTTTTTCAGAATGGATGACGATGATTAGAGAAACAGAACTCATGTTGACTCAACAGGAGGAGACTTGTGTTCGGCTTGAGCAGACTATATAGTAACTAAGAATAAAAGTTTATGAAAATCACTTTGGGTTTTAATCATTATCTAATCACTAATGAATCTATTATACCTATGAGACAGAGTAGTTTTTATAGCTTTAGGTGCAATTGATTCCCTCAAGTTGTTGGTTGATTATTTTAAAAGCGGCAGGTGATTTTGAGTATGTAAACCCACTTGCTCAAGATTTGTGACGTAAAAAGCTTTTAAACTGGGCCATGCTTTCTTACCAATCAAATTCAGTAGAAAATTTTCAGTATTGTAGTAGTGAAAACTCAATACATATTATTACATGTTATCTGTGAATCTTTTTAGATAGTCTTTGAAGATGAGTTTACAAAATAGCTAACATACTTTGAAGATGTAAAAATGACCATTTCCAACTCTTAATAACTTAATTGAAAGGGTATTTTATTAAATTATTCATCGAATAGTCATGAGACAAATAATTTTTTAACTTCCTTAAGTTATAGGTACGAAGAGACTATGTTCAGACTTCAATATATCGAGTAGTGGGTAGTTATGTTTTTAAGATATTTTTGCTGTATTTTGACTGTTGGGCCATTTCTTACTTCAAATCGTAATATGACCTATATTTTTTTAATCGAAAAGTCATTACTTATTCACTCAATTTAACATCATGTAAATTTTATATCTGAAGATCTATCATTTTATAAGGAAAAATATATTTTTATACTGAAATCTCAATTATTCTATAGATCACTATCGATTACTAGAGATGTTAGAAAAATATCAAGTTTGATGAGGTTTTGATGGGTCTGAATATAAGGTTTGAAATATCTTGATTGTTAAAGGAATTGGTATTGATATGGATGAAGCCATCTTTATGAAGCAACCAATTATATACTTATTACTATTGGAATTAGAAACTTGCCAGCAATATTCTAGCAGAACAAAAAAATCTAAAGGAAGCATTTAATTGGACAACGATATTTGTATTGGGTCCAATAGGAAATCTCTCGTGTTTTACTCATGTTGAATTAGAGTACGAAATTTACTTTTAATCATCCAGATTCATAAAAAAAAGTTCAATTTTAAGGGGAAAATTTTGAAATTTGGAGTAACTAATTTGTGATAAGTAAATCAAAGCCATTCAAAATAGTTTTACTCGTCACATCAAGAAGAAACATATATGAAATCAAGTCCTTCTTTGATACTAAGACCAATATCTTATCAAGGATTGATCCTACAGGGGTGATCTACTGCAGTTATTTAGTAACGTTAGAGATGGCGTCTAGTATAGGTCCTCCAGCGAGATCGAGATTACCCAAATCAACTCCTAAAAAGTAACCAAAAAAAAATTTTAGGTTGGTGAACTGGATTTTGGCCGACCAGATCAGACGATCCGTACTCGTCAAATTGTCTCTACTGGACAAAGAACCCAGATTCATCTAACGGTGGATCGGTACCATTGAAAATCCATGAAACGAATCAAATTGTTGTGAGGATATGTCAATTTATTTTAACTTTAAAGGCAAAGCCAAGTCCCTTGCAATCAAGCCCGTTTCTCATTAAAGATTATCACACTTCAATTACCATTAATAATTGAAAGATAAGTCTATCATTTTTTTTTAATTTGGACTTTTCTTTTGTAGCAATAATGGATTGGCATCAAGCTCAAGCATGTAACCTCCCTCATATTTTCATACTTCAATAGGAAAACAGACATATTTTTTTATAACTTTTTTTCTTTAAAAGTAAAACAATATGTTTTTATACATCTAAGTACGATGTACGGGTTATTTGTACTCGTAAAATCAACTTATGTAAATAATATATCGTAATCACGTTCGTGCTATCACGACTTATAGTTATATGACACGAGCAGTTTTTTTTGTTTATATATATATACACGTTTAAAAATTTAAAAATTAATAAATTAGAAATAAAGTGGCATAAAAAACTTATTCCTCCAGATATTCAAATTATTTAATCTTTTTTAGTTAATCAATTTTTTGTTTCTGCAGAAAAATTATATAAATTGAATATTAATGGTCTTTCAGAACAAAAAGTCTTCGACAAATTAAGCACATGGTTATTAGGGTAGCCAATAGTTACATTACCACACACAGTTTACCTCACAATGAGGTAATAAAGTTTTTAGTAACAAGATTCACAGAAACGCTTCATTCCTGGTAGAAAAAGTATCTCACTGAAGAATCTAAAAATATCATCATTTCAACAATAAAAATTATTGCTGAAGGAACCCAATTATTGGAGAGGATCGGAAAATAATACATGATGCCATTAATACCATATTCAACACAATAATTGAGCATTTAATTGGAACGCTAAATAATGTTACTTCGCATATCCATGACCTAAGTGATTTTGACTGATACAAAAATATATTTTTGTCCAGAGTAATGTCTAGAGATGATAGTAATCAACTATTTTGGAAAGAAAAATTCATCAATGCTTATCAAATTTGTTTGCCCACAAAATTAGAACAGTCTTTAGTGATGACCTAGGAAATATAGATTATAATAATCACACATACGGTACAATTATCACTACAATACAAAAAAATGTCTAAGAATGTCCATTGACATGAAAATAAACAAATTAAAAAGGAAAAAAACTATCAAATATGAAATAGACAATTTCTGCAAGCAATATGGATTACCTTCTATTGCTCATTCTCAAAAGAATAGGAAAAATTCTCATCTTAATCCAAAAAGAATTTACAAACCTTATAGGAAAATTTTTCACAAAAACAAAAATAAAAATTTTGACTGATACTTTTCTAAGAATAAGAATTATTCAAGAAGAAAATTCAATAAAAAATTTTATTGATAATAGTAAAATTAAGTATTTTAAATGTGGTCATAATGATCATTTTTTCAACACTGACCAAGTACAAAATAAAATTAATCAATTAAGAATCTCTGACAAAGATAAATAATAATTGTTTAATATCATAGAATCAATAGATTACTATAAAAGTAGTAATGGAGATTTAGGAAAATTTGAATCTCTGAAATCTGACGAATCAAACTCTTAAAGTTCTGACAGTGTTTCTCCTAACATCTCTATAAGGTGCATGGATAGCTGTTGTCAGAAAAATATTAATGTTTTAAATAAAAATAAAGAACAAACTTGTTAGACTTAATTAGTAAAATTGTGATTTAAAATAAGAATAGCTTGAAAGATTTAGGAAGGTAATTCAAACGAAGAAAACTTCTAAGTCTAATAATAATACTACAAGCCTTTCACAAACATTTGAAAAATTCAACAAATTTAAAGAAAATGAAAAAGAAGTTACTTTACAGGAACTTCAAAAAGAAATAAAAAATATTAAAATTGAAATAAAAGAATTAAAAGATTGAGACATGAAAATAATAAAAGAATTAAATCTTTTAAAATAGAGAGTTTAATTAAAAAACATGAATCTAGTGAACTAGGAGAACCTAGTAAATTTCCAATTTGTGATAATGAGATTGAAGAACCTATTGTCAACAATCAAGATGATGATAACTTCATCCAAATCCTTAATCATATCAAAATTATGAAATGACACATAATTGTCAGAATAATAATTCAAGATTTTGATTTCACTTCAATGGCTCATGTTGATTCAGGAGATTGATTTGAATTGTATTCAGGAATAACTCATTCCTACCAAGTACTTCAAGAAAATAAAAGAATCTGTATCATCTACCAACGGTATTAGAATGCATATCAATTATGAAATTCCTAAAGTTCATATTTTTCAAGACAATATATGTTTTAAAATATCATTTGTCTTAGTGAAAAATATGACAGACAAAATTATTTTGGGTTTACCATTCATTTCTCTATTGTATCATTTTATCATAGAGCATGATGAGATAATTACTTAGCTCACGGATGAACTTGTTAAATTCAAATTTCTTTCTTTTTCTCAGAATGAGAAATTGAAAAGTTTAAAACAAAATTCTATTTATAAAACTGTGAATTTAATTTCTTGTAAAGAAAAATAATTATATTTTTTACAATATGAAATAAAATTCAAAAGAATTGAAGAACAGATTCAAAATCCTGCTCTTCAAAAACAAATTAAAATTTTTTTAAAAAAAATTGTAAAAAATTGTATACTGACATTTCTAAAACATTTTGTCAAATCCATACAAATAAAATTGATAAATACAAATTACATTTGGTCATTATAAATGAAAAGTAATGTCATTTAAAAATACTCCAAGTAAATTTCAGAATACAAGAATGAAGTTTTCAACCAATATATTGATTTTTTGATTGTTCACATTAAAGATGTTCTTACTTTCTCTAAATCTATTGATCAAAACTGGAAATACCTTAAGTTGTTTGTCAATACAATAAACAAAATGTATTAATTATCTCTGCAAGTATAATTAAAATATTTCAATCTTGGTTTAGATTTCCAAGACTTGAAATTTATTATTTTATCATTAAAGTAATTAATCAAATCATATAATTTTCTTTATTAAATAAAAAAATTTAAAATTAATTACAAATCTGCATAATATGTTTAGACATTGCTTCCAAATAAAGTTTTGCGAGGTAACAGTTTGTTTTTAGTATTTTTTTTATTTCAATATTTAATCTATTCAAGACATTAATAACTCAATTCCTGACTTCTTTTCTCATGAATTTATACGAAAAATCAGTTTAAATTTCTACCATGGAGGAATTTGAGAATTTTGAACTACTAAAATATGAGAAGGTAAAACCCAGAATACTCAATCAAAACTCATTTAAAATATAAAAAAATTCAATGGTAGGGCGAACGTTTTTTGCTGAAAATCTTCATTCATTAATTATGGTCATAATGGATTTGAATATCCAAGAAATGCATGAATTTAATCAATTTGATAAACTTTTGGAAGATTTTGGGTTGAAGCATGATTTAATGCAGCACTAATTCAATGGTATGAGAAAGATGAAAAATAGATTTTCACAAAAATAATGAAATATGTTATGATAATAGAAGAATTTTAACCGTAACCCTATTAGGACAAGTAATTTTCAAAATTGAATTTCTAGACAAAATAATCAAAGAATTTTTTATACTGAAAAGAACTTTCTTCATCTTGCTTAATGCATTTCAAAAAAGTTATAGGCATACTGTGGAATCGTCAACCAAAAAATCAGTATCACTTTCAGAAAACCATGTGAGAATGATGAATGGTTCGATCATAGAAGAGTCACTGGCTCCACAATTGGCCCTTAAGGTCCAAATTAAATAGAAGACTTCTACTCCTAACCAAACTCAATTAACAATATTTTGGTTTATCAGACCCAATTATCAATTTGCTCTGGTTAACCAATTTGACCCATTCTCAATTACCCGATCATTTAATATTCAATCGCTTGATCAACCAATTAAAAATACAAAAATCATCCTCTTATTTTTGAAAAATGCCCAGTAAAAATCTCTTTCATATTGGGCCTCCATTTGCTCATTTGAAGAATCCTGCCTAAATTGTCAAAGCCCATTTCACTCCTGCATTCCATTATATCCTTGGACACAATGACGAGAATCTCAATTTCTACAGAGACATTCTCTTAGAAACAAAATCCATAAATATTAGCCTAATCAAAATATCTGAAGGAAAAATCAGGTATCATTCCTTCTATATTATCATAATCATAACCATGGAGGATTGGAATGTCCATTCTTTAGCTTTCAAATTACTTTCAAATGAAAAATAATATAATTATTTTAACTATAGTGATACTTGGCACATGATTTTCATGCATCAAAATAATGACTTTTCCACTCATGATTTTAAATTTTGATAAAAAAAATTCAAAACTACTTTTTCAAATTAGTTCTTAAGATGGTGGTCCATTCATAGTCATGTCTTAGAACTTTTTTCAATTGATCTACAACAATCTTACAATTTATTTTTAAAGGTTTACAAGTCATCATCAATTGAAGTGGCAATACCTCAAATACTTTATTTTTTAAACAAAACAAAATACCTTGGATCCTAAAGTGGCAATACTCAATTGAAGATGAAATCTTCACCAGATAATATTATGATAAATAGTGGGATAAATTTAATACCTAGAAAATAATTGCCTCCATCAACCATGAATTTGTAAATGTCCATCCGAGCCTAAAATTGACAAACCTTTTTACCCAGGCTCCATTAAAAATTAATGAGCCCATTAACCTAGTTCCAAAAATCAAACCATTCAGTCCAAATTCATCAAAAGAATCCAAACACTCTTCAAAGGAAAAATCAAAAGTCACAAAAACCAAATCTAAATTGAAGCAAAATTTAATCAAAAAAATGCTTCTCCTGTTGAAAGACAATAACAATTCTGATTATGAATCATCTATAAAGTACACTCAATCCAGAAAGCCCAATCATCCAAAAAGGCACCCCTCAACAATTGAATGATCAAAATAAACTAAAGCATCGTGTCCTACCACGATGGGCCTATGACGTATTCAAGACTCTCAGGATTTGTCTGATGATATTAATCTCAATGATGATGAATAAAAATGATTTACCTTTGGCAAAATGTCATTGGTGGAATAAGAAGGCAAGAAACTTGAAGAAATAATAAGTTCCAATAACATGATGACTCTCTGGTATAATGTTAACGATCATGATGAATTTCAAAACAAGTAATAACAACTTCTCCAACATGAATCGATGATGAAGCACAAAAGTCTAAGATAACAATTATCAAAGAATGACAACAATAACTCTCCAATATACAGTAATAATAACAATGACTTTCCAAGGCAACAATTATGGTTTCCCCAACTAAAGCAATAATGAAGACATGAAGTCCAAGATAACAATTATCGATGAATCTTTGTATTTTATCTTTTTTTATAATAATTGTACTAGTTGTCAAATAATTAGGCAACTATTTATCTTTTTTACTATTCTTAGTCAAAAGTTGTAATATAAAATATTTTTACTTTAGTATAAAAGAATAGTACATGTAAGTGATAGGTTCTCGGTGAACCCCACTCTCATTACTTATAAATATGCTGATATCTCCCATTTATTCTTCAGAATTTATTTTCCACTCTTAACATTTTTTTAGAGAAAAATTTATTTTAAAAACAAAGCATTCTTCTTCATTCTCTTTTGCCAATTAATTTTCCTCAATACTTGTAAGTTTTAATCTTACTTTGAATAACAGTCTTACTTTTTGTGTTGTTTAATTCTTACTTCTTAATACCCGATCTTTAAATATATAAATTATACACAATTCTGACTCTTTTATAGTAAATATATATATATATATATATATATATATACTTTTACTATGTTTGAAGGGGTCAAAACAAAAGGGATGAGTAGCGAAGTGAGAAGGAAAACAAATAGAAACGCTCTAGTGTTTGACGTGTTCATTTCAACTTGTCATATAGACCAATATAGGATTGGAATATGTAATGAACAGTAGGTACCAAAAGGCATGGCACTTTTGGCGTAATAAGACTGAGCACTTGGATTATCTCATTGTCATATTCTGTAAAGCTGTCGATGCTCCAATTCTCATCAATGTGAAATTTTCACCAAACATATCCAAATGATCAAAAGGACTGTCACAAGACTTACTGGGAGGAATCTAGTACATGTTCTTAAGAAAAATTGTTCATATTCGAGGAAGCGGTGTGAAAATTTCACACCGGTAAAACTCTAGAATGACAATGAAAAACATGTCACTCCAGTTCTATCCAAAATGATAAAATCTTTGGCACAAAAAGAGGTTGATCCATATTATCTTAACATGGTTCTAATTTCTCTATTTTTTTAAGAATACCGAGTTGGGCTTTTTTACTCCATGTATTGAATAGAACATGCTGAGCCAACCACCGAAAACTATTAGAGTGTGTAACATAATCAAGCGTTACATAAAGATTAAAGACAGTACATAGATATGCATTTACAATAAAGATATTAGGTTGTCATTCTTAGTGTCGTAAGAAAATAGAGACGTGAGTATTAAGAGATTATCTTGTAATCTTCTTTTTTATCATAGTACAAATATAAAATAAACGCTAACTCTTACATTGAGAATGAGTCACTATAAATCACATTGAGAATGAGCCGCTATAAATCTATTGTTCTGTTTTCTATTTGTTGTCATCACTAGTAAAGAATTAAGGCGATTTGATCCTTAACGATAAGGTCACGTAGCAAACATAACATTTTGAGCAACTCCATTATCACACAAATAGTGATCAAATTATATAATTCGTTTCCCTTCTAGTATCATGACGTTATTCGACATCTTTTGCCTTGTGTTTTTCTTTTATTTACTGCTCTCGAAAAAAAATTAAAGAATAGAGATAGAAAATAAGAAATCTGTAAAGAAATTGTATTAAACTGTGTATAAATTAATTATTAAAGAGAGTCGAGTGACTACAAAATTAATCAGCAAATAAGTAAAATATAATTTGGAATAGAGACAAAAGTAAGGCCTCTGTGGTATAAAATGTTTAAGAATGAAGCAGCATATATGAGAAAAACAAAACTTATGCTGCATTATTGTGTCAGCCTCTATGAAGTTAAAATCTGAATGAGCCTCACCTAATTTCTTCATTGAAAGTGTCTTGTGTAGATCTAATTAGTGGGTTGAAGAGAATGGAGCACAGCAAGAAGAGATGTCAATTCCAGCAACCTCCATAGCATTGCACACCCATTCAGGTACATCACCCTTTGGGAACTACAAGTTAATGAACACGAACAAGTTCAAGATTATTTTGTTTGATATGATGGAAAGATTCAGAAATTTATGTGATAAGTTTAAGATCGTTAGGCAACATAAATGTGGTAACTAAAAATAATCCACTCCATAAAGAACTCTCAACTCGTGCCATAAGTAAGAAGTAAATCACGACAGCAATAAGTTGTACATTTTTTTTATTATGAATAATTATATTTAATGTTATTGATGAAACCTACCGTTCCTTAACTTGCACATAAATTAAATTAGTTACAGTGCATGGCACGAGTAGATTAGTTCACGTCAGCAGTGCGAGTCAGGACACAAGTGTTGTCCCTTTTTGTCAATTTGTACTCGGAACATACATATGAGTCGGGATGATTTGCGCAGGTAATTTAATGAAGATTTGGCAAGAAATATCAATCTTATGATACTTAAGGGAGAATGAATAATATCATGCATTAAAGAAGATAAAAGAAAGAGAGAGAGTTGGTTTCAATTACCATTTTCCGCAGAAACTCGCATACAAATCTGAAAAAGAAAAAGAAAAATGTGTAAATTCATTGAATGAACACAAATATTTAAGGGAGAACTATGAAAATGACTGAAAAATGAGGCCCGGTTTGTAAAAGCGGCCGAGGAAAAAAATTACAAAAATAGCCAGAGTAACTTATTTAGTTACATAAATAACATTGGTAAGTAATTTATTTACACAATGAAAACAATTATGCATGTGTTATTTACGTGACTAATTTAGTTACTCCAGTCATTTTTGCAACTTCTTTTTTCGTCCATTTTCTTAATTCACTCCTTTGAAACCTGTCTTACCTATCCTTTTTTTTTAATGTTATTTTCCCAATATTTAAAGTATAGTCAATCAACCAAAGAAAAAGGTCATTAACGAAAGAGGTGGGCCAAGCAATAACAAAATTGATAAGGAGAACCTACTCTGGAAACCTTCCTTGTATGATAGAAGTGTGAAGATCTCTGCTAAGCTGCAAGGCATAAATGTGATTCTTTTTCCAAATCAAAAGGATAATAAAACTGTTACTCTACCATGGAAAATATGGAATTTATAAGTGAAATATTTTGTAAATACCTTCATCATATAGTACAAATTGTGATATGAGACGAGCTGAGATCCCATTGCATCTTTCGTAACGAGGCAATGGATGTAGGCTCTCGTATAGTTCTTGCATATCTATTAGTAGGTGAAAACATAAAGAAACACACATTTTAGCATGTCAAATATGAGTCTCATCGTAAGAAAACTTATCAAACATAAGAACAATTGTTTGAGCTAAAGTTTGGCAAAATGACCATACCAAACAAGCACAGTCAGGATCAATAGGTCGAGTATCGTCAGCCATCACTCTATGTTTTAGTCTTAGCAGTCCCTGTATCCCGGTTGGCAGTGCGTGAGAGATTACAAAACGAACTAACAGACATTGTGAATCTAGATTAAGAAGATATGATATAACCTCAGGAACAAGAGCTGTGCCAAAGCGAGCAGTACGGGTAGGATAAACGCAGTCATACATGTCGGCGCCCAAAGCACTGCAAACTACAATATCTAGCGGATAACCAACACCCTGGTAACACAGCACCAAATATCTTAACAAATAAGCTTCAAATGAGAGGAACTCAATAAGCATTGAGACGGTTGAATTTTTAAATTCTAAAGTTTTTTGCACCATCACATATCGTGGTTTGTCCTCAGGCAACGAAGCAGTGCACTGAGCAACAACACGCCAAAATGAATCTTTATCTTCGCCTCCTGCAAGACCACCAATAGCATAACTGTCAAAAAAGTAAACCTAGTTAATGCAAGTCCTCAACGATGAAATCTCCAATGGAGCTTAATATATACAAAACCAAACCATGCATGCGAGTGTACACAGATTAGAGTATCCATAGTGGTACCAATGAGTTTAAACTTTAATCTCTACAAAACCTTTGAATGAATGAAAGAAGTAGATAACTCACAGAAAGGATAAGAAATACACTCTCTCTCGAAAGAAGAGAGAGATGGGGTGAAATATGAAAGATTAAATATTGCCCTTATATTCCAATTCTGTACATCCAATATCAAATGTCTACTCCACATGCCATTTGATTACAAGGGAAATATAATGGATAAAGCTTCATGGAGGAGAACAAGTAATCTTCAAGCGTTAAATACAATTCCAAGAATTAGAAAACATAATTGGAAATCAATGTTAAAATAGCCTAAAAGTGGCTTTAAGGCATTTTATTTTAAAGAGGTGAGGCGTAAGCCTCAAGGCGTTTAAAGGCGTAACCTCAATTTAAAGCAAAATGAAAGTAAAAAGTCATAAATAACTACATAATCACATAAATTTACAGTAACTAATGTATTGGTAATCATCCCTAAATTATCATCATAGTCATAATTAATAGTCTTGAAATCATGAAGTTGAAGATAAAGTCTATTATTTCTTTTTGAATATTATGCTAGAAAAGATTCTAAACGAAAGAGAATTATCACATTGGTTTCATAACTTGAAAGGTGATTATTTTATATGAACTTCTAAATGACAGTATGATACTCTACACTATGTTAATAGTTTAAATGTTTTTCTGATTCAAGTGGTCTGTCATCAACTTTTATTGCTTAATGATCGGGTTTTAAAGGAGAAGGACGCAAGTAAAAAAAGTGGCACTTTTTATCCGTAAAAACATGTAATTCGTGGAATAAGGTTTTACCTTTTTCCTTCCTGGATCAAAGGGAAACACACATAGTCTAGAAGAGAAGGAAAATAGGTCAAGTCCCAAGAAATAGTAAAATATAAGAAATAAAACATATGAAGAAGTGAGGCTTAAGCCTAAGCCTCAAGGCAAGTCCCAAGAAATAGTAAAATATAAGAAAAAAAACATATGAAGAATTGAGGCTTAAGCCTCAAGGCGTAAGGCTCACCATAGAGAGGCATAAGCCTCTTTCTTCTACCTTGAGGCTTAAGCATTGAGGCACTTTTCTATAGCCTCAAATCGCGGCCAGTCTCAAGGCGTAAGCCTCAATAACTTTTTTAAACATTGTTGGAAATCACTATACTGTATTTATTAGAGGGACAGAAAAGTGAATTTGATTTTTTGAAGAAACTCCAAGTCCAGGTAGTAAGTAGACAGTAGACTTAAAACACATTAAACCAACTACGGTTTGACAGATTGACGGTTTCTTTACAATACAGCTATGCCCTGTATTTTGAATAATCAGTCTATCCAGTGAAAATGGTAAGTCACCTACCCAGGTAAATTCCGATCTACCAAGCCTCTGACACATATGTTCCTGATTATAATACAAAATACATAAAAAAAAATTACTCAACCAAAGAGAAAGAAGGGGAAGAGTCGAAACATGAATAGCTAGTCAAAGCAGGAGATAGATTAGACATGATTAAATTTTACCTAAGGACAGGATCTAAACCACCTTGCACAATACCAAATAAGTTCTGCTCATGAGGTCTCTTATGAGCTGTTTAGAAAATTCAATTTACCAAAGAATAGTTAAGCAACTAAACCAAAAGTAATGGATGTGAGATAATGAAAACGCATTCAAGATTGACCAGAAAAATACAAATATAGCCATGGATGCAAGCAAATTTACAAAAAAATGTGATAACTTTTAAGGACATAAGTAAATTATTGGACCCATGGAGAGGCAGGAAATCTTCAGATGCCTGATAGTTATGAATGTAATCACACACTTTATTAACAAATAGCTTCCGACTAAAGAAATCAACTCAAAATAAAATGTAAAAGGTGTAGTCCATGCTGACCACGATGGACGTTGGGTTCGTATGACGGGTGATGCTACAATGACTGATAATATAATGAAGAGAGAAATACAAAAAATATTCTGTTTGACTCCACTCTGCAAGTACTATAAAAACCTACCTTTTATACATCTGTCAATCCACCGAAGAGTGCGGTACATGGCTTCCTCGATTCGTGGACCAGTGATGGTTGTTCTCACAACATCATCAAGGGCCATTATAATATCTGCTCCAATTCTATTCTGTGAAATGTTATTATGAAAGATGAAATACTGAATTTGAAATTTGAAAAGAGAAAAAAGAAAAAGACAATGGTTTCTCAGGACTCAAGCCTTACAATGATCAGTTTCAAAAAGAAAAAGAAAGCCTTACAACGATCTATCCATTGCTCTTTTACGCAATCTTATTTTGATAGCAAATATAATCAATAAAATTCAGTGATTATACATGGTGGTTGACCATGTGAACCGTAAAAATCCCTTTACTATGGAAACAGAAAATAGAAAATCTTCTTTTATCAGTAAGTAAACATAATAATTAACATATAGAATTGACATGCAACCTCCATCTCAAAAAAGTTATAGAATGAAGAACATATTACTCCAAAGCCCGCTTTTTCTTTGGGGGGGGGGGGGGGGGGG
>QANY01010417.1:38962-62434 GCA_003255025.1 Datisca glomerata | reverse complement strand
GGGGGGGGGGGGGGAGTGTAAGAGGTATTGAATAAACATGATAGCTGCAGCTACCTGAATTTGAATCGACTCCTCAGGTGTTAGAAGCATTGGCTTTCCATCAACTGGTGACTGAATAAAGACAACTATGGTTACAAGTAATACCGATAATGAACAAAGTCAAGTGCTTCATAAGCAACAAGGATAATATAGAGTAGCAGCTAATAATGAAATAGAAAGTACTCTAGCAACTACAAAGCCATGTAGAGATTTCTTCCGAAGAACAAAAATGTTGTGGTTACAGGGAAAACTCCACTAGTCATTCAAAAAGATATCATACTTTACATGAAGTACATTGTCAGTTTTTCTATACAATACGATATAGGACGTACCAGAAAAGTTACACCATTTTCAGTGATGTCTGCCAAATCCAATAATGATACCTGAAAATATTAAAACTACTTATAAGCAAACTACAGGCTTACTTAACTGCATATATTATTTGTCATGGAAGCTAACTGCCATTTTTTTAGAAAATAAAATAAAATACTGAACATGCTCTAGTGTTTAAAACAATTCTTGCGAGTAACAAATAATTGAAACCAATGTTATTAGGAAAAGCAATTTTATTTTATTTTCTCTATGTAGCATAAAAAATTGTTAGCATTGCGGCATTGGCTAAACCTACTCATATTTAATTGAAAATACATCCATCAAGTTTATAGGATAAAAGAAAGATTGCCAGAAATAACAAAACAAATCAGAAAAAGGAAACGACAAGTATAATTGGTGTTCATGATGATGTATCTGATTTTAAAGGACAACCATCTGAAAGCCACCAGAGTCAGTAAGCATTGCTCTAGGCCAGTTCATAAACTTGTGGAGACCTCCCAATTCGTCAATAAGCTCAGATTTAGGACGAAGTTCTAAGTGATATGTATTCCCAAGTATTATTTGGCAGCCAATTTCCTCAAGCTGGTTACTCGTCAATCCTTTAATTGCCCCTATAATCAGGAAAAACCTCGAAAGTGTTATTTTCAAGAATTGAACCTGTCAAGCAATACATACACTAATTAACCTCAAGTCGTTCTTTATTTATTTATCATTGTTATAAGTAAAGGTATGGTATTAAAAGAAAAACCCGATAGCACTTTGATACTATGTCTCATCTTTATACAAATTCACGTTGTGAATTTTACATTATTGAGCTTGTCATCTTCTAGATAGCTTATTAGTGTAGGTGTTGAAGATTCGGTTCCTAAGAAAAAAGGGATCTTCACACTAACGAAGATGTTTATGTGCTATTATTCTTCTACTGTTTTTGTATTCCTTTTCCTTGTTTAACGGCTTAGAAAATCAAGCTAAATTAGTGTATAAAATAATTTATGTTTCTTTCCTTTTTTATTAACGCAACCATATCCATAAATCTGGACCTCTACAATGAAATATGGAGCTCAAGCAAAGGAGTAGCTTCTGCCTAGGAACGTTGCATGGCCCGCATGACAGTCCATGTCATCGAAGCAGAAGCATCTGACTTCAACTCCCGCATCAAGACTTTTCATCCCCTTTAATTTAACCAAACGAATGCGTGAGGAGAAGAGTTGAGAAATTCTTTGATAGTCAAATTCGCATTAATCCAACATCTTAAATTTTGGATTAGAGGTAATTTCACAGTACGTACAAGCATTCTCCGAGTACTTCAAAATAAGCTAAATGGGAGTCATAAAAGAACATCCACACGAAACATTTCCATTCATAAATCATAAACATTGTCTACTAGTAAAATAGAAAAAGTAGAGGGGCCAAGTGACATGTGTATCTATTGCCTGCTAATCGCTACTAAAGAAAAACAGCACGAAAACTCCAACCTTTTGTTCCCACGGGCATGAAAAGGGGTGTCTGGCATACAAAATGGGGTAGTGTGAGATTGGCAGCACGAGCACGATTGAATCTCCCAAGAATCTTGGATACACAGTAGAAAGAGAATTCCAATATTAGCAATAAATAGATAAAACTGACCTGATAGTATTACGTAGTCTTTTTCTCTAATAAGAAACAAAAGTATATTGATGTGAGAAAATAATTACAAGAAACAGCTCGGAGGGTTAGAAATCCTGACCGAACGTGAAAAAAAAATGAGAGTCTATACAAGCAGCCGCCCAATTACTATTAAGCGAAAACAAGGGCAAAATAAGAAAAGCCTTTGTTTAAGCCGCCCAAAATGAAGTAACAAAAATGAATCGTCCCACAAAAAATCCACTTCCTCAAAAGAATCTTCGACGTCAACAAATCAACCACGACCAATAATTGGAGGAATTAAAGGCTGAAATATGCCTTAAATCCAAATTATTAGATAGCAAATCCACCGATTCCCCTCGTAAACAGAATCAAAAGAAACAATTTTTGGTTGCCACATTACTACATATGACACAGCCTTTTGTTGAACTATGGCCATATTTTACCCTGTGTCACTGATATTGATAATAATAAAAAAAAATCCTAACGACTATAGTGACCGTGTAATGTGCAGTGTGTATGGGAATCAATTAATTGGGATAACTCTTGATGAATAAAGTGATGGACCAAAGAATAACTAAGCATAAAAAACAATGGCACTACCAATTGGGTTCCTAAATTGCACTCTTTAAAGGCATTTCCATAACTCCCCGCAACAACAAAACATGTAATAAGAAAATATTGCTGAACATGTAAAGAAAGTGAGACTAATGAGAAAATATTGTTGAATGACAAAAAGAATGTGGCAACCAAATTTGAACGCGAACCTCGAAACGAAGCGTCATTGAACAAATCCTTCTTGCGGTCTCAATTGTGACTGTTATTATATTACCCTGTAAAGAATTCTGCCGCTTAAGAATCATAATGGAGAAGGAAAAAAAAAACAACAATGTAACACTTATACCATTAACGGGCTGCAGATTTAGTAACGCCTAATCAATTTTGCAAAGGTAAAATGTTAAACCACCAACCTGTAAGCATTCCTACCGAAGAAAGCCATGCGAATGAAGAAACAGAGAGAGAGAGAGAGAGCGCAATAACCTTACAGGTAAACCGGCAAGGCAAATGAGTTGAAGAAGGAGGCGAAAGTTGGCCAAGAATGCGCCGGAATTAAAGGCACTGCCTTACCTCCATAAGCTTGGTATGTGCGGGCTAAGGGCCGGCTATGCCTGCCTTTTTTTCTGTTTCTTTCCCACCACGAAGAAGCGCGCACTACGAAATCAAAGCTTTTTATGAAACGACCCTTTTTTAAACACAATCAGATTATATTTAAAAAAAACAAAATCATTAGTTAGTGAAGCTTACGACTATCTCTTACGATAATTTTCGCAACTTCAATCAAATTACTAATTTTATTAAAATAGAAGAAATTATCTACATTAATTCTATCCTACCAAGACTATAGTTCGTTATAATATGAGTAACAGAATTATAATTTCCACTAATCCAAACAAGTTAAAAGTCTAAAGCTTGATTAAGTTTAGGAAAAAATAGATAATTCATTTAGTTTTAGTTTAACTTTTGGTTAATGTTTTTTATTTTATTATTTTGCATTTAAATGACCAGTTTCATGAAAAGTTAAATTAGTTAGTTACGATTATCTATATAACTGATTTTGTCTTTTAAGTTTTCCTTTTCTTTTTCATTTCTCCTCCCTTGCATTTTCAAGATGCAATTGTATGATAGATTTCTGAGCTCCATTGATTACTATTTTTATCTAATTCTTCAATGCATTATTTCTGAAAGATTTATAACCTAAATAGTAGGTTTTTTTGTTGATTTTGGTTACTATTATCGGCAAGTTTGTTAGATTTCGTAATTGTGTATTGCAAATTTGGCGAATCTATCAATATTTTTCTGTAACAGTTTTATTTGGGATTCCTCAACTATTGTCCACAAGTACATTATTCTCCCTTCCTCTTATTTCTGTAATAGAGTTTTAGAGTTATATTAATTTGAGTGTTCATCTTCAACTCCATTCATTTTGTTTCGAAAATTCTGAAACTACAATAGAGGATTTTGTCTGAATTAAGTATGGTTATATTCTCGACAAATGTGAACGATTTATTCGAATTTGATTTTGATTTTTTTGACAAATTTTGTGAATTTATCTTCATTCTTTATAGAAGTTTATACGGAATTAACCAACAATTGAAATCAAGTATATTAATATTCCTTCATTTTTTATGCAACAATTCTCTTCCTCCATCTATTTCTAGTTTTCAAGCGAGAGTGATGAAAAAGAAGAAGAATGGGTCGGGCTTGGATGTGAAAATGAGTATGGTACCGGATGGTATATAAAAATATATTACATATATACTAAGATATACTAATAGTATAAAAAAATACTATAAATATATTATGATATATTGATGGTATGTAAAAATATTACATATATACCATAATATACTGATAGTATATTAAAATATATTACGATAAATATGCATAACACAATATATTATTATATACCATGAAATATATATCTATAAACTACGTAACATTTTACGTTGGGGTTGTTACGCGAATAAGGTGATTTTGTCCCTTATTAGTGACGGCAATCTTGCCTATTTATAATAATTTGTAGGTTTTAAAGATGGATTATATAGGGGAGTGCGCGGTACGATTCACTCAGTTAGTAAGGCATTTTTGTAATCGAACCAAATTCACTAGTTACATATATAACCGAATTGAACCGAACTGGTGTAACCATCTGAACCGGACCGAATATAACTAAAGTAATCGGTTCAGTTTGGTTACTTATAACCGGTTCAACTGCACGTGTAAATCTTCTTAAAACAGTAATAATTTCAAACTGAAAATATCAATAGATCAATAATCAAATATAGTATATGTTACTCCATACATAACCTCCATTCATTTTTAATACTACTAAATTTAAATATTCAACTCAATAACAATAATTAATAATATAAATATATATTAAAAAAGTGGTTGTAACAATTTAAACCGATTATAGAGTTATTGAGAAAAATAACCGAGCCGAAAATACAGTTATTAAAAATAACCGAACCGATTACAATCAATATATTAAAAGAACCGACCGAACCGATTTGGTTCAGTTTGTTACCATCGGTTTTGAAAAAATCTGCACACTCTTATGATCATTAAAAAATTCGATTATCTATGTAAATTATAAATTTTCAAATTATTTTTTTGCCTTAATTGTATCATGAACTTCAATTACTAAATTAGTGAGCCTCGGATTTGGACTTGACACAAGACACCACTAAGCTAGAATCACAGTCAAACACCCCATTTAGAAGAAATTGCCCAAACCGGCCCACTTACACACTAATAATCTCCATGCGTGGGAGAGAGCATCCACACGAAATCCCTCAATTGTCACAACTTCTCCATTCGAAACCATTGCCACAAATTCTACAGCACATTCCTTTGAAAGAGGTGAAAAGGAAGAATCACAATTGATTTTCACCTCCCCAATGATCGGCGCAGACTAAGCAACAGGCAAATCCCTCCCCTCAGAGTCAGATTCCAAGCTAGAAGCAGCTGAAATAGGTACTTATTTTGCGTTAGCCCCAATGAATTCCAACCATGAACTTACTAAAAATTTCATTATATCGATAGGATTACAACGTTTTTTTCTTAAATACAGAGTGATTTCACCCCTTTCAGATTCTCCATCAAAGAAAAAGAAGAGGCAAATAATCTCTGGAGAACTATTTTGGGTGATTTTTGAGTTCTAATACTCTTTTTTGAATCGAGGAGCCAAAAAAATCATCATTATGATCATTAGTACGAAGATTGAACTGTGAACTATTCAAACAAAGTCTGCTCCATTTACAACCTATAATGATATGATACACTCTCCTCCTTCCGCGTGCAAATCTATATATATATATATATATTTATACTATATTAATTAATTAAAATATTAAAATAAATTAATTCTCTTTTTTACCTTTTAAAATCTATAATATAACATAAATTATGTATTTCACCTCTATTCTCTTTTAATTTATTTAATAAAATTTTATTTTTTATATAATAATAATTTGTTTATAGTTAGTAAAGTAAAATGTTTCAATAATATTATAAAATTAGAAACATGAATGTTCATAAAGATTGATTTTGAGATCTTTTAAGTAAGGATATTTAATTTTAATTCAATAATAATTTGTTCGTTGAAATATATCATCAGAAACATGAAATACATTAAATATATTTAAATAAACGAAATTATCACTTAACATGATAAATTATTTTTTACGGATACAAAAAATTGATTAAATAAAGTTATTTTCTCAACACTATAATTTTAAGATTATAAACAAGCTACTATTAATAATTTTTTAATTTTATTATAGATTTAGAATAAAACTTGATTTTGGAGGGAACATTAGCATGCAAGACTGTTTTCCAAAACATATCATGTACTGAGCAAGAGAAGAGGATCTTTTTATCTACACCCTGTAATTCTTAAGTGTGTAACAACGATATCATGATTTAACTGTAAATTACTATTACAATTAGGCCAAACTAGAACATCTCGATTGCCAAAATCATTGACAGGAATAGAGAAAATATTTCTAGAAACTCAATGAGGAAATAATGAATTAATTAATCCTTTCTTCCAACCAACAGTACTAACTAATAACAGATCAGATACTAAATTGACAATGGATACCTTAAGGTCAGATAAATTACGAAAACCAGGAACCCAATTATCATTTCAAATGCTAACATTTAAACCATTACCAATTCTCCAATAAGAATGCTTTTAAAAAAATTCTTTCTCATGCCAAATACTCTTCCAAGCCCAAGAACTAGATTTACTAGTCTTAGCATCAAGAAAAATATAATTAAGAAAATATAAACTTTTAAGCATCCTAACACAAAGACTTTCAAGATTTTTAAGAAAAGTCAAGCTTGCTTAGCAAGAAGAGAAGAATTAAAATCCTTCAAGTCTCTAAAACCTAACTGAACAGGAAAAAATACCCGCTGCCACGTGGACAAAAGGGACCTACCTAGAGCTCGCAAAAAGTGAAAAAAACCACTAAATGCAGGTTCCCGAGAGAAGACAAGACGATCTCTTGAAAAAGCACATGCAAATTGAGAATTCCTCATCATTACACATCAATAAGTGACATTTATTGACTGTAATGGGGGGCCAAATGAACATGAAAAAAATCACCCGAGACACGTGTATAGAAAGAACGAATCCTCAGAGGATGGTAGACCACGAACATGGCAAGATTAGGGGCTAAATGGGAAAGAACGCTGAAGCGGGAGACCTCGTCAGAACTGGAAAGAACACTGAAGCGGGAGACCTCGTCAGAACGGGAAAGAACACTAAAGCAGGAGACCTCGTCAGAACGAGAAAGACTACTGAAGCAGGAGACCTCGCCAGCACGGGGAACCATCACTTTCAGAATGGGGGACTCTCGCTTCTAAAATGGGGAACCATCGTTTCCAGAATGGGAAAGAACAACATAACGGGAAAAAAAGGGTTCAAACCGAAAATCAAATGGTCGTAAATTGATTGGGTAAGTTGAGTGACCTAGACAAGACAGATTGGTAGGTCACCAAGTGGCTCTGACTGATTGGCTCGGAACTACATGAAATCGTCAAGTGGCTATTATTAATTGATGGCTGAGCGAGACAGGTGAAAAATGAGAAAGGGAAAGAAAGACGATCAGAACCGTGGGATGGATCTTGTAGCTACGATTAATCCAGTAGTGATAAAGACAATATAATGGATAAATTGAGCTTGGGAGCCCAGATCTAAGAAGATTCCATCAGCCGAAGACATAGGGGGTGTGATCATCCCCCTTTATCTTTATTATTATTATTATTGTAAGGTTTATAAGTACAGGCTCATAAAAAAAGAGGAAGAAGAGGCAACCCAAGCAACTAAGGGCATTGTTTTTTCCCTCTTCTTCTATCAACAACTATGTAAAATCCTTTACACTAGTGAATATCAACAATCTTCCCGTGATTTTTCTTCCCTTTAAGGGTTTCCACGTAAATGATGGTGTCTTTATTCTTTCATTTTATCTCTAAATTATTATCTTCATTATTCGTTCGTAAATGGTTCTCCATAAAAAAAATCTTTTACATTTGATGCTTTTATTGAGAGTGAGAGAAAAACTTGAAGAAATCCCTCCCAAAATGCCAAAAACCAAATTAAACACCCCCTCAACAACGGAAGCAGGAACATAAACGGAAATGAGTTGGAAGCAGAGATGGGAATGACAACAAGTACAAAATTGGAAATGGAACACAAAATGGTAAACTCGTTCCTTAAATATTCGATTGGCTTATTTCTTTTACATCATTATCAACTTAAGAAAAAAGGAGGGGAGAACTTATTTGACTCGTGATAAATAAAGTTTTGAGTTTTAAATCTAATTTGATTTAGAGTTTTGACTTGAAATGACTTGAGAATGGAAAGTTTCTCGAGAACGGGAAAGTACTTAGAATGGGCAAGTTCTGAGAACGGGAAAATTCTTAAGAACATGAACGGACTTAGCTTGAGAATGGGAGCGGAATTAGCTTGAGAATAGGAAGTTCTAAGAACAGGAAAAGTTCTGAGACCGGGAAAAGTCTCGAGAACGGAAAAGTTCTGAGAACAGAAAAGTCCTGAAAAATTTGAAAGTCCTGAGAACAGGAAAGTCCTAAGAATGGGAACAGAATTAGCTTGGCAACAGGAAAGTTCTGAGAACGAGAACTGAATTAGCTTGGCGACAGGAAAGTTCTAAGAACGAGAAAAGTTCTAAGAACGGGAAAATCCTAAGAACGGGAAAATCCTGAGAACGGAAAAGTCTTGAAAACGGAAAAAGGCTTGAGAACGGGAATGGAGTTAGCTTGAGAGCGGGAAGAACCTTCTCTCCAAAATGTGGTCGGCGGCCTAGATGCCTAAGACCTTGAGAGCGGGAAAAACCTTTTCTCTTTCAAATTTGGAAAAAGGTCAGTGGCCTAGATGCCTAAGCTCTTGAGAGCGGGAAGAACCTTCTCCTAAAATGTAGAAAAAGGTCAATGGCCTAGATTCTCAAGCCCTTGAGAGCGGGAGAAACCTTCTCTCTAAAAAGTGAAAAAAAAATGTCAGCGGCCTAGATGCCCAAACCCTTGAGAGCGGGGAAAACGTTCTTTTAAAATGTGAGAAAAGAGGCCAAGGAGAAAACACGTAAGGGATGAAACAATATTAAATGTCTTCTGAAAGGGAAAGTCTGAAGAACGGAAAAAGAAATGTCTTCAATAAAGAAACGCTGAGAAAAGAAGAGCCGAGTAAAGAAAGGCAAAAAAGAAGAGCTGGAAAATGGAAAAGGAAATGTCTTCAGAATGGGAAAGTCTAAAAAATGAAAAATGAAATATTCAGAACGAAAAAGGAAACATCTTCTGAACGGGAAAGTTTGGAGAACGGAAAAGGAAATGTCTTAAGAACGGGAAAGTCTTCAGAACAGAAGAAAAGAAGTTGAGAAAAGAACTTCAGAACATAAAATAAAAGAAGTTGGGGAAAGACCTTCAGCTGAGTAAAGAAACATTGAGAAAAGAAGAGCTGAGTAAAAAATGGTTATGACAATTTTCATGAAGATTGCTCAGGAAAGTAGATATGCAGAATGATTGACTTTAAAAATTAAACCGTATTTATTGGAAGCCAACTATACGGCGAATCTTATATCATCAAGAAGATGCAAAAGTCTACTTATTGAAGAAATATACAGAATTCAATTTAGAGCTCTCGATCAAAACTTGTAAAGCGATAACATGCGGGCTGTCAACTCTCTCTCTTCTTCTACAATGGAACTAATGGCATAAGTCCTTGGGATGGGTAGTTCATAAGTCTACACTCAGAAGGAAATCAAAACGGGGTCATGGTTCCACGAGGGCATAAGTCCTTGAGAGTGTCTACAGATATCATTCTCAGAAGGAAAAAGAAAATATGGAAACAACAGAAACTCTACCAACAAATGTGAAACGTCAAACTCAAACTCATGCGATGCAATTATGGAATGATATAGTCGCTCATTATTCATTTCAGTAAATTATTATGTTATTGTTCTCGTACAACATTCTTATCACAAATCTTAATGTAAGAAAGAAGGAGAATAAAAAAATAAAGAAATGGGAGAAACTCTATCAATGAGCCCGTAAGAAAAGAAACATGGGAAACTGTATCAATGAGCCATAACAAAAGAAACAGGAGAAAACTCTATCAATGAGCCGGTAACAAAAGAAACGGAGGAAACTCTATCAATGAGCCCTTAAAAAAAGAACGGGAGAAAACTCTATCAATGAGCTGGTAAAACAATGGGAAAAACTCTAGCAAGAGCCCGAAAGGAAACGGGCCCCTAAGCATAAAAAGCTCAAGTCCAAGAAGATTTTTTATCTACGGATGACATTTTCTAACAGAGATTGGAAACGGGCCCCTGAGCTTAAAAAGCTCAATTCCATGAAGGTTTATTGTCTGCAAACGATGTTTTCTAAAGAAAATTGGAAATGAGCCTCTGATCTTAAAAAGCTCAAGTCCATGAAGATTTGTTGTCTGTGGATGATGTTTTCTAAAATAAATTAGAAACAGGCTCCTGAGATTAAAAGGCTCAGGTCCATGAACATTTGTTGTCTACGAACGATGTTTTCTAAAGAAAATTGGAAACGGGCCCCTGAGCTTTTTTAAGCTCAGGTCCACGAAGATTTGTTGTCTACGGATGACGTTTTCTAAAGAAAATTAGAAACGGGCCTTTGATCTTAAAAAATTCAAGTCCATGAAGATTTGTTGTCTACGGACGACATTTTCTAAAGAAATTTGGAAACAGGCCTCTGATCTTAAAAAGATCAAGTCCATGAATATTTGTTGTCTACGAATGACGTTTTCTAAAAAAAATTGGAAACGGCCCCCAAGCTTAAAAAGCTCAAGTCCATGAAGATTTGTTGTCTACGGACGATGTTTTCTAAAGAAAATTAGAATCAAGCCTCTGATCTTAAAAAGCTCAAGTCCATGAAGATTTGTTGTCTACGGACGACATTTTCTAAAAGAAATTTGAAACGGGCCCTTGAGCTTAAAAATCTCAAATCCATGAAGATTTGTTATCTACGAAAGACGTTTTCTAAAGAAAATTGGAAACAAGCCTCTAATCTTAAAAAGCTCAAATCCATAAAGATTTGTTATCTACGGATGAAATTTTTTAAATGAAATTGAAATGGGCCCCTGAGCTTAAAAAACTCAAGTCCATGAAAATTTATTGTCTACGGATGATGTTTTCTAAAGAGAATTGAAAACGGGCCTCTAATCTTAAAAAACTCAAGTCCATGAAGATTTGTTGTCTACGGATGATGTTTTCTAAAAGAAATTAGAAACGGGCCCCTGAGCTTAAAAAGCTCAAGTCCATGAAGATTTGTTGTCTATGGATGATGTTTTCTAAAAGAAATTGGAGACGGGCCCCTGAGCTTAAAAAGCTCAAGCCCATGATGATTTGTTGTTTATGGATGGCGTTTTCTAAAGAAAATTGAAAACGGGCTCTGATCTTAAAAAGCTCAAGTCTATGAAAATTTGTTGTCTATAGATGACTTTTTCTAAAGAAGATGGGAAATGGGCGTCTGATTTTAAAAAGCTCAAGTCCATGAAAATTTGTTGTCTACGGAAGACTTTTTCTAAAGAAAATTGGAAACATGCCTCTGATATTAAAAAGCTCAAGTACATGAAGATTTATTGTCTACGGATGACATTTTCTAAAGGAAATTGGAAATGGGCCTCCGAGATTAAAAAGCTCAAGTCCATGAAGATTTGTTTTCTTCGGACGACATTTTCTAAAGAAAATTAGAAACGGATCTCTGATCTTAAAAAGCTCAAGTCTATGAAGATTTGTTGTCTACAGATGACATTTTATAAAGAAAATTGGAAACGGGCCCCTAAACTTAAAAAGCTCAAGTGCATGATGATTTGTTGTCTACGGATGACATTTTCTAAAGAAAATTCGAAACGGGCCTCTGATCTTAAAAAGCTCAAGTCCATGAAGATTTGTTGCCTATTGATGATGTTTTCTAAAAGAAATTGAAAACGGGCCTCTGAGCTTAAAAAGCTCAAGCCTATGAAGATTTGTTGTCTACGGATGACGTTTTCTAAAAGAAATTAGAAACGGGCCCCTGAGCTTAAAAAACTCAAGTCCATGAAGAATTATTGTCTACAAACGACATTTTCTAAAGAAAATTAGAAACGGGCCTTTGATCTTAAAAGATCAAGTGCATGAAGATTTGTTGTCTACGGACGACATTTTCTAAAGAAAATAGGAAACATGCCTATGATTTTAAAAGCCTCAAGTCCATGAAGATTTGTTGTCTATGGATGACGTTTTTAAAGGAAATTGAAAATGGATCCCTAAGCTTATAAAAGAATTAAGTCCATGAAGACTGGTATCTGCAGGCATCATCTTCTTAAAATGAAGAACAAGAATAAAAGAACGTAACAGCAGAAAGAAAATGAGAAACCATCACTGATAACGAACAAACCGAAAAGTTGTTTGTAAAGACCACATCGCATGTTTTCAAGAAGCAAGTGAGAACAGAAATGGGCAGATGTAACGACAGAATAAGAAAGGACAAATAATTGCACATCAATAAGTGAAATTTATTGAGCATATTGGGGAGCAAATGAACAGGAAAAAAATACCCGCTTCCACGTGGAGAAAAGGGACCTACCTAGGGCTCGCGGAAAGCGAAAAACCCACTAAGTGCAGGGTCCCGAGAGAAGACAAGACGATCTTTGAAAAGGCGCATGCAAATCAAGAACTTCTCATCATTACACATCAATATGTGAAATTATTAAGTGTAATGGGGGGGGGGGGCAAATGAACAGGAAAAAAAAGCCACCCAAGACACGTGTATAGAAGAACAAATCCTGAGAGGACGCGTAGACCACGAACATGGCAAGATTAGGGGGGAAATGGGAAAGAACGTTGAAGCGGGAGACCTTGTCTGAATGGGAAAGAATGCTGAAGCGGGAGTTCTTGTCAGAACGGGAAAGAACGCTGGAGCGAAAAACCTCGTCAGGACGAAAAAGAATACTGAAGTGGGAGACCTCGCCAAAATGGGGAACCTTCACTTTCGAAACTGGGGACTGTCGCATCCAGAACGGGGAACCATCACTTCCGAAATGGGAAGAACAACATAATAGGAAAAAGGGGTTCAGGCTGATAATCAAGTGGTCATAATTGATTGGGTAAGTTGAGTGACCCAGACAAGACAGATCGACAAGCCACCAAGTGAATCTGATTGATTGGCTCGAAACCACAGGAAATCGTCAAGTGCCTGTTATTAATTGATGGCTGAGTGAGACAAATGGCAAATGAGAAAGGGAAAGGAAGAGGATCATAACCGTTGGATGGATCTTAAGGTTATGATTAATTCAGCAGTGATAAAGACGATATAATGGATAAACTGAGCATGGGAGCCCAGACCTGAGAAGATCCCATAAGTCGAAAATATAGGGTGTGATCACCCCCCCCCTTTTTATTTATTATTGTAAGGCCTATAAGTACAGGTTCATAAAAAAAGGAAGAAGAGGCAACCCAAGTAACTAAAGATATTGCTTTTTCCCTCTTCTCCTATCAACAACTATGTAAAATCCTTTACACTAGTGAATATCAACAATCTTCTCGTGATTTTTCTTCCTTTATTCTCTTATTCTATCCCTAAATTATTATCTTCATTATTCGTTCGTAAAAGGGTCCCCTACCGAAAAAGATCCTTTACACTAACCTCCACAATCTTTACTTTTAGTCATTTTCTGAATAGAAGCCTAACTAATCCCCAAGTTATCATCTCCTTTAGATCATAAAAATCTCATAATAGCTACTTGAAGTTTATAACAGATTTTCTTAGGAAGTTTAAAGTACTCATAACATAGCTACGAAGAGAATGAGCCACTGATTGTAATAAAATTTCCGTACCACCAAGAGATAACAAATTAGCTTTCTTCAAGGATGTTTTCTTATCTATATTTCCAAATAGTAAAGTATAAAGGGAAAATTTAGACTTACCCCAATCTATAGGCAACCCTAAATAATTATCCTTCCGAACAGAAAATGGAGTATTAAATATTTTTCATATAACATCCTTATTCGAGTTAGATAGATTTCCATTAAACCAAGTGCTACTTTTATCCAAGTTAGCCTTTTGACCTGAAGCACTACAATATCTCTTGATACAAGAATTACAGCAAGCAAGATGAGATCACTGCTTCTCTCAGTAATGGACTTCCTTGAATTCTTCCTTAGCCTTTAAAGTCCTTTCATAGATTCTCAAACCTCCGAAAGACAGAATCTTCATGCATACGTTCTTTCCTTCTTTCCTTCAACCATATATCTTTTTTTTTCTTTTGGCCATTTTTGTTAGGCATTGAACCACACCTTAAGTGTTGACTGGTGTCCTCCCCTCCATAATACCTAAAATAAAGTGTCATCTATGGACTGATTAATACAATAATTAATATCCACATCAGAAATAAAAAGGCTACCACCAATAGAGGAAAAAAAATGAGAAATAGGAGGGCTACCTCTTTTTAGAGAAACATTATTAACTTTACCTTCCTTAGTAGGTCGGGTAATGCATTTAGACAGATAATGGATTCCCTTACCTCAATGCCCTGCCAGCCTTAATATTCACCTTAGGATCACCATTAATATAAATCTTATAATTCACAATAGTAATATAAGTAATCACCAATTTCACAAATTTAAAATCAAAGCTCATCTTAATTAAAAAAGTTAATAAAGCCCCAACTAACCATATCATAGGCTTTGGCCATATTTGATATGATAAAAAAAAATTCTTGGGCAATTAAAGAATTATGTTGAATATGCTCACTATTAACAAAAGCACCTTGAGATTTAGAAATAATACGAACTAATAAATTTTTTAACCTATTAGCAAGCACCTTAGAGCTGATTTTATTAAAAAAATTTAAAAAGAGCAATGGACTAAAATGAGCAGGAGTCTCAGGTTGTTGAACTTTTCGGATAAGAGTAACATTAGTTTCATCAACAGTTTTAGGAAGGTAAAGGTTATGAAAAAATCCTTAACAGCCCTCCAAGTATCAATACCAACTAGATCCCAATATTTATGATAAAAAAATCGAGGAATACCATCATGCCCAGGAGCTTTATCTGCACCCAACTCAAAAATAACATTCTTAATCAACTTGCTTGAAAGAAACAGTAGCAATTAAAAAATTATTATTCTTCAATGATAATAACCTTATCTACATGACTAAGAACCCAATCGACATTAGCACTGGGCTCTTCATGGAAATTATCAGTGAACAGGTAAAAATATTTCACTGCCACGAGGAACAAAAAGGACTCACCGATGACTCATGAGAAGCGTTGAGAAAGCAGAAACGAATGACAGGCTAAAGTCGCAAGACATCTCGAGAACGGGAGCTCATTGCCTCCAGAATAGAAATCGACATCGCAAGAATGGTAGATCATCGTCTCTAGAATAGGAACCAACATCTCGAGAACGGGAGATCATCGCCTCCAGAACGGGAACTGACATCTCGAGAATAGGGAATCATTACCTCATGGATGGGACAAAACATCAAAATGGAAAGGAGGGTTTAGAAGACAGTCAAGTGGCCATAATTGATTAGGTAAGACTGCATCACTTGGATAAGACAGATTGGTAAGTCACTAAGTGGTTCTAACTAATTGGCTCGGAACCACAGGGAACTACCATGTGATAGTGATTGATGGGCGACTGAGTGACACATATAAAAAAGGAGATTCCACGAATGAGTGTTATCCTAGGCTTGACCTCATCTGATATTTTGATTTATTTAGTTATTTTTAGTAAAACCCATGCAATTAGGGAGATATATATGAAGCCAATCTATTCAATAAAAGGACAGACTTTGAACTCTAGAGGATTTTTTTTGGATGATCAAGCATTTCTTTATGTATCACTAACACTAATACAAATTTGATCCACATCAATACATTTTTTCCTTAATCTTGAGGAGGACGGGAAAAATCCTTTACATTTTGGTGTTTTCATTGAGAATTTGAGAAAAAGGCTTAAGAGACCAACCCTACAAAACCACAAACATGCCTAGAACTGGATCCAACACGGTTCTATATGGAAACAACATGCACAGAAACAAAGAAGAGCATGCAGATCAACCGATCCACCCACGAAAATGCTGCATACGATCTTTAACGGGATGCACGAGACGGAAACAAGGAATGTTGAAGTGATGCATAATGTATGTGAGAATGTACAAAGAGTAAATCAACACATTACAACAAGAACTCGCGAGAACACGAGCAGAAGTAAGCCAATGGGTGAATGATGATGAACATGAAACCCACTCTGAGGGCGACCAACGAGACGAAAGGTAAGGGGACCGCGAGAAAAATAGGAGCATAAGATGAGAAGAAGAAGTTCAATCGTGAAACCTTGTGAAGGAATCTACAGGAGAGGTTCGGCAACCACGAATCATGTCAAAAGAAGCAGTTGAGGAGTTGTTCGACCAAAAAGTGATAGAGATAAGAAATCTCATGAGTACTGGAAAAAGGGACCTCGAGTCTCTTATCAGGACACTGTTAGGCCCAGAAGTTATAGCAGCACCCGTACCCAAAAAATTCACCGTGCTCAGGTTCAAATCTTACGAAGGAAAGTCTGATCCTATAGAGCATCTCTGACAATTCAGACAAGACATGGCGCTGTACCAACACGATGACAAGCTGAAGTGTAGAATGTTCCCTACCAGTTTAGACATGATGGATTTTGAAGTGGTACCACTCCTTACCAATGCACTCAATCACTAACTTCACTATTATGTCCTCAGTTTTTATAGAACAATACTCAACATACCATATCGTCATGGAAGACTTGGAACATGTGATGATGATTTCCACAAAGGAAGGGGAGTCCCTGCGAGAATACACTCACCGCTTCAAAGACGAAACGGCCAAGATCGAGAACTGCGATGACCGATTCGCCAGATTGGCCTTCTGATGAGGTCTGGACCCGGAATCGCCTTCTTTGAAGACTTATTCAAAGTAAAGCCCATTTCCATGACAGAGGTTTTTCAACGGGCACGAGCTTATATACGTTGGAGGAAGAGAAGATAAGTATGTGAAGAACAGTTGAACTGAATGAAGAATAATCTAGGAAGCGAGAAAGAAGCTCAAGACCTGAAGGGAGGAAGCATGACGAAATAGAAAGAGGGGATGAGACGAAAGACCAATAGAACAGGAATTCCCAACGGAGATGAGATTTTGACATAATCCACCTAAGGGATAAGATCTACACACCGTTGACCATCCCGGTCAACCAAATACTTGAGACAATCAAAGATGAACCTTAGATGAAAAGACCAGCCCCATTTTTTTAAGGAACCTAGCTACAAAGACAAAGACAAATATTGATCCTATCATAAGACCAACAAACATTATAAGCGAGACTGCTTCCAGCTCAAATACTATATTGAACAACTGATCAAATAAGGGTACCTTAGCCAATTAGTGAAAAGAAGTGAACAGAAATGCAAGATCGTGTGATATACAACCGGGAAGAGGATAAGAAGAATAAGGGGAAAAAACCCCTATGCGTCGTCGACACAGTTATAGCATTAACCGAGCAGGAAGGGACGACAAAAAAAAGAAAGGAGGATATACTGCAAAAGGCCAGCATTGGAAAGACATTAGCTGAAGCACTCAATTTGCAACGGGGACTCGTCAGTTATGTTTGGCGACTCTGATCTAGAAAACAACGAGCACCACAATAATGCCATCATTATTTCAATTCTGGTTGGTAACTACTTGTTAGGGAGAGTCTTGGTAGACAATAGAAGCGCAGTAAACATCTTATATCGGGCAAACGTAGAGAAAAGGTTCATGGGCGATCAAAAATTACAAGGAACACCACAACTATTGATCAGATTCAATGGAGTCATTAGCTATTCAGAAGATACTCTAACTCTCCCAGTAAGCGCAGACTCATTTAATTCTATGAGTGAATTCATGGTGCTGGGAACAACTTCCCCATACAACGCAATCCTAGGAAGGACTTGGCTCCACAAAATGAAAGTTGTACCCTCCACATTCTACCAAGTGTTGAAATACCCATCTCCAAAAGAAGTGAAAATAATAAAAGGCGACCAGGTCACGATTCGTATCTGTTCAGTAACTGCTTTAGAATCTGTAAAAAAAGCCATCGAAAAGGCTGAGGGACCCGTAGATCTATAACAATTATAGGGAGACGGGCAGGATGACCCAAGGTACGAGGTAGGAGAGAAAAAAGAGCCCATATTCTTAGAGAAGGGGACCCAGAAGATAACAAACATTGGTGCCCGTCTCGAAGAAAGTGAGTAAAAAAAGTTGATAGAATTCCTAAGGGAAAACAACTATGTGTTCGCGGCAGCAACACATGAAATGTTCGGCATCCCAGAGGAAATCATCCGCCATAGATTAAACACTAATCTCACTATAAAACCTATGAAACAAAAAAAGAGAAGCTTCACCCCTGAGAGGAATCAAGTGATCAAAGAAGAAGTTGAGAAGCTCTTAGTGGCCGGTTTCATCAAAGAGGTGAACTACCCCGAATGGATCGCTAACGTAGTAATGGTACGAAAAAAGAACGAAAAGTGGAGAATCTGTGTTAACTTTACTGACCTAAATAAAGCATGCCCTAAAGATGAATACCCATTGCCAAGGATAGATCAGATGGTAGACGTCACTTCTGCTCAGCTTCATGGATGCTTACTCAGGTTACAATCATGTAAGGATGTTCCAACCCGATCAGGAAAATACTTCCTTCAATACTGAGTACGACGTCTATTGTTACAAAGTCATGCCCTTTGGGCTAATGAATGCTGACGCGACTTATTAAAGATTGGTGAACAAAGTTATTCGTGAAAAAATTGGAAAAAATATGGAAGTTAGTTTTCCACGAACAAATTGGAAAAATATATGGAAGTCTATGTTGATGACATGGTGGTCAAAAGTAAAAAAGCAGGGACACCACATTCAGGGGCTTGAAAAGCCTACTCTGTTCTAAGGCATAATTTCATGAAGCTAAACCCGAAGAAATGCACTTTTGGGGTATCAGCGGGAAAGTTCCTTGGACATCTAATACACAATGGGGAATTGAAGTAAACTTAGACCAAGTGAATGTAATTATGGAAATGAGGTCCCTACGAAACCTCAAGGAACTCCAGGGGCTAACAGGAAGATTGGCCGCCCTAAACAGGTCCATCTCGAGGTCAACAGACAGATGCAAACCTTTTTTTCGAAAGATTATGGAAAAATTCCGCGAGTGATTGGAATGAAGACTATGAAGAAGCGTTTAAAAAAATTAAAGAGTACCTGACTACCCCCATTTACTCTCCAAACCTATTCCATGGGAACAACTACTGTTACACGTAGTCGTCTCAACATAGGCAGTCAGTGCGATACTAATCAAAGAAGAACAAAGGAAGCAAAAGCATGTATACTTTGTAAGTAAAAGCCATGTAGCGAGGGAAACAAGGTATAAACGAATAGAGAAACTAGTATTAGCAGTTGTAACTACAACATGAAAGATGAGGCCCTACTTCCAAGACCACATCATCGTAGTATTGACCGAATCTTCCATTAAAAGCCTTCTGAACTTGATGGAGACAAGCAGAAAAATAGCAAAATGGTCAATTGAGCTGAACCAATATGACATCAGCTACGAGCCCCGAACATCAATAAAAGGACAGGCATTAGAGAACTTCGTAGCCGACTTCACACGAGGGAAAGTTGAATGGGAAGCTCACCAAACGGGAGAAAGTGAAGCTTGGACACTCTTTGTAGATGGGGCTTCAAACAATAGAGGAGTAGAAGCAGAAGTGGTAGCACAAACACCCTTTTAGGGAAGTATTGGAGCATTCCACCTCCTTCGAATTTAATTCGTCAAATAATGAAGTGGAATATGAAGGACTGATCGCGGGAATATCCCTGCTACAAGAATATGAAGTTAAGATTTTCTACGATTCTATGTTGATCGTAAAACAAGTCACGGGCGAATACATAACAAAGGATGAACGGATGATAAAATACTTACAATGCGAAGAATCTCCTCAAAATGTTGAAAATTTATGAAATCCAACAAATTCCAAGAACGGAGAACGGACATGCTGATGCCCTAGCAAACCTGGGATCTTCATTACACCTCCTATAATAAAGGAACGTCCTCGTAGAAGTTCTGAAAGAATCAAGCATCTCGCTCTTTTTAACCGACGTGGCCGATATAGAAATTGAACGGGAGCCCAGTTGGTAGGACAACATAATCCGCTTGCTCAAAAATAGAACGCTTCCTGAAGATAAACTACTTGCCAAAAAGACACGATAATGAAGTGCAGGTACACAATGGTTAAAGAAGTACTATATAAGAAAATGTTTGCAGGGCCATATAGAAGTGCCTACGAGAAAAAGAAGCCCAGTATGTACTAGCAGAAATTCATGAGGGCATGTGCGGAACCACACTGGGGGTAGATCACTAGCCCATAAATTCATGAATGAAGGATACTAATGGCCCCAAATGCATCAAGACGCCAAACATTATGCGAAAAAATGTGACAAGTGTCAGCGTTTCACGTCCGTAGCAAAAATGGCCCCCGAGGAACTCAAAACTGTGGTTAGTTCTTGGTTGTTCATGCAATGAGCCCTAGACATTGTTGGACCACTCCCCATGGCTCTTGCTAAAAAATTCTTCTTGTTAGTTACAACAGACTATTTCACTAAGTGGATCCAGGCCGAAGCCTTCGCTAGAATTCATGAGGAAGAGGTCAAAGGGTTCATATACAAGAACTTGGTGTGCATGTATGGGATCCTACATATCTTTGCATCTGACAACGAACTTCAGTTTATCGGGAACTTGGTAAGAACATTTTGTAAAGATCTGAAAATCATGAATCACTTATCGACGCCTTATTACCCCCAGGGGAACGGACAAGCGGGGAGATCAAATGGAGTCGTACTTGATAACCTGAAGAAGCGTCTAAAATCCGTAAAAAGAAAATCGGTAGAAGAGCTACCCATAGTCTATGGGCATACAGAATGACCCTGAGAGAAACAATGGGAGAAACCCCGTTTGTATTATCATACGGAGCAGAGGCAGTCATCCCCTTATAAATTGAAGCCCTACCATCCGGTCCGAACTAAACGAACAAGAAAACGGGGAGCTGCTGAAAAATGGTCTTCATGAACTAGAGGGAAGAACAGAAGCAGCCCTGATCAGAATGACCCGTTACAATCAGAAAAGAAGATCTTATTTTCAGAAAAGGAAATGGGGATTCCAGAAAGGAGAACTGGTTGTCAGAAAAATCTTCCAAATGGAAGGAAAGCTCGGGCCAACATGGAAGGACCGTACATCATCCATAAAATAGGAGGAACGGTTATTACAACTTGGAAATGGGTGAAGGAACAGAATTGCAGAAACCATGGAACACGATTCATCTGAAAAAATATTTTGTGTAAAGAATGTAGAATACCCATTATAATGAGCCATCTTCCCCGTACGTCTTCCTCAAAAGTTTTCCATGCAAAAACAGTAGTGTCAAACTTCTCTCCTCAACCGTACTACTACTAATAACAGAACTAAGGGCATAAAAAGTCATTGGGAGGGGCAATTCATAAGTCCTACTCTCAGAAGGAACTAGAGGCATAAAAAGTTCTTGAGAGAGGTAGTTCATAAGTACTACTCTCAGAAGGAACTAAAAGCATAAAAAGTCATTGGGAGGGGCAGTTCATAATTCATACACTCAGAAGGAACTAAGGGCATAAAATATCCTTGGGAGGGGCAGTTCATAAGTCCTACTTCCAAAAGTAAAACTGAGGGCATGAAGAGTCCTTGGGGGAAATTCCATAAATCCTACTCTCAAAAGGAAAGAAGACTGAAAAAGTGGAAACAAGTGACTCCAAATGAGCCCATTCCATCATAAAATCATTATAGCAAACGGAAGGGAGAACGGGCCCATGACGTTGTAAGCGGAAAGGGAATTCCAACCTCAACAGATAGAAAGTATAAACAACCAAAACAGGCAACATACTCTTGTCTGGGCAAAAAACAAATTTTATGAGAAAAACTCTTGAAGAAAAAGAAGAACGGGCGTGAAGAAAAAAGGGGACCTAAACTATTTACACCTTTTTGAAGCGTTACCTTTCACAAAATAGCTAAGGAGATAACTCTAAAAAATATCATTATACTTTCTATCGAATGGAAGTTTCTTGGATAACATTTGTTGCTTAGTAAGTTCTTGTTGGAATGATAAGTTATCACCGTTAGAAAAGACAGGAAGCACATATTGCAAAAAGATTGCTTCATTAAAATAAAAACTACAAATTAAGATAGAAAGAACAAAACAGAAAGTTAAGAATTACAAAGGATAAATCACCAAGAGCTAAGTTTCCCTTTCGTGAGTAGTTTCAGCAGGAACCTCTGAGGTGGCAACGAGGGCCTCTATTAAGGGGTCAGCACGAGCCTCCACCTCAGTGTCAACGAAATCTATAGAAGGAGGAATGAGAGGAATGCGAGGAGTCTGGTCAGACTTAGCGTCATGATACCCCCAAAGAATAGGCCATTTTCTCAACCTTGTTAACAATGGCTTGGTACTGACCCTTGAGACCAATTCCCCGCTCTTTCACCTCAGCCAAACCCGACTCGATTGAGGTCAACTTCATCTATGTTGCGGACAACTTAGCCTCAGCCTCAGCCAACTTCCTTTCAACTATTACCAGATTTTCCCCTCTAGCTTCGGCCACCATCTCCGCTTCCATCAGAGATACTTCCAGCTTCACTCGTTCAGTTACAACCATGTTTAAGTCAGCAGTCAAATGGGCATTAGCTTGTCGCAGCTAAGCCTCAACTCCCTTTAGTGGCTCCCGTTCAGCGAGGACCGTATCATGAACCCGATTAATTTCCCGAACCTCATTTACACGGCTCACCAGCTGGAGCTCCATAATATGCAAATCTGCCTGAAGTCCGTTATGATAAGTCATAGCCTACCTGGAAGAAATAGCTAAGTGATTAGTAGAACAGACGCAAACCGAAGCTTCCTAAAGGATCTTCTTCCTTCGCATGTTGTTGCAAAAGGGATCAGGTCAGATGTGGATTTAGATGACTACATCAGATGTTCATTGGATAAAATCATTGGCCTTAGTCATGGTCTAATGCAGGTAAAAACTTTAATGGGCGGGGCCGTCGAGAAATGCACCCAGTTCCAAAGACAGTCATCCTCCACGGGTGCGCCCTAGCAACTGGCAGGAGGTGAAGACAACCTTCGAATAGGAGAAGGGGGAGAAGATGTGGCATCCTCCCGACCCAGAATATTCTCACTTAACGGGACCGAAGGATCAGTAGAGGCAGATGGTGACACAATAACTAGAATGAGGGGAGGAACTAGGGGCGCAGACCTGCTTGAAATACTAGTAGTGCTGGTTTTGTGACGGACGCTCCTCTCCTCCCCCCCCCCCCCCC
>QANY01010417.1:0-38952 GCA_003255025.1 Datisca glomerata | reverse complement strand
CCCCCCCCCCCCCCCCCAACGGTCCCAAATAGATCACTCTTAAGATGCTTCGACATCTCCAACTCATTATAAGTGAAACTAAAGGCTGCGTCTTGTTCTTCGGCTTCCTTCTGCGTAACTTCCCGTTGAGCCTCATGCTCTCTTTCTTCCTGGACAAAATCTTCTTCTTCCCGTTCTGATTCCGAAGACTCGGAAGAACTTGTCCGGACTACGTGATGGAAAAAAGGAGCGGGGATGACAATAGGATTCCCCGAGGAGCTTGTGTTGTAAAGGTTGAAGGGGAAACGGACTCGGCGACCGGAACGGGTGTGACCGCAACTTTGACCTCTCTCCTTGGATCAATGAGATTTCTCCAGTCCCATTCGGGACAACTATAAGTAGTACGAAGATAGGCTACAACGTATTTCAGGATAAATTACTTCTTGTTTAGGTTTGAATCTGCGCAAAGAAACAAGATACATCAGATAAAAAAGCAGAGAAGAAATGAGAAAAGAGGAAACAAGGGGCTCATGTTACTTACTGAACTCTCCCCAGAATCGAGGAATGCTCCAGCGTCCATCACCGCCCTAATTCCCGCCGATCCAGAAGGTCCCTTCATCCTAACCTTTGTCCTTGGGCGACAACTCAATAACTAAGCCTCCCCGTTTCTAAGTGGCACATGGGGCCAGATAATAAGAGGTACATCGCCGCTTAACGGAGTATACAGTGCGTATCTCATATACTCCTATGGATAAATTATGCCTCCTCTTGAGAGCTTCTATACCTAAAAGAATCCTATATGTACTAGGTGTGTATTACGAGGGAGCCAGACGAAAGGTACTAAAAAATTCCTGAAATAAAGGAGAAAAATGAAGTTTTAGTCCTAACGCCATATACACGGGGGCTAAGGAAACCTGGTACGGAGGATTACAAGGGAAAGATTTGGATATCCCATCCCTAAAACCGTAAATAACATCAGACAGGAAGGCATCTTTATGACGGGCAATAAAACGATCAAACTCTTCCTGATTCCTAACTAAGGGGACCGTAACCCAGAACGATTTTTCTGTCACAAATAAACTAAGAAAGGAAGGAAACAAAGGACACGAAGAAGAAGAAAGGAGATGAAGACTTATAGAGTAAGGATTAAATGTAAAGGAGAAAATTTGGGAGATTGAGGCCATATATATATATATATATATATGTAGCGGATGCGAAAGCCAGGTTCAAAATGGTTAATGATTTCAAAATGAAAAAATTATGGCAGACGGCGGGCACAGAGAAGGATACGTGATGAATGGATACGTTCAATCTACTTAAAAGGTAAGCCAGTGATGACATGACAACTGGATAAAGGGAAACCTAACAGATCAGAAACGTGCATGACGTGAGAGCTGTAAAACAAAGCAACGCTTAGAAAATGAAAAACAATGAAACCCACGCGCGCGCGTATCACGATGGGATAAAACAAAATTAAGAATAAATGAAGTTTTCAAGGAACGTGTCAATAAACATTATCTCATTACTTAAAAATATTTATGACATTTCTTCCATAGTACTTAATGTTTTGTAGAATAAAAGAGGATCTTGGATTGATGAAAGTAGATCAAGAATAGCCGTTCTCCAAAAAATAGGACGCGTGCTGAGAGTATTCATTGCACATCGATGAACATCGTCGAAATGCAATGGGGGGCAAATGAACAGGTAAAAAATACTTCACTGCCATGAGGAATAAAAGGGACTCACCTAGGACTCATGGGAAGCGTCGAGAAAGCAGAAACGGATGACTGGCTGAAGTCGCGAGACATCTCGAGAACGAGAGCTTATCGCCTCCAGAACGGAAAATGACATCATGAGAATGGGATTTCATCGCCTCCAAAATGAGAACCGACATCTCGAGAATGGGAGATCATCGCCTCTACAATGGAACTGACATCTCGAGAACAGGGAATCATTACCTCCTGGACGGGACAAAACATCATAACAGAAATGAGAGTTCAGACTAACCGTCAAGTGACCATGATTGATTGGGTAAGACTGCATCACTTGGACACGATAGATTAGTAAGTCACTAAGTGGTTCTGACTAATTGGCTCGGAACCACATGGAACTGCCATGTGATAATGATTGATGGACGGCTGAGTATAACATATATAAGATAAAGAAGAAAGGAGATCCAATGAATGGGTGCTATCCTAGACCTGACCTCATCTAATATTTTGATTTATTTGATTATTTTTAGTAAAACCCATGCAATTAGGAAGATATATATAAAGCCAATCTATTCAATAAAAGGACAGACTTTGAAGTCTAGAGGATTTTTTTGGATGATAAAGCATTTCTTTATGTATCACTAACACTAATACAAATTTAATCCACATCAATACATTTTTCTCTTAATCTTGAGGAGGACGGGAAAAATCATTTACAATCAGCAAAAAAGAATGTATAATTTCAACAATTTTATTTTCTTCATGCTGCCACAACCCATTATCATCTTTTAATCCACAATATTGTCATCATCATCCTCTTAAGCATAATATTTATAGAAATAAACGTGTATTTTTATCCCTAACTATTAACCAATTAAATTTAGCACTCTAGTCCCAGTATGCTTCCTCTTGTTTTCAAATCTTACTAATTCTAGAAGTAATAAAAGACTCTGAACTCTATCTTTCTCCACCTCATCATTCAAAAGTGACATATCATCCTTCAACTGATTTAGTTCCTATTATGGATTACCTCTCAAAATTTTATTTCACAATTTAATATCTCTCTTGCATCCTTTAAGTTTAGCAATAAGATTATTCATACCTTTATCCGAGCCATAACCCCTCCAACTTTGGGATAGAACAGCATCAAAACCATCTTCAAACAGCCACTTTGCTTCAAATTTAAACCTTCTAGCTGGGTTAGAAACACTCCTATCAATGGTCAATATTAACATGTAATGGTCAGAACCATATTAGGAGGGATCTGGACCTCCAGATGAGGAAACATACTTAAAAAAACCATTGATGAACACTTTATACAATCTTTCTTGGATAAGTTCTCACCAGGTCTAACATTTCTCCAAGTATAAAAGCTTCCTTTAGCATGAATAACCATAAAACCACGGGAATTAATAAAAGTCATTCCCACCACACTTTTCATCTCTATTAACAAATCATTAAATTCCCCAGCTATTAACCAATAAGCTTCGTCAAAATATCCTGAACATGAAATCTCGCCCGATCTCATCTCGGTCACGCGGGACCAATGTCGTCTTGAACCTAAATTTGGAGATTTTTGTCTCGAACCCATCCTAAGGAGAAGTTTGGTTTCAAACTCCAGTTCGAATAGGAGAAGTACGTCATGCCAATGTATCTTGGATGATCCACATCTCAGAATCAAGTGCTAATGAGCACATTGAACTATCTATGCGTATTTTTTCCAACAATCTTAAGACAATTTTGCTTGAACAACTTTACGTCCATGCGTGCATAGAATTTTGGTAAAACATGATCATGCTGAAGAAATATGGTTTTGGCTCTTGCATGTAAGTTAACAATATGGGAAAATGGTGGCAATTGACACAAACTACCGTACAGAACCGTTGTAATAATTCTTCTGTTTAATGAGGCTACTGTTGATAATAAATTTCTTAAAACCTTCTTAATATTTGTTCTTATAGGATAAAAGAATTAGAACATGCTATATTGCATCATGAACACGCTATGCTCCGCGCATAGTTTTTGAGTTGTTTCATATTTGATTTGCATTATTTTTATAGTTTGGCAATTTATTGAATTAATTTTATTTCGTCTGTTAGTATTGTCTATTATTACAATTTGTGGAGCTTTTTGTCAAGTTTATTCGGCCGTTTGATTCTGAACATGTAGATTAGAGATCTACAGTTTGTTTCGTTGGTTCAGAATATGTTTTTTTTGACTACCCGTTTGTAATCACTACAATTTTGCTTTTAGGTGAATCGGTGATTATACTTCTTTCCTATGTTAATGGTTTTTGACTTTATGTCGTTTGGCTGCCATTGTGTTTTGCACCGTTTCGTGACTGTTATTGGTGTTCATTCTTCTTCGTTATTGATATCACAATGTGTATTAGTAGAATTGTTCACCACTAAGAACGCTTTATTGTTCACCACTAAGAACGCTTTATTGTTCACCACTAAGAATGCTTTCCCTTTTATATGATTTGTTTGCGAATTGCTGGATAATTGGCTGTTGAATCATGATTCAACTATATTGGAGTTGCGTGATTCATAGATATGAAAATTCACGGTTAGATTGCAAAATGCAATAATATCACCTTATACTTATTGATGGGTGTGTGAATAAATTAACTTAGTCAGGAACTCGATGAAATGTATCATTGAAGAAGATATGGAGAATTGTACAAGATAATTCACTATTATGTCTTACTTATTCACAATCAATAAATGAGTTAAGAAAATAATAACAAGTGGGGTAAAATGGTAATTTGTATCCCGCTTTTGTTATTGATATTCACGAAGAGTAATATGTTAAAATATTCTATAAACAATTAAATAAAAGTATTTATTTACACCAACAGAAAATGTAGCGCGCATGAATCTAGAGTTGATTCAACATCGAACCTATAAGAGAGTCGTACGATGTCAGGATTAAATAGGTCGGGAAATTATGGAAATAAATCCACCGGGTATTTGAATCCCATAGCTTTATTTATGTGAGTCTATTCGGTCTCAGGAGTAACTCATGAAGACAGAAATAGAAAAAACAACATAAATTGGATCAAAATGTGTTTTGAGCTAAAGTGTATTTCCTGAACCCATATGTGATGGGTGCTGTCACATAATTAGTGAAGAGAAATTAATTGTTCTTTGAGTTAATTAATTTATTATTTCTAATTATTAGATAATTAGTAAATACGAAAAATTAATTAATTAATGGAGATCAATTTAATACTTGGACACAATATTGACTTTAACGAGAGATGCAATTTTCGGCAATTATAAATTATGGGGGTAAATTTTAGAAATTACACATATATGGGGTATATGTGAAAAATTTAAAATTATAATATAAGGGATGACATTAATGTTGTCTCTCTGATTGTGTTGACACAACCCTAATCACATAGATCAGAAAAAGGTGCATCTCTCTCCCTCCTACTTTTGCTGCCGAAATCACCAAAGGAAGATTTTTTTTATTTTTCTAACTCAGTTTTTTTGAGAGCCCATACTCAATTCCTAACGATGTCCTTGCGAGATATACTTCTAAATCCTACGAGTAGTTTTTGGTGTGAAAACTGATTCGAGTTTTACGAAGAACGAACAACGCGAGATGAATAATAGGATTCCATCAAATCAGAATTTCTCTGATACAAGAAAGGTATAAAATTATTTCTACCTCTATTGAATACGTTTAACTTTATATGCATAATCGGATGTATGGTTTTAATATTTAATAAGATTAAATTGGTTGATGTAAAAAAATTTATATTCCGCCCACGAACCGTTCATGGTTCAATGATTTTTCCTCAAATTTAAAACTCGTTCCAACAATTGGTCAAAGCCAGGTTTCTTGATTATGCATATTCTGTGATTAAAAGTATGTATCGTTGGATGATGTGATATTGGTATTTTTACATGGTAGATTCAAAATAGTTTTGAATGTGTTTTATGAATGGATCTCAATCTATTGGCTCTAAGAGTATTGTTTTTGAATTTTAGAATTGATGTAGCCGAAATTGAGGCATGTGATTTTATGTAATTTATTTTCTTGCAAAAGTTATATTTTTTAATTCCTTGTTATCCGTTGTCGCCTTAAAAAGTCACCGTCGAAACCGTCACCGTCATCATCACCACCGTCATTGTCTTCGTAGGTCACCTCCACAACTACAGCCTCCGCGCCACCTCTTGTTGTCCACTGTCGTGCCCTGCATGGTGACTAGGGTTTGTGAAACCGTACGATAACAATTAGGGTTTAGAAACCCCTGCGATGTTTCGCAAAAACCCTAATATCATCTTTTGTCTTTTAAATTTTAAATTTTGAATTTTAGTTTTTAAAAGGATAAAAGACAAATGAAATTCAAAAGATAATTATCTAATTTTATCTATTTATCATTTGAATTTTGAATTCAAAAGATAATTATTTATTTTATCATTTTATCTTTTGGATTTTGAATTCAAAAGGATAATTATCTTTTGAATTTTGAATTTAAAAGATAATTATCTTTTTATCTTTTTATTTTTATATTTTAAAAGAATTTCAAAGGGATTATTTAATTAGAAAAATAGTTTCCCTTAATTAAAGGGTTTTGATCAAACTTTTGAATCTGAAAATGGGGTTGCACTGTTGTAAAGAGTTACAAAGTTGGTGGAACTTTCTGAAGGATAAGGAGACTATTACAGATGCCACAAAGACTAGTATTTAAATTAATTATAATTTATTTATTATTCTTTTATGGATTATAATTAGAAATGAGCCAATAGAGAGGTTAATTTTTTGAATGAATGATTTATTATTAATCTCTCCTCTTCATATAACATATCATATGGAAATAGAGATATGCCAATATCAAAATGCCATGTAACATGTACATGCATCATTGTAGTTTAAATTTGTAGTGGGTTATAATTTAAATACATTGCAAATTTTATAAAAGTTAACAATTTTAAATTGGGATTTAATTTGTATAGAAGTTTGTAGTTTTCCAAACTTTTTTTCAAAATAATAAAGAGTTAAATTTTGAAAAAGCAAAGAAAAATCCATTTTTTCAAAAACTAAGTGAGAGGGTCGTTTACATTGAAACGTTCCCAAGGTCTCCAACGCAGACTTGATCATGGCACGAGGAATGGTTTAGAGCCGCCCTAGCGGTCCTTTATTCAGTAGGAGAAACTTGATAATCGTGTCGCTTTGGGTCATCGAGTTGCTTAAGAAGCTAAAGCTTGTAAAGGAAGTGGTGAAGCAGGACTGTCCCTAAACAGACTGTTAGTTCATGGCAACCTTTAAAGCCGATGCCATGATTAAACACTTAGACCGAAGCGCATTGCAATCCCTCATAGGGGCTAGTCAATGGGGCTAAGGTAACCAAAAACCATTGGTTAAGCTAGATGTAGTGACATCTTGAGAAGCGTTAACCAAACGAGAGAAGTCTCGATGCAATATGAGGTAGCCTGGACGTTGTCCTTAGATGAGATAAGCTATCGTTGTTGATCGTAACATTATGGAAGAAATATTTTTTATTATACTTTTAAATATTTAAGTATTTACATCATGCATCATATTTTCCTAAATGATTGAGTATTTATTTATACCACTTTATTTATTCTTTTCAATAATCATATCGTTATCCCCCCTCTCAACTATCTTAAATGCGAACAAACTTACTAGAGAAAATTACATGGATTGGAAACGTAATCTTGATATCGTGGTGACGGTAGAAAAGAACAAGTTCGTGCTCACCACCACTTATCCTGTTGAACCTATTGCTGAATCGACTCAAGAGGAAAAGGATGCTTATGCTTCTTGCTGTGTTCTGATGAGATCGCCAGATGTTGCATCTTGGCTTCTGTTAGCAATGTGTTGCAACAACAACATTAGAACATGGAAATTGCCGTTGTTGAACATCACCGAAATGTTTAGAGTTCAGGGCCGTCAAGCCAAACAGACTGCTGTGCGAAACTTCATGAACTTTATGATGAAACCTGGAACTCCTGTCAAAGATATATGATGTTGATCATTAGTCATCTAAATGAGATGGAGATCATGAGTGCTGAGATAGATGGCAACACACAAGTTGATACAATCCTTGAGACTGCCTGACACTTTTGAGAACTTCAAACTTAATTATTCAATGAATAACTTGAGCTACTCACTTCCTGAGCTGATGAAGGAACTGCAAACTGCTGAGACACTGTTTCTGAAGAGCAAGAGGAAGACTGGAGGGGGAAACTTTACTAAAAGCAAGCCTTCCACCTCTGGCGCAAAAAAAAACACAAGAGAGGTCCGAAGAAGGCTAAGAAGAAGAACTCAAAAGCTGCAAAAGATAAGGGCACTACAAAAGTAGACAAGTCGAAAGACAAGTGTGATCATTGTGGAGCCGCTGGCCATTGGAAACGCAGCTGCCTAAACTATCTCAAGAAGTTGAGATCTAAACGTATAGTACTTGTTAGTGAGGCTTGCTATGTGGCTAACTCTAATTTTTTGTGGATTGGACTCTACAGCCACTAACCATATCTGTTGTTCCTTGCAGGGGTTTAGGGAAATCAGAAGGCTTGACGAGGGCGAGTTCAGCGTCCGTTGGAGAAATGGAGCACTAGTATCGTCCGTATCTATGGGAACTATTAAATTGTCATTTGATAACAGTTTTATAGTTATACGTGATGTTTATTATATCGTCATTTTTGTAAGAACCTTATTTCAGTAGCTAGTTTAATTGAGCAAGGATTCAGTTTGAATTTCATTGATAAAGATATTCTATTTTTAGAAAGGACTACTTAATTACTACTGCACATTTGATAAATAAACCGTTTTACGTAAAACCAATAGTTCCAAGATATGTGATACTGAAGTAAATACTGATTTACAAAGGGATAGTAAAAAGTTGAAATCTGACTCAACCGATCTAACATATTTGTTGCACTTACGTCTTGGCCATATTAGCTTGGACAGGATTAAAAGACTTGCAAATGATGGTCCATTGCAAACTTTATGTGTGGGTTCATTACCCACACGTGAATCCTGTATATAAGGCAAAATGACCAAGATACCCTTTTTAGTGAAGGGTGAAAGAGCCACTCAATTCCTCGAACTCGTATATAGTGATGTATGTGAGCCATTGGATATTGAAGTAAGAGGAGGTTATGAATACTTTGTAACCTTCACTGATAACTACTCACGTTTTGGACATGTTTATCTAATGCACCAAAAGTCTCAAACCTTTGAAAAGTTTAAAGTACAAGGCTATGGTTGAGAAGCAATTAGAGAAATAAATCAAAACACTACGATTCGATCGTGGTGGAGAGTACTTGTTAGGAGAGTTTGAAAACTTTAGCTTACAGCCTTGGCACTCCAGAATAGAATGGTGTGTCAGAGAGAAGGAATCAAACTCTGATAGATATTGTTAGATCCATGATGAGTTACTCATCACTCCCAGATTCATTCTAGGGATATGCCTTGAAAATAACAGCATATATTCTTAACCAAGTTTCATCAAGACGGTGCCTGGCATGTCATATGAAAGATGGAATGGACGAAAGTCATTAGTTAACCACTTTAGAATACGGGAGTGCCCAGCACATGTTCTGAAGCAGAAGACATGCAAGTTGGCCAGTTAATGAGAATTATGCATGTTTGTAGGATATCCCAAAGGAACGAAGGGGTATGTCTTTTAGAGTTTGACTGACAAGAAAACATTTGTAAGCATGGATGCATGTTTTATTGAAGAAGACTATATAAAGAAGTGTGAAGCTGAGAAGCACTCTTATGCTAGAAGAATTATTGAGTGGGAGGACACTAACTCCACAACATAAACTATTTCTAATTCAATAATGGAAGAACCCCAGCTGGGGTGAAAGCCCATGGAGCCTAGACGTAGTGGGAGGGTTGTGAGATAGCCTAACAAGTACATGTCTTATGGAGATGCCTTAACAATAGTCTCAAATGAGGATCATGATGAACCTGTCTCATACTCACAGGCCATGGTTAATCCTGAAGCAAACCTATGACAAAAAGCCATGAACGTTGAGATATATTCAATATACTCGAACAAAGTCTGGAAACTTGTAGATCCTCCAGAAGGAGTAAAACCTATAGGGTGTAAATGGATCTATAAGAATAAGAGAGGCCCAGATGGAAATGTGGACATATTCAAAGCTAGGCTAGTAGCCAAGGGCTACACCCAAAAGGAAGGTATAGACTATAAGGATACATTCTCACCGATAGCCATGCTTAAATCCATCAGAATCCTCATATTCATTGTTGCTGCCCTCGATTATGAAATTTGGAATATGGATGTCAATACTGCTTTTCTGAATGGCAATCTTGAAGAGCGCATTTATATGGCTTAAGCGAATGGATTCATGGAGAAAGGCCAAGAGTGCAAGGTTTGTGAACTACTGAAGTCCAATTATGGACTTAAGCAAGCATCCTGATCGTGGGCTATTAGATTCGATGAAAGTATCAAGAACTTTGACCTTGAACAATTAGTGGATAAACCCTGTGTGTATAAGTTGCTACACGAAGGGAAAGTGGCTTTTCTAGTCTTGTACATAGATGATATTTTACTCGTTGGGAATGATGTTGGAAAATTATCTGATGTCAAGATTTAGCTTGCAGAGTATTTTGATATGAATGATCTTAGAGAAGCTGCATTTGTCTTAAGTATTCAGATCTTTCAAGATAGGAAGAATTGACAATTGACACTGTCTCAAGTATCTTATATTGATAAGGTGATGGATCGCTTCGTTTGCAAGACTCCAAGAAAGGATATCTTCTTTTCAGGCATGAAGTCAGCCTCTCTAAGGAGCAGTCTCCCAAGACTCCTCAAGAAGAGGAAGACATGAGAAAGATTCCCTATGCCTCAACCGTATGAAGTCTCATGTATGGCATGTTTTGCACTAGGCCAGACATTTGCTACGTGGTGGGCGTAGTGAGTTGTTTCCAATCGAATCCTGGAATCGAGCATTGGAATATCTTCAAGTATATTCTTCAGTATCTTAGGAGAATAAGGAACTACATGCTTGTATATTCAGGTAGTGACCTGAATATGACGGAGTATAGTGATTCTGATTTTCAAGCAAACAAAGATTCTAGAAGGTCCACTTCAAGATCAGTGTTCATCATGAATGGTGGAGCAGTTATATAGAGAAGTATCAAGTAAAGTAATGCTACCATGGAAGCTGAATACATGACAGCTTGTGAAGCTGCTAAGGAGGTGTATGGCTTAGAAAGTTCTTGAAGACTCTTCTAGAAGCTGACAAGTCCATGACATTTTATTGCGATAACAGTATAGCTGTAGCAAACTCGAAGGGACCAATGAGCCACAAATGATCCAAGCACATAGAGCGTAATAGTTGAAGCTTGTGTAGAAATGGAAATAAGCATGAAGAAGATGAAAAACAGAAAACCTTATATATTTGATAATCATCAGTTCATAACAATATGCAGTACATATACATCCTTTGACAATTTTGCTCAGCACACAGGTAAGAGAGAGAAAAAGGAATGTTAGTTAGTTACAAAAAGGGTGCCATGTTGTCACACTAACAGTGGCTAAAGAAGATCTCAAATATTCCTTTATGTTCCCAATAACAACATGTGCTGATCTGGCAGAGATGAGAAGCTGGAGGCCGATACTGAAGTGATTAGGCAACTCCAGCTCATTTAGGTCACTGCCTTAACATCCCCCCTCAAGCTAAAGGGTGTGAAAACCACATTTAGCTTACTTATATGGTGAGTAAATTGTTGCTTAGTCAGAGCCTTGGTTAACAAGTTTGCAACTTGATCTCGGGAAGGGACATATCTGATATCCAACTGCTTTGCAAGAACTTTGTTTTTTACAAAGTGTACATCTATCTCAATATGTTTAGTTCGAGCGTGTGAAACAAGATTTGATGCAATAGAGGTTGCCCCTTCATTATCACACCGGGTTATAGGAGCAGAAAAGGAAGAATAATGCATATCCTGTAGAAGAGACTGAATCCAGGCAATCTCTGCAGCAGTGTGTACCAATGCCCTGTACTCACTTTCAATACTGCTTCAAGCTACTACTTGTTATTTTTTATGACCAACATAGCAAGGAAGAGCCAAGAAAAATAGCATACCCACATGTTGACTTCATGTCATCAGAGCAGCTTGCTCAGTCTGCATATGAAAAAGCTTCAATGCTGAGAGATGAGGCAGGTTGGAGAAGTAACCCTTCTGTAATGGTGCCCTTCAAATATCTGAGAAGCCTCTTGCAAGCTTGCTAATGAAAGGAAGTAGGGCAATGCATATATTGGCTAAGTCTGTTTAAAATGAACGCAATGTCAGGTCTTGTGATGGTTGCATATTGGAGAGCCCCAATGATATTCCTATATTGAGTGATGTCAGGAAGAGGTGTGCCACCATCTTTGGTTAACTTTACTGAGGCAGTAGCTGGTGTTGGGAAAGGCATTAGCAGAGTCCATGTGAAATTTGTGCAGCAATTCAGTGAGGTATCGTTGTTGTGACAGATACAAACCATAATGGAAAGAGGTTACTTCAATGCCTAAGAAGTGATGCAGTAAGCTTAGATCTTTTAAGGCAAATTATGTGTGAAGGGCACGAATTAGATCAATAATGTAATGAGGATCACTCCCTGTGATGAGTATGTCATCCACATACACAAGTAAATAAATAGTTCTAGTAGACTAATGCAAAATAAACACGAAGCTATCTGACTTGGTAGCTTGAAAACCTTTATGAAGAAGTGTGAGCTTGAGCTTGTCATACCAAGCTCGAGGGGCATGTTTGAGCCCATAAATGGTCTTATGAAGCTTTTAGACATAATGTGCCTTGGGGAAGTCAATGAAACCATCAGGTTGCTGCATAAAAATAGATTCAGAGAGATGTCCATGCAAGAATGCATTGTTGACATCAAGTTGCCTGATTTGCAATTTGTTGGTGAGAGCAATGATAAGAACTAGCCTAATGGAGGCTTCACAACAGGGTTAAAGGTATCTAAAAAATCCAATCCATGTGTCTGATGAAAACCATTGGCAACTAGTCTAGCCTTATGCCTCTGAAAGTACCATTGGGATTGAATTTGACTTTGTAGACCCATTTATTTCCAATGATGTTCATGGTCGGCTGTGGTGGTGCTAGGGTCCAAGTGTTGCTAAGCATAAGAGCTATGAATTCATCTTTCATAGCCTGCTCCCAGTGAGGAAGAGCTAAGGCTTGCTTGATAGATCGGTAATGAGTGCCCTGATACCAAGTTGAAGTTTGTGTAGAAATGAAAATAGGCTTGAAGAAGATGAAAACCAGAAAACCTTTTTATTCAATAACCATCAATTCATAGCAATATACAATACATATATAACCTCAGATACTGTTGCTCAGCACATAAGTAAGAGAGAGAGAGATAGAGAGATAGAGAGAGGAGTATTAGTTAGTTACAAAAGGGTGTCGTGTTGTCACACTAATACTGACTAAATAAGATCTCAAATATTCCTTTCTGTTGGCAATAATAACCTGTGGTGATCTGGCAGAGATGAGGAGCTGAAGGCTGATACTGAAGTGACTAGGCTACTCCAGCTCATTTAGGTCACTGCCTTAACAGTAAGTATCACCTTATTAGAGAGATTGTTCAGCATAGAGATATTGTAGTAACACACATATCGATAGTCAACAATCTGGCAAATCCATTCACGAAGACTTTAAGTAGTAAAGTCTTTGATCTCATCTGGAGGGCATGAGGATACGAGATTGTACACGCCTACTTTAGTCCAGTTGGGAGACTGTTGAAATTATGTCCATAAAGGAGGGTGTAGTAACTATTTATGAGTATTTAGTTATTTCTCAAGTATTTTGTATCACTGAAGTTAATGAATAAATTAAAGTGTTTTTTATTAATTAAAGTATGTTTATAATTTACTCAAGTCAGGTAACTATTGTCAACGTAAGAAGAGTAAAAACTGAGGGGTCTTCCAGACAAATTCTTCTGAAATAGTTTAGAACGTTATTTACAGTCTTAGGATCGGCTGGGCAATTAAAACTGATTATGATTGTTAGGTTGAACCAAAGAATACCGATCTTGGGACATGGGAGTGGGGACTCTAATGGTTAACCTAGACATGTTGTGAAAAATGTTGAATAGAGCAGTAACACAATAGTTTGGAGTAAAACCATTTATCTAGCTCTAAATCTAATTGTTACACCTTAAGGGTATTTTCATAATTACCTTAATCCTAAGGTGAATACGAAACTTGACCTAGTTAGTTACGATCTTTGATACGTCCAAGGAGTAAGTTTGAATCGCCGGACAATACCTCGACTGTTGGGATCGTGATTCAACTATGTTGGAGTTGCGTGATTCACAGATATGAAAATTCATGGTTAGATTGCAAAAGGCAACAATATCACCTTATGATTTTATTGATGGGTGTGTGAATAAAATTAACCTAGGCAGGTACTCGATGAAATGTATCATTGAACAAGACATGAAAAATTGTACTAGATAATTCACTATTATATCTTTCTTATTCATAGTCAATAAAAGAGTTAATAAAATAATAACAATAGGGGTAAAATGATAATTTTGTATCCCACTCTTGTTACTGATATTCATGAAGGGTAATATGTTAAAATATTTTATGGTAATTAGTGAAGAGCAATTAATTGTTGTTCAAATTAATTAATTTATTATTTTATAATTATTCAATAATTAGTAAATAAGAGAAATTAATTAATTAATTGATGGAGATCAATTTAATTTATCAATTTTGGATTGATGAATTCAGACAAAATATTGACTTTAAGGAGAGATGCAATTTCCGATAATATAAATTATGGGGTGAATTTCAGAAAATATACCTATATGGGGTATATGTGAAAATTCTAAAATTATTATATAAGGAATGACATTAGGGTTGCATCCTTAAGTGTGTTGACACAACCCTAATCACACAGAGCAGAAAAATGTTTCTCTCTCCCCTGTTGCCTCCAAAATCACTAGAGGAAGAGAAAAATGATTTTTCTTTCTTAGTTGTTTTGAGAGCCCACATTCACTTCCTAACGACGTCCTTACGAGATATACTTCTGAATCCTATAAGTGGTTATTGGTGAAGATTGATTCGAGTTCTATGAAGAATAAAGAACGCGAGATGAATAATAGGATCCCACTAAACCATAATTTTCCCGATACAAGAAAGGTATAAAACTGTTTATACCTCTATTGAACACGTTTAACTTTGTATGCATAATCAGATGTATGATTTTAATATTTTATATGATTAAATTGGTTGATGTAAATTTTTTTGATATTTTACCCGCGAATCGTTCGTGGTTCAATGACATTTCCTCAAATTTAAAACCCGTTCCAAGAACATTCTCATCCTTATTAATTAAAACTTAAAATATCTCATATTTTCTCTTTTAACAATAAGGTATCACTTATTCGGTCAAGTCACAATTATCCACAAGAAAGCTTACTTGTGACTTTCTGAGTGTAACCCATAATTTCAGATTCTATGATTTGATTTAGAATATGCCACCTTATGGTCAGTCAAAACTAAACTACATCACTTAGTCCTATCTTCTTAAGAAGTCTAACCTTCGTATTGATACAGTTCGAAACCTTCCTTAGGAGGATGAAAAAAAGTCATATCGAGGTCATCACTGTACCTCACGGTGCTGTACTAATAATGGAGATCATACGCTACATTGACATGCCAACTTATGCCACTCATTATTTTAAGATAATGTGTTTCTATTTTAACTAATCAATTAATTACAAGTTAAAATAATAGCCCCGTGAATGTGAAATTAACAGTTAATCTAATCTAATTGGTCTAAGTTCATTTAACCTTCTAAAGAGCCTAAGTTATAATTATGTGAACTTAGATTAACTAATTAATTACATTCATCAAACTTTAGTAAAAATCTTTTACTAAAGTTGATTTTCCAAAAGTTACAATGTCCTTTAGAGTAGTGTAATTACCAAGTTTTAACTAATTAAAACCTAGCAGTTTCCATGCAATAGATTTCTCAAAACAATTCATATAAACCTATTAGGACAATCCTAATAAATCATGTTTCTACTGATGAGATGCATGATTAAATAAAACTATATAGGGTTTCATGTATGACGTGTGATCGACTAATGTATGGTCATATTATCAATCATATCAATAAATATTTATTTAACAATTAAATAAAATAATAATTGAACGAGTGACTATTGAATACTTCTAAATTACAACCATTGAAATAAAGAAATAATATTACAAAGAGGACTTTAAGATTACATATTTCTAAAATATCTCATTCTCCACATGATATCCATCTTCATAATCTTAAAACTTCGAACAAAACCCTTTTAATTAGGAAAAACTATTTTTCTTATTAAAAGTTATCTCTTCATTTATCTTTTAAAATTATTACATTTGACTTAGTTAATAAATAATTTATTGATTTTTTTAATCTTGACTCAAACTCAATCAATTAATTACTCTTTAATTTTCATAAATTTAAAATTAAAAACTAATTTTAAAATTATAATAATTTTAAAATTTAAAAGATAATAGATAGAGTTAGGGTTATCATAAAATTTTACAGCGATAGGGTAAGTTGGTATCAGGGTTTCTCGAAACTTCCCTAGATGTGATAACAGTTACCAGCAATGATAGGACTCCCACCGCCACCCATCACTGCCGCCAGACGTCCACCGCCGCTGCCAGCCGATCACTGGCCGCTGCCGTCAAACATGGCGTTGCCGCCACCAATTTTATGGTAATCTCACTGTCAGAACAGATTTTTTCAGCGGTGCCAGCGCCGAAAATCCTATTTCCGGTTCCGGCACTGGAATCCCTAGGAATTCCTATTTTTACCTTTTCCTCCTCGTTCATCTCGGCGTTCTGTTGGAATTTCATCTATAAAGTATGGTATAATAACTATTTATGAATATTTAATTATTTCTCAGACATTTATATTATTGAATTTAATGAATGGATGAAAGTTTTTCTATTAACTAAAGTGTATTTATAATTGACTCAAGTTCTGGATTTATTGTCAACGTAAGAAGAGTTTAGAAAGAGGAGTCTTCTAGACAAACTCTTTTAAAATAGTTGAGAATGATATTCACAATCTTAAGATCGACTGAGAGAATCGAGTCTGATTATGATTATTAGGTTGAACCAAAGGATGCCAGTATTGGGGCATAGGACTGGAGACTCTAACGGTTGACCTAGGCATATTACAGAACATGTTAAATAGACCGGTAACAAATTAGTTTAGAGCAAAACTGTTTACCTAGCTCTAAATCTAATTGTTACACCTTAAGACTATTTTCATAATTACCTTTATCCTGAGGTGAATACGAAGCTTGACTTAGCTACTTGTTGTCTTCGATATGACAAAAGAGTGAGTTCGAATTGCCGGACAATAGCTTGATTGTTGGGATCGTAATTCAATTATGTTGGAGATGTATGATTCACATATATGAAACTTCACAATTATATTGTGAAAACAACAATATCATCTTATGCTTTATTGATGAGTGTGTGAATAAATTAACTTGGTCAAGTATTCAATGAAGTGAGTCATTTGAATAAGTCTCGTGAATTGTACGAGACAATTCACTGTTATGTCTTTCTTATTCACAATCAATAAATAAGTTAAGGAAATAATAACAAAATGGGTAACGTGATAATTTTACATCCTACTCTTGTTACTGATATTCACGAATGATAATATGTTAAAATATTTCATGGACCATGAAATAAAAGTGTTTATTTACACCAATAGAAATATAGCGCGCATGAATCAAGAATTGATTCGGTATCAAACCTATAGTGGAGTCGTACAATGTCAGGATTAAATAAGTCAGAAATTTATAGAAATAAATTCGTTGGGTATTTGAATCATATAACTTTATTCATGTGCGTCCATTCCGTCTCATGGATAATTCATGAGAACATGAATAGAAGAAACAACATCAGTTGGACCAAATTCATGTGGGTCCATTCGGCCAAGATGTATTTTCTGAAATTATATGTGATGGGTTTTGTCACTTAATTAGTGATGACGATTAATTGATGTTTAAATTAATTAATTTATTATTTTTTAATTATTAAATAATTAGTAAATAAATGTTATTAATTAATTAATTGGTGAATATCAATTTAATTTATCAATTGAGATTGATAATTTTGGACACAATATTGACTTTAAGGGAAAATATAATTTTCGGCAATTACACAAGTATTGGGGTTGAATTTTCATAAATTTGGCATATATGAGTATATATGCAAATTTCAAAATTATTATATAAGAGAGATATGTGTTGACACAACCCTAAGGATTCAGATCAAAAGTTGTCTCTCCCCTCCCTACTATGTCGTCGCTGAAACCCATAGAGGAAGAAAAAAAATATCTTCCTTAATTGTTTTGAGAGCCCACTCTCAGTTCTTGATCGATATTCTCTAGAGATATATTTCTGAAATCTACGAGTGATTGTTGGTGCAAAAACAATTTAAAGTTCTTGATTCTTGAAGATTGAAGAACACGAAACTTAAGTTAGGATTTCATCAATTCAGAAAGTTTGATACAAGAAAGGTATAAAACTGTTTCTACATTTTTTGAATACGTTTAGCTTAATATGCATAATCGTTTGTATGGTTTTAATATATAATATGATTGAATCGGTTGATTAGAATTTATTTTTGATTTTCCACCCACGAACCGTTCGCAGTTCAAGGTTTTTTCTTCAAATTTTAAAAAACCCGATCCAACACGTTCTTCGTCTTCTCGTGATCGAAATAATTACAAAAATTTATACGCCCCGAATAAGCTTACACAAGATCTAAGAAAAAATAGGCCAATAGAATAATATCTATATATTTTCTAGATAATGACATATCAGTTTTTTAGGATAAAATTGCAAACAAACCATAAAGAGCAAACCATAACGAGTGAATCAAAAGATCCAGTAGACATGTATAGGAGTTAATGACTACTCAGGATTCAGATTGGTTTACATATGATAAATGGTACGTTAATAAAGATATTAATTCATATCAATCCCGTCATATATAATCTTATTATATAAAATATTTTTACTAAGATGTCTATCCACATCAATGATATGGATCTAGATCACATGCATCCATAATACTTAGTGAACCATATATCAATCATTCATTAGACATTTCATACTTTAATATGTTGTTGACATTTGTATTCATTATCTATGATCTTAACTTCTTGTACTAATACAAAATTATAGTTTCATTAATGAATATAAAATTTCAGATATTTATATAATTTATTCAATAATAATTTAAAGAGAACAATTATAAGAAAATGTAATTCCATTAAATTTCATATTAAAATGTCAATACACATGCTTTGATGTCATAACCCCCAACAACAAGTACGTGTCGGATCCAACACATGTCATTGATTTTTAACCTCTGCAAGTTCGTGCTGATCTCACTTATGAGGAGAAACCCGTCAAAATTCTAGAGCATAAGAATCATACTCTTCGTAACAGAACGATTTAGCTGGTCAAAATTCTGTAGAGAAATCATCGGAGTGAGGAAGCAATATAGGAACAAGAAGCGGAGATACGTGTCAAGTACCTAGAGTTATTTCAATAAGGTATATTTCTTTCGAGTTTGAAAGTTCTTAAGGAGAGTAGAATGTAATGCCCTAAGCTTTATAAGGGGTAATTGTGTAATTGTATTATCACTCACATCATATAAATACTACACCCTATTATAACCTCTTTCCATCATTTCTTTTCACGAAACCCTTCCCCATTGTAACTGTTATTCTCTCTTTCTCTTGCAGTTCTCTTCCCCAACGAAAACACCCTTCACCTGCTTCTCCTTCATTCATTTTCATCTCCACCATCTTGTGGAATTCTGTAAGTATTATTCATCTTTATTCTTGCTTTGCTTTTCGATTTTATTTTCTCTAATCAACTTAGATTTTGATTATTTCATTAAGGCAAAGATTTGAATTTTTATTCTATAATTTTCCAACAATTTACATTCTTGTTCGTCTCTGTTTATTGAATCATTCTTGCATTGTCACCGTCCATCGATCCCCGTAAGCCCTTTGATTTTCCTCCTTCTCCCTTTCATCTTTTCTTCTATTTTTCTCTCTGATTTAATTCATGCCGTCTTTGATTTTTATCTGTAAAAATTCCAGTAAAGCTCTTCCTCTCCAAGTCTTCGCTGTGATTCACCGTTGCCTCTGTCACTCATTCGGTAAGCTTAATTTCTTTTCATTCATTCATTCTTTCTTTGTTCGTTTCCCTCTATTCGGATTGTAATTGGGTCTTGTGACCCGGTTTGGTCCTGATCCGACCCAGATTTCACCCAGCTTCGAATCGAACTGGTTTAGCTAGACCAGATCAAACCAGTCTAACCAAATCAACACGAACCGGTTAAACCCAATCAGTCTGAACCAACCCAACCCAGTAGAATCGAATCGATTCAGACCGCTTGAACCTAGTTGAATCGGTCTGAACCGCTTGATCAGTTTACACCTGGTTTAGTTTCCACCTATTTCTGAACTCACCCTCCTAGTTAATTAAACAATTGTAGTGTTATATGAATATTTTATGATATGGGATCCTTGGATTTCAGGTCATTAATTACTGAATTTAATTCGTAGCAAACCGAATAAGTGGACTTATATAGCAATTCAGTTCATATGTTATAAGTATAGCATATTTAATTTAAAATTATTTTTTTATTAATATTTTTATGTTGCTCAATCTTATGATCCAGTGTTTTATTTATTTTTCCATACCACGATGAAATTATTTACCATGTTATGTATGATTATATTTTGAGTTATACATGTAATAGCTATATCGTTTATGTTCATGAACAAGTTATATGTTTACTCATGTATATGTAATAATGTGAATTATGAATTTTAACTCAAGCAAAATGTATAATAAACAAGAGGTAGACTTAGTAATGTCACTTGGTCATCAACTAATCAAATTGTTCACATCATGTTATCAGCTACATGGTTGGGTGTCACCATGTTCATGTTAGCGTGCATAAGGTTCAGATAACCTTCAGTGATAACAGTTTATGTTCAAGATTCAGATAACCTTAAATGACACTCATCCGTCAGGTTCACGTTCACGTTACAAGTTCAAGTTTAAGTGTGAAACAATTCCGGTTAGGTTGTTAATAAGGAGAATGCCTAGTCAAATTATGATCAAGCAAGTACAAGTATCAACACAAATATAAGTACAAGTTCAAGTTATATGTTAACCATGAATTCAGTCATTTAATTACAAGTACTTTATTTGATTTAATGAGAAAGTGAATGTGTTAAATTAAAGTGGCACAAGTTATATGTTTATATTTATGTCATGTGAAGCTTATCAATATGTGAGTTTACTTACTGAGCATTTTTAATACTCACCCCCTATAGATGAATATGTTGTAGATGATGCCAAGCAGCAGGAGTGAGAGATTGTCATAGTCAACAAAAATATGAGATTTTCACTAATTATGTTCATATGACATCAGAAATAAATTTTCATTAAATTACAGTTGAGTCAGGAATTTATGGGGTTTTCATGTTTTATTTTACAAATTATGTGATTGAATTTTCACGTCTAATGAATTTATCACGTTGACTTTATTACAGATTAATCCATCATTTTATTGCAATTTATGAATATTTTTTATATAGTTTTTGGCTTCCGCTATTCAATGTTAAAGTTAGGGTGAAATTAGAGTTTCAATTTGAGGATTTTTCTCAAATTAGGGTTTTTAAGTGAATTGAAAAAATTTGAATTGTGAAATTACATGTATGTTTAATACTCAGAAATCGAGCCGTTACAACAACAATAACTAATATACTAAAAAAAATCAAGAAACATCATCATTTTTTTCATCATTTATGATAATATCCTTATAAGAACTGTTTCAATAATATTTTCTCATTTTCAAGTTCATAGCGCGCCAATGCATCGCACAATAAACAACCATAACATTAATGCCCATGTTCATGGTATAAACATCATATATTGCCCATCCCACTAAGGCATTTCAAAAAAAATCATCACATATAACATATATGCTCCCTATATTAACACCTTATAATGCCTATTTGTCAAGGCATCACAAAAGTTCACCACATCTAACATTCATGTTCACCATTTGACAAAATATAATGCCTTCACAAAATCAGTATGAAAACGAAGCTTAAATTCATCTTTGACGGAGTAGTTTCGCTACAATTTCTTGCTTGCGCCTATCTTACAAAGACCTAAAAGCCAACATATTTTATTATTTTACTAGAATGAGAGTAAAGGCATTAATCTCATGTTCAACAGAAAATTCTGAAACTTTGTAATTCATTAGCAATGTTAGTATAATCTTTATCACCATCTAGCATCTAATGATTGTTTCCATTCTTCCAAATGAATTCTCAAACATTTTCTAAAAAATATTGACAATCAGATTCATGCCAATATTAAAATTACTTCCTGCCATGTTTTCTTTTTACCAATAAGATGAGATTGAGCCTTGTTACTTGGAACTTGAATCTTATGTTACTGAAAGATGAGAAGTGGGCAACTCTTTACTTGTGTCATAAATAACCTCATTATGCTCCCGATTCATGTTCTCAACCATTTCATTAGGAGTTTCAAATCTAAGTATTGTTGCACGATTCTTACCATATATACGAGCAAACATTCTATAGTATGGAAAATGCTTGTTTTTCCATCCTTGTGCATCCTTATTATGCTACGAGAATAATAAATTAATTTGAGTTAGTATTATGACTACACATTAATGGTGTCAAACCAAATAAGCATAACATTATTTTCAGCCTGCAGGTAATATTTTCACACTTGATTACTCTCAACTTCTACACACTGTTTAACATCATTCCAGCCAAACCCGCTCTTGTTCAACATGCCAAGAATAATTTTGTACGTTTTTTTCATTTTCTTAACTTGGACTTAATATGTAGGCTAGCTTTTAGTCCAAAATTACAAAAAGAAGTGTGAACATACCCCATTTAGGATGGTAAATTTGATTAAGCCATAGATCCTTTGTTTGAGAGCCATTACCATTAATGGCCTATAATTAATATTGCTTCATGTTTCTATATACTGCCCACCAAGCACAATAGAGGTTAAATGTGATCAAATTGACCAATTTCAAAGTATATATGAGTGAGTTTTGCATTATTGTCTTGCATTTTATTCAAGAGAAATTCCTCAAATAGATTGTACACTAGGGATGTCAATGAATGGGTACAATATGGATATAGATTCACCGACACACACTCGCACACTATTTTTTAATATTTATCCCGCATTACGTCCGCCCATTAACATTGTTATGGATAGGATGTTAGTTTTATGTGCAAAATAATAACTTCAAATTCAAAAAAGAAAACATAAACTTCAAGGTTAGAAATTTCCAAATAAAAGGGACGTTACTGGACGAGGTTATTTTTGGACTTTTTTGTCCTGTCCCGTCCAAAATGGACAAGACTTTCTTTGTCCTGTGGGAAAGAAAAGAACCGCGCGAGACGAAATGGGACGTCCTTCCTTTTGGGCTGGCTTACTTGGCCAATTTCTTAAGGAGTTAGATTTTATAGTTTTTGTTTAGGCCTGGGTTAACTTGGCTTTGTTTTGGCATCTAGTTAGGTTTTATTCTTTTTTTTTTTAAACTGAGGTGGTTTATGTTTATTTGTATTTGAGTTCATTAATGAAATATAGTTTTAAAAAAAGAATAGTTATGGGAGTAGAACTTATCGAGACTAGAAAGAGACTGAGTGAAAACTTAGAATGATAGAGATTAGGGAGAGTCGACAAAACCATTTGCAAAGTAAAATGAAGAACATATAAGGGTTAAACTTTTAAGGGTTAAAACTTCAAGCTTAAAAGGGTTAAAATTTTTAAAAAAAAATTAAATTCAATAGGGTTAAGGGTTAAAACTTAAAAAAGTTATGTCTTAAAATCTGAAAATTTTTAAACTACATGAAAAATTATTGGGACGAGAAAGATTAGTTTTTAACTCTTGACACGTTGTCTTTTCTCGGCCCGCACGGGATAAGGATATTTTGTCTCGTCCCTTCCCATAACGGGAGAAAAATTTGTTCTATCCAGCTCGGTTCAGGATGATATAACGGGGCGAGATAGTTTTGCTCGCCTGCACACCTCTATTCCCAAAGAAGACTGCTACAATGTAGACCTCTTGGGAGTATGAGTGTTCAAAAATCGTCCGGATCGAAGTTGATCGGTCTGGAAGGTTTTTTTTCATATCTGGTCGGTTCAGTCCAAAACTTCAACCAATTCTGGACCGGACCAACCGTATAATATATATAACATGCCTTTTCAAGTAAAAAAGTTACTTTTCTCAATTTCCACGTCGGAAAGGAAATATAAAGTTAAGGTGAGAATGAGTTATAAAAGTAGTACATGTACCTTATCATGATGAAGTAAGCATCCACATGTGTATGCTATTAAAGTATGCCTTGAAATAAGATGTATTTATCACGCGTATAATACGTTCAATGTATTAACTGTGTATTAAACTTTTAGTCTGAAAATTATATGTATTTATCACGCGTATAAAATACTTTTTTAGACCGTAAAATTCATCTGAATCGACCGTTGAAGTTCGATCTGGTCGGTTCAGATTTTTTCAGTGTTTTGGTCGGTTCAGTCCTCTATATAGTAGTGGCCCACCCCTACTTGGGAGGAGTTTGTCTTGTCATTAAACGGTGTCGCTTGTATCTTCCACACTGGTGAGTCTTTTCGTGGCTTTTAGGGGTGGGTCGAGAATGTTTCGGGTCGGGAAAACCTGTCAGACCAATTGATGGTCCTCAGTAATGGAAGACAAATGTCTCGTTTGTTAATCGTCAATATGGTCAAGCATGAAGCAACAATGCCATTAAAATCCGACATTCCAACCTTTCAGATCTCGCGCGAATTTCAAACCCTAGCTTAATAGACACATCACGGAGATCAGGTACTTATATTTGGGATTTACAGTTTAAAATCCACAAGCACAAATCGAAACTGATTTAACATATTATATGATCTGAATCTCTGAAATTATACATTGAATTCAGAACAGAATTGGAATACTTCTTTGTTTTTGCATTCAGCTGTAGTTTCATTTCGACAATTCAGATTTCAGAAGCTCTTCTGCATGAAATTGATGTAATTGAAAGATTTGGTTGTATTTATGATTCGTTACCCATATTGCGAGAAATATACGCGCACATTACTTTGTTTGTCTTCATTTTTGTGTCCTTTGTTTGCCATGCTGCTGTTGCTTTTAACATCACTCTCCATTTACATATTGCTCGATGAATGAACTGCGGAAAGTGTTTGACTTTCCATTCATGATTGTATTGCAGAGAGTATATTTAATTGATTAATAGGATGCAGCACGTTCCTGCTACAGTTGAGGAACAGTTACTACTGAAAGCAATCAAAGAAGAATGTCCGTGGGAGAGTCTCCCGAAACGGCTCCAAGCAACCTTGTCTTCTAAAGAAGAATGGCATAGAAGGTTAGAAAGATCCTTGACCGTGGGCTTGCTAATGTGCTACTTCTTTAAGAGCATGATATGCGATTAGCTGTTTTAGGATTTCATTTGTTTTTAGATATTCTTTTATCCAATCAGAATTTAGTTGATGGCTCGATAGCTCCTGGCGAGTCTAGCATGATGAGTTTAAATGGAACCTCTGTTTCCCTTTGTAATTTGGATGATCGATTAGTGCCTAAAGTTGCTGCACTTTTGATTTTGGTCTGGAGTTGATCCATTCGTTACTTTGGTTTCCTCTAAACCTTTGGTACTTGCTGATATATCTGAACTTCCAGGACTCTTTTCCTTCAATTTTTCCATCGATATAAACTATCTTAATGTCCTTCCATGCTAACTTGCAGGATAGTAGAACACTGCATAAAAAAGAGACTCCAGTGGAACACTTGTTTTGCTCGCGAAGTTTGCAAAGAAGGCGAATACTATGAAGATATGATGCGCTACCTTCGAAAGAACCTAGCGGTATGCGCTATATGAAAATTTCGATAAACATTATTTCATTAGAGTAAATCACATTGTTCTTCATTGCTTCAATAGTTCTCATGCTGTTATGAGTTCTGTTTCTCTTTTTCTTCTTCCCCTAAACACCATAATCGTTCTCTTTCATTTATGCGTGTAGGAAAAGGAAATGTTGGTAGATTTTTTTTTTTGGTTTGGTAGAATATTTAGGTGTTTATCTTTCTTCTACTATGCCTAAGTTACGTGCATTGCACGCGTCATTTCTAATTAATATTAATTTCATTCAGAATAAAAGTCTGAATGTTTATAATATAATCATTAATCAAATACATAAAACAATAGGTAAAAAACATCTTATTGTATGAATTTTTTTTATATACAATATTTTTTGTCCAATTTAGTCTTTCAATCATCTGTAATACCTAAAAAACAGTCAGAAAAACTGAACTAAGATAAATGTAGAAATGCATGAATGCAAGAGCTATCACGTGAATGGATGCTACATTTTAAAAGCCACTTTTCATTCATGATATTTCAAAAGTCACTTTTCCAATTGACACATCTGTATTTGATGGACAAATAAAAATGCACCACATGTGCTTTTTAGCGGTATTTTAGGATTAGTAAAAGTGAAGGTGGACAAAATCATCCAAACAAGCTTCTCCCCTACTTCAACCTTTTAGTAGATCATAGATTATAGATTCTGGTCAAGTATCACGTGCGATGCACGTTTCTTGATCCATGATGTTTTAACTCATTCACAAATTTTGTCCACATGAAGGTATAGAATAGTATACACGACCGTGAAAAAATAATTCGAGTCAAATGAAGTAAAGCAAATTATGTATAGAAAAAGTGATTCGCTTAATGTGCTTGATATTAAGTTTCTTTCATCAAGTTTTAAGAGAATCTTGTAATTCATGCTACCTAAAATAATTTGCTAAAAAAATACTGCTTTAGTTTAAAACTGACCATTCGCTTTGTTTTTGTTTTTTTTTATATTTTAGATAGTAATGTAAGGAGAAAATCTAACTTCTACACGTTTATATTTAGTATAGATATTTTCTAGGTTAAATAGAAAAAAAGGAAATAAAAGAAGTAGAATGAGTTTGTGTATGTATTGCTGTAAATTTGTAATGTTTAAACTATTTTATGAAAATCTAACAGCTGAATGTTTCGTCTAGTATTCTATTATTCTGCGGTTTGGATGGGTTGAGTGAATGTTTATAGTTCCTTTGTTAGACCAAAGTTTATTGATAACATGTGCAAAAGGAAAAATAAATAATCTTATATTTTCCTACCTATCCGGAAAAGGAAAAAGGTCATGCGGTTGATAACTGTAGAAGCTATGTTATTTCTTCCAGTTTTTGTTGTGGATTTATAATAAAGTATTGACCTTTTACTTGCAGCTATTCCCGTATCACCTTGCGGAATATGTTTGCCGTGTAATGAGGGTATCCCCTTTCAGATATTATTGTGATATGCTATTCGAGGTTATGAAAAACGGTAAGAGCTAACTATAGATCTAGAAGTTTTACCATTCAATGATTGGCCTTACAATTTGCAGTTCGCCATGAGCCTGTCTTCATTTCTTTCTTTGTCTTAGTTGCTTTCTTTCAGTGAGTTTCTTAGTTATCAATGGTGAAGCTTCTTCTAATTTATTTCGTTACTTGCAGAGCAACCTTATGACAGCATCCCAAATTTCAGTGCTGCAGATGCATTACGATTGACAGGCATTGGAAGAAATGAGTTCATTGATATCATGAACAAATGCAGATCTAAGGTACCGCCTCTTGGTCTATAAATACGTATTGGCATTATGAAATTGTTTGCTGTGACTGAGAGTAATAGATTAAGCTCAGTATCTGGATGCTTATGTTCTGCAACCCTTCATAATGGGCTTCTACATCATCTTACCCATTTGTTTCTCATTTGGAGCAATCCAGAAAATTATGTGGAAGCTGAATAAGTCAATTGCAAAGGAACTTTTACCCATACAACCTGTAGATTTTGCAATTGATCCATGGTGGGGAGTCTGTCTTGTGAACTTTACCTTGGAAGAATTCAAGGTAAGCTTTAACTTAACATTTTAGGTTGTATTGAAAACTTCTTTGGTTTATTGGAAATTGGAGACTGCATGAATTAATTTTTGTATTTCTTGGCCACAATTTGTCTCATTTGACGTGACCTTACAATATTGTAGAAACTCTCAGAAGAAGAAATGGCAACAATAGATAAAGTTTGTAAGGAGGAGGCAAATTCATTCATCCTCTTTGATCCTGACATTGTAAAGGGTCTCTATAGAAGGGGATTAGTTTACTTTGATGTTCCCGTTTATCCTGATGATCGTTTTAAAGGTTAGTGGTCCTTCAGTATCTCGGACTTCATATTATTTCATGATTTTTTTACTGAATTTTAGTAAAGGATCGTTCTATCTTATTCCTATTGTGTTCTACTTTGGTCCTCCTTACCCCCAATTGTAAGAGCTAAATTTGTTTGCTGGTGTATCTTGAGCTTAATTTGTCATGATGGTTGCAATATTTTGCATTATGGAACCTTTAATGAGATGTAGTTCCTCTTACTTCTCCCTGTGCCTGTTTTCTACAGTTACTGCACCATGTGTCTTTGTATGAAATATTAACCAAAATGTATTCCTTTAGACTTTACTCTAATGTCATCAATTTGGCAATGTCATCTGTAATTGATATCATCATCATGTCATCTCCTGAAATGATGGTACGTGATCATTTTTGTAATCGATTGTACTACTGAATTACAAGTTGGATTATCATATCAAGGCTTATGTTTTATCTTGGTAAGTGAAATATTTTCGCAAGGGAAGATATTGTTTTGGTTTTTGTATTATCAAATCAATACTAGAAGCTCTGAGTGGAGTCATATGTTTTGCTTTAATATGAATATCCTATTATTCCCGGAAAAATAGAGCTTCTCTATTCCATCCTGCTGTTGTCTGCAAGCCTCTGAATTGGTTAGCGGGGTTATTAATTCCTCCTTAGCTAGGTCTTTGTTTTTAACTATTAAGAAGGGTCAATACCTTTATTGAAACCTCTCTTGAATTGGTGTTTGTAAGTCTGCTGTAGTAACTTTTATACCGTTTCAGTTTCCAGGCTTGAAGGGTTTGTTTCTAATAGGGAGCAGTCGTATGAAGACCCTATAGAGGAGTAAGGAAACTATTTATTATGTCACGTCTGTGCTTTGATTTTTTTGAAGTGAGGCTTACTTCAGTATATCGATTATTTCAGGTTACTTTATGCAGTTTTTGTTGTTTCAAGTGAAAATGCAACTGTTGCTGAATTGGCAGCAACGCTACTGGCTGATCTTTCGCAGCTCCAGGCTGCTGCATCCTTTGCATGTAGGTTGGGATGGGCTGTAAAAGTAATTGATCCAGCATCCGTTCTTCAAGATGCAAGTATTCCTAATTCTCCTAGAACCATTCTCAGTGACGAAGATGCTTCTCATGTTAGTATAGGCTCATCCAACATATTTATTGATGGTGATGCTGCTCAACAAGCTAATGTTTCAGGGGCGGACAGTTCTGGGTCAGGTTCGGCCCATACTCGTGTTGCTTTTATAGTCGATGCCAACATAACATCATACCTCATGATGGGTTCTGTTTCTCCAGGTTTGTTCCTTTAGCCACATTTTTTCACTTGAAGATTTCCTTCAAGATTCTTTGACATTGCATATCAGGATAACGTCGCGGTGGTCATAACCCAGAGATTTCAGTTAATGATTGAGGGAAGACTGTAATTAAACAATGGATTATGCTAAGGAATTTCTGTAGATGGTTGAATAGAGATTTAGTCAATTCCAGGTTCTAAAGATTGAATATGGAAGAGACATGTACCTGAGCCTATACTGAGTTCAACAGAAGCACTATACTTCGATGTTGCTAATTATTCCAATTGTATATGAAGAAATAGCTTGATTTTTCACTTGAGTGACTGAAGCACTTGCATTGTGTTTTCTAGAACTGCATCTGAAAATTTGCATGTGGGTTCCCATGTTCTCTTTAGATCGCAATGCAATAACATGAAAGATTATCTAATTAACATCTTTGAAATCATGCATAATTTCGTTCACCTGCTGATGTATGTTAGTGATATCTGTTAGGTTGAATGCTTTTTCAGGCTTGAAATCTCATGCTGTTACCTTATATGAAGCTGGGAAACTGGGTCATGCCAGCATGGCGGATCTTTGCAAAGATCTAGGGACCTTAGAAGGAGCGAAATTTGAGGGAGAACTGCAGGAATTTGCAAACCATGCATTTAGTCTCCGTTGTGTTTTGGAGTGTTTGCTGTCAGGTGGAGTTGCCACTGACTCTAAAGTTGAGGAAGTATGTGATAAGCTGGCTCAAGAAGCTTTGAGCAATGACGAGTCCACTTCTCTGATAGCTGACATCTCTTTAACTGACAAATCGGAGTACCATGTTGCCGATAAAGCTCAGTTGTCCAGAAATTCAGAAGTTCTGGAGGAGGGTCCTGTTTTTGTTGAACCTGCCTATGAAAGCGATGGTGGTAAAATTAATTCTTCAACTTCATCAGATGGTGGTAAAATTAATTCTTCAACTTTATCAGATGATGGTAATTGCTTAACTGAGTTAGACCCTGAATTACAGATCAACGACAAAATGATCCAGGTTGAGGGGTTAGATGTTGGGAATGAATCATTAAAGAGGAAAAAGAAATATCGAGTTGATATTCTCCGCTGTGAAAGTTTGGCTTCTCTTTCACCTTCAACTTTAGATCGTTTGTTTCTTCGTGATTATGACATTGTGGTGTCTATGGTTCCTCTTCCGCATTCATCAGTTCTTCCTGGACCAACAGGTCCCATCCATTTTGGTCCACCCTCGTATTCATCTATGACACCTTGGATGAAATTGGTTTTGTATTCTACTGTTGCTAGTGGACCACTATCTGTTGTTTTAATGAAAGGGCAATGTTTACGCTTGCTTCCTGCACCATTAGCTGGTTGTGAGAAAGCCCTTATATGGTCTTGGGATGGCTCTACAATTGGAGGTTTGGGAGGTAAATTCGAAGGAAATTTAGTTAAAGGAAGTGTCCTTTTACATTGTTTAAACTCACTACTCAAATACTCAGCTGTCCTAGTGCAGCCCTTGAGTAGGTATGATCTTGATGAATCTGGGAAAGTCATTACGATGGATATTCCACTGCCCGTAAAGAACTCTGATGGTTCAACTGCTCGTATAGGGAATGAGTTTGGACTATCTGAAGAGGAAAGTTTGAAGCTGAACTCCCTGTTAACTGATTTGGCAAAGAAGACAGAACTTTGGACAGTTGGTTACATTCGCTTATTGAAACTTTTTAAAGAAAGAGAGTTAGGAAAGTATTTGGCTGATGACGAGAAGTATGAATGGGTCCCATTGAGTGTGGAATTTGGGATTCCACTTTTTAGCCCAAAATTATGCAATAATATTTGTAAAAGGGTGGTGTCATCAGAGCTACTTCAAACAGATTCACTTGATGAACATCATGATGATATGCAAGGATTGCGGAAAAGATTGCGCGAAATTTGTGCCGAGTACCAAGCTACAGGTCCTGCTGCAAAACTTCTTTATCAAAAGGAGCAACTGAAAGATTCACCTCGACAGCTTATGAACTACGCTAGTGGAAGGTGGAATCCGCTTATGGACCCTTCTTCTCCCATTTCAGGAGCCATGAGTGAGCATCAGAGATTAAAACTTGCTAATCGTCATCGTTGTCGAACTGAAGTTTTGAGCTTCGACGGAAGCATTCTCAGGTCGGTCTTAAATTGTTCATATTTGAAATGTTAATTTCGCCTAGCATGTTCTGTTTTATTGGTATAGTCAATGGCTATATTGCTCACTTTTACTACTTGCGACATACTAAAATACTACTATGACTGAGGGTTTATGCACACAGTTGCCTGCATGCGTCGTTCTGAAGTGATGGAGTACTAGAAATGTCTTTTTAATGGGAGAACCCTTTCTCTCTAGCATTAGATGACCTTATTGAATAGGACATGAATTAGTCGGGCAATATCTGCCATTGCAAATCCCAAAAAATGAAAGAAGGAAACTGTAGAAGCTATGGAACAATTTGTACGTGTATTTGTGTATTTGTAGTGGAAGGTATAACATGACAAGGCATTGCCGTACTTATTTTAATGCAATAGAGATAATCATATTCTTTCACTGACGAAGAAACATTAAAATAGAATCAAGAATATTTTTCAGCCACACCATTACTGCTGGGGTGGGGCTCGGCCTCCGAACCGTATGTCAGATAAGTTTCTGCTTCATACAGCTCGGGCCGAAGCCCAAGAATATTTTTCACCTGAAACCGATGGAATTCAGTACTTATGTTAGCTTTTGAAATATGGTTCAAGAATAAGTAAGGTTGTAAAATATGAATGATATTGCAGATCTTATGCCCTTGCTCCTGTTTACGAGGCTGCCACAAGGCCAATTGAAGAATCCTCAGCTCTTGGTACCACAAAAGCTGAATCAGATGAACCAGATACGCGAGAAGTAATTCTCCCTGGCGTGAATCTTATTTTTGATGGTTCTGAGTTGCACCCCTTCGATATAGGTGCTTGCTTGCAGGCTCGTCAACCAATCTGTTTAATAGCGGAGGCAGCTGCAGCCTCTGCAGCTGTCGCGATCAAATAGGGTTTGCAGTATTCATTCTTGCTTGGGAAGAGTAGTCAGAATAATTCAACTGAATGCTAACAAACAGTTGCTTCATCATAAGGTGTTTTAAATGTACCAATCTCAGATTCGTACCCAAGGTCCGCAGTAATGATGACAGGTACACTTGATGTAGCTACCTTATGCACCTTTGCATATGTCACTTTCTTCTATTGGCCTATTTCACCGTTTCAGTAGCATCATTTCATATCCATGCATGTGTTTGAAGCTTGATCTAGCTCGTGCTCATGCACCATAATAATCACATATTATACAGTGACATAAGAAGTCACTCCTCTTGCAAAAAATTTAACTTCTGCTGTTTCAAATCTGCTGGTCTTTCATCAATCTTAGTATTTAGTCTCATTCCTCGTAACAAGACAAATTGACAGATTACTTTCTCAACTCTTTAGTTTGATTCTTGGGGTAATTAAGATGGAAAATTGCTTCAATGCAAGCATTAATCAATACTATTGAAGGAATAAAATTAATCGTTCAAATTCAGTGCTCTAGTTTAGTCTTCTGTCTCTGTTTTGAGTTAAATGTTACCTCTCCTTGCATAATAGACATCGTTTGAAAGATTGAATACAATAGCCGTGGTGGTACATTTTCTGGCTTCTCAATGGATTGAAAATCTTCACAAAGTGGATTGAAAATCTGAAATTCTCAACTGGTTTTGCCAACTATTCAACTCCTTTTAAGTAGACAATAGCATGCAAAGGCTCTTGTTTATGTGTTGAGGCCAAATGGTGGGAATGTTAGATTGGTAATGCTTTTATTAAGATCTATCAATATGTGAACATCAGATTGTTGTATCAGGATTTGTCATTAGCACTAAAAGTTACGTATTCCGGACGTTCTTTGTACTGCGTAGTTTTCTATTTTGAAGAACATTGGACAGTGGAATCATCTGATACCAGAAAAATGCTAGGTCAATTAATATCCAACCAAATATTTACTTTACTCTGCTTTTAGTGTGGCCAAATTAATGAATGTTGTTCTCCCAAGTCTTGACCGCGCTTTCGTCAATTAGTTTTTTTTCAAGTACATAGGTAAGTTGTTTAGTTTTCATCACTCTGATTAATTCTTTCTAAACTAATGAACCAAATAATCTTCCTAAAAACTAACTGTTTTGTTAGCATGATATCAATCTCATACTGATTAAAATTTTGTCAATCTTTTCTGGTGAGGATACAGGTGTTCGTATTGGTTCAAAGCTTTATCAGATAGTGACTATTTCAACTAAGCGCGTCAAATCAGAAGGGAGAAGTCAACGTTTCTATTTTTTGTTGTCTATAAAAAACTTGTCCAGAATCTGACTCAATTCCATGGCTGTGGTGGAGAAGAGGTTGACTACTTTGCAAGGTTCTGATGGAAAATACAAGATTCTCTTATTTACACTGTGTTTATACATTTCTATCAAAACATTTCTATTGGATATGATATTTTTGGCGAAACAAAGTTTTGTTTCTTTTTTCTTTATCCATTTTTTTGGGGGTTGGGNGAGGGGGGGGGGATGAGTCTGCTTTGATATGTGTATAATGGATGTACTTGATAACCATGGATGATTTTTGGCTTTTAAGTACATTTTTTGCTGGTTCAGAACTGAACTATAAGAGTGTTATGACTTTTACTAGCGGAGTTTAGAACTTTAAGGTTGGGTTCATAAAAAAAACTTAGAATTATTGAGAATGTATTTGATTCCTTGAGCATTGAGAACTTTGTGAGAACTTTTCTTTCTGTGGTGTGTGAAAGACAGAAAAATAAAGGGTCTGAGAAGATACCTTATGCTGATTCTACAAGCTAGTTCCACCCCACCCCCAACAAGAAGTGCCTCTGTCTTTGACAAAAGTTCTTATTCTGGGACACTCATCAGTGTGCTTGTGTGGAAGTTTCATGGTGGGAAATTATCAGTCTTTAAACGTTTAACGTGCTGTTGCTTTTGTTTTTATGCTTTTGGCATTTTAACAGGTGTATATTCCCAGACATGATGAACCCACATTGTTTGACAGCCAAACACAGTCAAGAAAGGTGACCTTCTCCCTCCCACCACATTTATTTTTGTTTTTTGAGATGACCACATTTTTATTTTTGATCATTTAGTTTTTCTTAATTATACGGACACTTCTTGTAGTAAACCCTTAATAGACATCATTTTTAGTTTCATTTTATCTACCAATAAGTTCATAAAATTTTTCTTTTAAAATACTCCCACAACTTTCTTTTCTTTTTTACAATCCTTTATTAAAAATTAATAAATAAACTTAACACAAAGGCAAAAATAGAAATAATACTAACTTGAAGTTTATGTTCTCAGGCACTGATTTGTTTAGGTTATAGTATGTAAACAAATAAGATTGGGAACATGACAAATGATAATGACTAAACAGTACGAATTTTTATACAAAAAAGTGCAAGTTATGAGGGAATTTTGGCATTTTTTTGCAATAATGATCATAAACAGGTAATGTTTAAAAAAATCATAAAAGATGCCCATAAATATAAAAATTTAGTGTCTACGCAAGTTTTGCTTCCAAATGTGAGCTGTCTATATTATATATAAAGTATATATTAAATATATCTATGTGATTTTTGTAGTATATTTATACAGTATATATTATATAAATTTTGTGGTCAAAATTTAAAATTTTGATGGCGCATGTGACGGAGGCTTTTGGTGCAGAAATTTATTTTCCTTTTCGAACTAAGGGTGGCTATTTTTTAATTTTTGTTTTATCTTTGGCTATATTTTTTTCCCTAAAAAGCTGCCTATTCTTGATGTTCTCTCAATTCTTTGTATAGACTTCTTTGTAGATTAAATAAAATTGGAGTGGGTGTTCTTGTAGGAATTGAAACTAGAATGGAGTATTTGTGTAATTATAATAAATTACTAAATTAGTGAGAGGGGAGATTGGGGTAATTGACCCTTTTATTTAAGAGCAGATATGACATTAAGATGATATGTTTTGGGACTGATCCAAAGTATTATTCATTGAATGGTTCAGATTTGTGAAATTTTCTGCGGTATCAAATCGGTATAGAACGGGATACCTTAAATGTGTTTAAGGGTATTTTAAATTATTGAATAGTGAGGTACTAACAATATATTTGAGGTACCCATAATAGGATATCATAAACGTAATATAAGTACATCAAATGTATTGTTAGTAATATATCTGAGGTATCACAATTTTCCCTTTAAAACAATACTATAGAAGTGCATGATCTTAGTTCAATGTTTTAACACTTAATTTCAATGTTTTGAGTAAGAAAAGCAAAGTGAATGTTGCAAACACTACCGTTGTGAAAATAAGTCAGAACTCTTCATCATAGAATAACTAAAATCAATCTCTGATGCATTCTGATGATGTCAAAATTTTGATAAATTTATAAATCTTAAAGAGGTTGGATAGGGGATTCGAACATAGAAACTCACACTTGTGAGTGTGAGATATTCTATGCTATCCATTTCTTTTCCTTTCAATAACATCATTACAATGCTTTTCATTTTTTAAAGCCTAATAAAAAGCTTGACAGCTTCTTTATATTAAAATTCTGCAACACTTGATTTGATTTTATTCTATTTGAAGTTATATAGAAGTATGGCCCTCTATTTGTTTTAAGAGCACAGAATAAATTGTTGCAGTGAAATTTCCTTTTCTAGACGTGGTGTCTGTGATTTAATCACTCGGTGACAAGATTTTGTTGGTTTGTCAGCTAATTATTGGTTCAAATAATTCAAGTACCTCTTCCTAGTGGATAAAGGTTAACCAATTTATGTTACTTGCAATTTACAATAATATGTACGTTAATCTAATCAAAAGCACCGAATCATTGGAAAATGATTGACACTGTTTCTCTTATATGTACATTTATATCATTTTATCAATTTTTAAAATCGATGAAATGGTAAATAATAATATTAAGAACTTAAGAAAAATAATCGATATGGTAATTTAAAACTTTGATGATTGCGATAATATGTCTATTAGAGATGTTAGAGAAACAAAGCTGATCTAGGAGCTGTTAGTTTGGTGTTACGACTTGACCTCATTCTCTAATTTATTCTTAGACATGGATTCAGAGCTATTGTTGGGGTTCTCTATCTCAGCAACAAGCCTGAGCTTAATTTTGAGTTTTGACATGTTTGCCGTTGCACATGTGATATGAATAATGTGAGATAATGATATTCGATCGACTCATGAATTGACAAAAGAAATACACCGTCAGGCATTTGGTTTACTGGTAAGATTTGATATAAGCTATGCAACAAATGTGGTTTGGGTGATATGAGGTAATGCTCCTTACGAGTATGTGGATATTCTATCAGCACACCAACCTTTTGTAGAAAAAAATGATAACCAGTTTAAATACATTTTATCGACAAAGTGAGGTTGGCCTTGTTATTTGAACTCCTTCACATATTCCCTCAAAGAAATTAGTTCTGAGTCATTGCACCCTCCCCTAACTGTAAAGATGTCCACATTAAGCCCCAAGGATCGTCTATCATTAGGTACAAAAATCTTATATTATTTGCATCAGAACATTCTCTTATTTATCGTTATAAGAAATGTGAGAGATTCTAAGATTGTGAGTGTCTTGATATTACCTCCATTTGAGATAACGTGAAACCCTCTATGATTGAAATGCATCAGATTCTAAAAATGTTTGGATATTTTAGTTTTTCTCTTCCTCTCTACTAATCACTTTCATAAAAAGTTATAAATAGAAAACTTTTTTTATTTTCAATTATTGTTATTGTATTTATCGTTTGTAATTATAATTTGTAATATTACAAATATTTTCATATTCTTTTTTATTTGTAGATTATTATATTGTTTATAAAAATTTAAATATACAACTTTCCCAATAAAAAAACTCACATACTAAATAAAGTTATCTTAACATTTCTAAAAAATTATTTTATCGTTTTTATTAAAATACAATCAAACGTGATAATCTACTTTTCACACATCTATTTTTCCTGAAGAGAAGTGCTATGTAGCACTGTAGTACTCATCACTACTATAACTCGACAGTGTATTTAATTGCATATCACGTGTGAAATGAAAATCAATAAGAAAAAAATATATTTTCAATTATGAGGTGAATTTATAATCTCACGACACATACATTGCACGTAACCATCATTCATATTTTTAGCCATCTTAAGATTCTGATCATCCAACAAGAGTTGTACCAAACAACCCTCAAGGGTTAACCCAACTGGATAATGCCTTCGATTTAAAAGTTTTCACCATTTTAAATTTTGGGTTCGAATATTCTTGAATGCAAAAACTTTCTCAGGGTCATGCTCCTAGTTTGGATGAGACTAAGTTGTAGGAAATACGAGCAATTGCCCCATTTGATTTTATAAGTGTATTATATTATACAACTAATTTATATAAAATTCATAACATTACCAATTAATATACCATATGCTCCCTTGAAATTTAAAATTTCTAAATTGTATACTTTCTGCCCCTCCAAATTTGTATAAATATGAAGTTGTAGACTATATAACTCTCCAAATTTATACAATATCAAATTGTGTATTTCTATCCATTCAAATTTATAAAATTACCCTATTGTACTAGCTACAGGATTTGCTTCCTAGCTACTGATACTAATTAGTAGTAGGCAACTTCGAACTAAAGCAAAAAGCCCTTTTCTAATAATATTTATACATTCGATTTTGAAAAATTATGACTTTCATTTTTTCTAGAAATAACATTCAAATGGAAGTAATAATAATAAATATAATATAATGAATACTAAAATTTTTGGCTGTCGGGCCGATATAACACTTTTATAGAGGAAAAATATTAAAAAGAAAGAATTTGAAATCAAAAAAATTGCTTGAAATAAAATGAATAATAAATAAATTGATCAAGCAATAATAAAATAAACAAAATAATAACGACATGGAATATAAAGTGTGAAAAATTAAATGTGCAATAAATTAAGTACGAAAAAGTTAAGTGCACGCAAATAAGGAGATTAGGGAAGAGAGATTCGACGCACGATATTTTCATGTGGTCCTAGAAAACTTATCCCTACGTCAACTTTTCAAGCATTCATCCTTGAAGACCAAACCTTTACAAACTCTATCAGTTTATGGTGCAAATTAGAACCTAACAATGCAGTTCATCAAAAATTTGATCTCTTTTAAAATTGCTCATTATCTCAAAGAATAGATCTCTCAATTTTTTTACTAATAATATTTTTTTGGCTCTCTAGAATTTTTCACAAATCAACATTCAAAATACAAGGCTCTCAAAAATATAAAACACTATAAATCTTCATAGGAGATGTGCAGAGAGGTGTGTAAAGATTGAAAATTGCGTGGGATATTTAATACTTATAAGGTGAAAACACTATTCAAACCGGTAGACCAGTTCTTAGGCAACCAATCAAGGAATAAAAATCCTTGATTTGACAATCGGTTCACCAGCTAGGGCTCACGGGGGACCGGTTCAAACAACTTGCAAGTGATCCCACGATCTACTAGACGACTCTTCTCATTTGGGTATGATTTGCAATTTTCTT
>QANY01010390.1:0-174495 GCA_003255025.1 Datisca glomerata | reverse complement strand
TATAATAATTAATTCTTAATTAATTAATAACACATAATTATCTCATAATTATATACTTACCTCGAAAACTTAATTCCTTTTGTAAACTAGTCATTTTCTTATACCTTGAAACATTCACACCCCTAGACTGTGTATACAGAGGTGGCTTGGGGACTATGAACTCATAATTTTAACCTTCAATAAATCATTATTAATTAAACTCTTTAATTAAATAATCTCATTTATTAATTCTATTATTACTCTATTATAAATATGAAATTGCACTCTTAGTAGTTATATAATATATTTACAGAGTAACCTCATGTAGTCCATTAATATAATCATTTCATGTAGTTTTGTCTTCCAATTATTAGTTCATAAATTAGAGCTGGTCAAAATTATCGTTTTACCATTCTAATTATTTATTGATCCTTAAGTACTATTAATTCACTAGTGAACGATCAATTTATAATCGAATTATAAATTTACGCTAAATAACCATTCAGTTCCACAGTTAACACTTAAGGAAACCAATATATGATCCTTTAAGAAAGCTTGGATTCTAAATCTTGTAAGATCGTGTTCCTAGTCTTGTATGTCACTGAATCTCCAAAACAAAAGTCACTATCATGTTTTACAAACAAACCTTAACGAGTAAATCAAAAGATACAGTAAACATGTATATAAGTTTATGATAACTCAGGATTTAGACAGATCTACCGATGATATCTAAGTGATGTGTATTAAATCTTTATGATCAATGGTAAATTAATAAAGATATTAATTTACATCGCTCATATCCTATATAATTTAATCATATAAAGCACCTTCACTAAGATGTCTATCCACACCAACGATCTAGATATAGATCACATGCATTCAAAATGCTTAGCAAATCATACTAGCAACCATTCATTAAAGATTCCATACTTTAATATATTACGGACTATTTTGTTCATTATCTATGATCTTAATCATCTTATACTAATACAAGATCACAGTCTCATTAATTAATATTGAATTTTAAGATATTTATATTAATTATGCAATAATAATTCAGATAATATAATTATAAGAAAAATACACTTTTATTAATTTACGAATAAAATATCTTTACACATTTTTTTAGGGCACTATGTCCAATATATATATATGTATAATGAGTGAGAAAGACGGGGAGAGAGAGATGGAGGGAGAGAGATATTTAATGGATAAATAGATAGAGAAATATTTAATGGAAAGATATATAATAAGAGATATTGATTTACTATTAATATAGAAATAGAAAGAATATGATTAAGATATATAGAGAGAGATAATTAATAGATGTGAGAGAGAGAAAATGAATGATTATATATAAACATTAAAAAATAAAATGGTATATTAGTAATTAATTAAATAAAAAACTATTAAATTTGATTCAATTTGCTGGATTAATTATATTTTTTTTAGAAAAGTGTATATTTGATGTTTTTCAAAAAGTGGGGATAAAATTGAATTTTGAATTGAAAACTTATTTAAATAGTAGCAATTTTATATGCTATACATCATCACTCATTTGTTAAGAGTGTTGTGATTTTTATCCTAAACACATATTCACTGTAGTTCAATATTACGTAACCGATAACTAATTATCAATATCAGAGTAATTACGAAGCAGAGATAATAAACCAAATTAATAGGGAAGTGAAAAATAAAAATATCAAATCTAACATGGAAAACCTTTCAGTGTGAAAGGAAAAATCACGAGAAAACTATGAATACTATCTTCCACAATAAAATAATAGATTACATTATTTTCTTCTCTGTATACAACTAGAGGCTTACATCAATCACAAAGATAAAGTTCGTTACCGTCAAATATGGATACACAATAAAATAAAATAATATCACTAATGTAGGGGCTCTCAAAATCAACTATAAAGATCTTAGACCGAATATCAAAGTAAACCGTTAAGAATGACCATAAATACACAATCAGATTTAACTATTGTTAACTCTCTTTTCTAATGCACCAGCAACTCATCGAAATTTCCTTCGCCTAAAAAGAATAGGCGGCTAACAATTTCTTCGCCTAAGAAGAATAGGTGGCTTACCTAGTGCAATTTCTGCCACTTGACAATTCAAATAGCTCTATTTGGGCTTGTTCTTCAACTGGGCTCCAAATCCACTTCATCTTAATATATGAGGGATACCCAACAAACTCCTCTTGATTATATGAGGGAATCCATCATCCCTCATGCTTCTTCTTAGATAAGGTTCTTGTCAATAACTTTTACAATTTTATAATGTTGTCATAATGCAAATTTTCATCCTTTTTTGATGTCAACACCTTTTTTCCATGCCTCATGCTTCTTCTTAGGTAAGGTTCTCGTTAGTAACTTCACTAATTTTTCAATGTGATTCTCATGCAGAACTTCCATTCCTTTCTGCATGGCTCTTATCCACTTTCTTTGGTAACTATCTGACTAAGCCCTTTTGTAACTCTAAATCTCCCCCATCAGTATAAATTACAACATCACCTCTAGCACATCTCATAGAGGATCGCCACTCCCTGCTAGACCTCTGTACCTGGATAATCACATCCGTTGGTGGCATTAAAACTGGTTGAGCATCCAATGTCGTTGACTCATCAAATATTTTTATCAACACGATCACCATCAATGTCTCTACCATTACCATTCCCTGAAGATGTATGAACTAGATTTAACTCAATCTCATTAGGCTTGAGGCTTCTCAACTACTGCCAAACTTACTATAGTTTGTTCATCGAGAAATTTCACATTTTGACTTCTGACAACTTTCTTCTCAGTTGGATCAGATCGTTTCTGGTAGGGTAATTCACTAGTGGTATTCTACTTCACTACTTTCACCAAACCCTTAGTGAGATTCGAGATGTCATGTAAAGCATACACTTTTTCCTCCCTCTAGCTACTACCATTGACCCTTTTATGAGCTTCCATTTACCTTCACGAAAGTAATTGTGATAACCATCATCATCGAGTTGGCATGCAAAAATCATATTTAATCGGATTCCCAGAACGTGTTGCACATTCTTATTAGGTTCCATCCAATATTTATCTCTAAACACACATCTCAAATCTCCGTAATCTTTGAGGTACCATCATTCCTCATCTTCACAACACCAAAGTCACATGATATGCATGATGATAAGATATCCTTTGTGAAAGTAACATGTATGACGACGACGTTATCAACTACTCATTTTTTGTCTTGGCATGTCTCATTCACTATGTTCTCTAATGAGATAACAATCACGTCTTAGTTTACGGTCGTAACTGTCTTCATCGCATCATTCATCTTATCATCATTCCGCTTATCAAATTTCTTATGCCTCACCTTCTTATAGTAAAAACATTGAATCCATGGTCTGTTGAATTCACTCCTGACTTCTCCCCTGGTTTTCTATAATAAAAGCCTATGATTGATTTATTGAAGAACCAAAAGATTTCCTTCTTTTTTTCTTCATTCAAAAGAATGCTCTCAACCGAACTCATAGAGACTTGACCATCAGGAAAGGAATTAGTCAATGATACTACCAATGTTTCTCTACTGACTGGTAGAGAACTGAGAAGCAACAATGCCCGAAACTCGTCGTCAATAACCATTCTCATTGAAGAAATCTGTTGGCGATGCTCTAAATCTTATTCAAGTGCTCCATGATTGAGGCACACTCTTTGTATTTTAGGTTCATAAGCTTTCGAATAAAAAAAGCTTTTTTCTCAACTATTTTCTCTCATACAGTTATTCTAACTTCATCCACAAAGAATGTGTAGACATTTCACTCGTTATAGGGTGATAGACATTATCATCCATCCACTCTCGAATGTAACCAATCACTTGTCGGTTCCACAATTTTCGGTCTTCTTTACTCATGTTAACTGACTTCGAAATATCACATTTAATAGGAGCATGAAACTTTTTACAGTAGAGAAGATCTTCCATTTTTCCTTTTCACAACTGTCAATTAGTCATATTCAGCTAATCATTATGCTTGTATTAACCTTCACGACTACCATGAACTGCTAAAAATGTCAATCATACTCTGCTACCACTTATTGAGATTTTTATCCTAAATCCCTATTCATCACAGTTCAATATTATGTAGTCAATAATCAATTATCAATGAGTAATTACCACGTAGAAATAATAAACCAATTTCATAGGGAAGAGTAAAAAATAGAAGCACCAAATTTAACATGGAAATCCTTTTAGAATGAAGGGAAAAATAACGGTACAAAACTATGAATAATGTATTTCGCTATAAAATAATGGGTTACACTAATTTCTTCTATAGATATTAGTAGAAACTTACACCAATCACAATATTAAATTCGTCACTATTAAATATGAATATACAATAAATTAGAATAATTTTACAAATGTAAATACTCTCAAAATCAATTATAAAGATCTTAAACAAAAGATTAAACTATTGAAAATGACCATAAATACGCTCTAAGATTTTATTGTCGTTGTCTCTTACCCGAAACACTGGCAGCTCATCACAATTTCCTTCGCCTAAAAAGAATAGGCGGCTTGCCTAAAAAGAATAGGCGGCTCATTCACAATTGCGCATTTGCGCTCGGCCACTTGCCAAATTCAAATAGCCCAAATTGGGCTTGTTCTTCAATTGAGCTCCACGCACAATTCCATCTAAATATATGAGGGATACCCAACAGAGAGCAACCCTACATAAACACACGATGACACAAATGAGCCTTTGTCCACCTTACACTTTCTCAAAATTTTCCGTACTCCACTAGTGCAGTTTGAACATCACTTCTCACTCAAATATCATTTTGACTAATTTACATACCATTTTAAAGTTCCCACATAGGAGAACACAAATCCACCGAACCCATCAAAATTAAAATGTACATCCTACTTGAATTTGAGCCTAAAAAATGATACATCAGAATAACTTTTCAAGCTATTTTTCTAATAGGTGAATGTTGAGTTACCGTTGAGAAAGATTTGTGAAATTGGACGGTTGTCTTTAATTTCAAATACAATATGAGATAACGTACACAACATTAATAATTTATTTTTATATATATATGTTTTAAAGAATCTTTCTAACACTAGTTTTGTAGAAAAATGTAGAAGTCTTACTATCATTTCTTTTCAAGTGAGAGTCAAATTGAGAATAATTAACCAAATCATTCAACAAGTGACTTCCCTACATAAATTAAAAGGGCACCAACAAAATCAAATATATAATCATAACTATTTGTGCCATTATCCAGTTTGGTAGTAAAATCTTAAAAAGTTCAAGTGGTTTGGATTTGGGCAATCTATCAAACGAGACGTGGTGCAACCTAATCTTCTATTATGGATAGAGCTTATATTGACTTTTCCAATCCAACTGGATTAAGTGGTCCATATTTTCTTCAAATTCTTCAAATTCTGATATTTATACTTATGTCTTGATATTCTTAAATAAGTTAATTCATGTACAATCATTACCATGGTTGCAGTTACTCGAATACATACGGGTTATGGTAGCTGGGTTGCCCAACTGGCTAGAAGTTGGATCTTTGTGTCTTTTGATTAGATCTTAATACTTGAGATCACACTAAATGGATACGTAAGAGAAATTATTTTTACATTTCATCTATTCAAGATCATATTTGAATTATTCAGATCAGTTCAGATTACTCAAAACCTCAAAGCTGTCATTCCTTTTATTATTCATATTTTTGCTATATCCAGAGTTCAAGCTATCAAGTTAAATGTCGTATATATATGTGTAATTTTTGGTCAAAAAATGTAGTACATATTTCACTAAAGAAAAATTGATTGGGATAACACATAGTTGACAGTTCAGTCAATAAGGGCCGTCCATATGCCAACGGTCCAAATCAAGCATGGTTGTCCATTGCAAAAAAAATATAAAAATATTTAAAATAACTTTTTTGTCTGTCTCAATTGCCCCTGCTTTCTCTTCAGAATAGATCAACGACCCTAAAAGAGAAATTACCCTCAATTAATTGGTGATCCGAGAAAATTATTATTCGAGTTGCTCTGTAATTATGATTTTATTTTAAAAATCAGTAACTTTATTCTATATATTGGTATAATCAAATATAATTTTAACTAATGTTAGAAATAGATAACAATTTTTTATATGTCTTAAAAAAGTTAAACTATTTGGAAGACTGTTTTTAAAAATATTATCTTAAACACTTATTAAATGATGTCATCAAATCATATACATTATAATTTTTTAAGAGAATTATGGAGCATTACTCGAACTTACGACTTTTAAAATATGAGTGTGAGTTTTATTCAATTACATTAACCCAATTTATCATTACACACATTTTTTATATTAAGAAATTTCTCATAAAATTTTCATTACTTTTCTATTTATAAACACTAGTTTTGAACTAGAAAGACTGACTGATTACTAAATATTTTGGCTAGGGTGCCTGGTGTCATGCAGACAGGCTGTGTCCGAAATGCCCAGTCCTCGCTGATCAGTGGCTGCCACGTGTATGACAAAATAACACATTGCCATAACCATGATCAAATCAGGGACATCAAAACTAAAACAATTATTTTCTAGAAATTAAACGAGGAAAAAAATGTTCCTTAAGAAGAATTGGTGGATGTAGCTCAACATTAATAATATTATAAGGTGATAACACGTGACACAAGATCTTATCAATAATTTTAAGTAATTAATTGATGTGATAAGTATTTATAAATTAATTTATTAAATTATTTTAATAATTAATAAAAATTTAATTTATAAATTAATTTTTCAAAAAAATGTATCTTAGAAGGAACTGGTGGATTTTTAACTCAAAATGTGACATCTTAATAGTATTAAATATTAATATATTATGAGGTGAATACAAACGACATGAGATCTTAATATTATGAATAATTTTAAATAATTAATTGATATAATATATATTTATAAATTTATCAAATTATTTTAATGAATAATAAAATATTAACATATAAATAATTATTATATTAAATAATTACATTCTATTCATTCTAGAATTATTTTCGTGACATCATTTGACCTAATGGTCCTTGTAATGGTAGTTTGATGCTTATAATAGTTATAATTAAGGTTTAAAAAAATCTCAAATGCAATTATCCATATAATTATTGTTTTTCAAAATAAATTCCTTTTTTAAGCTTCTATCAATCCTCCACTTCCGACACTACCAAGTCTCTCCCTCTTCCCTCTCTCTTTCTGGGATTGAGCTTGCCGGAATTATTACCGTCTGATTGATTGGCCGCCATTTTCGGTGAAGTATGGCGTGGCTTTTAGATCCATTAACGGTCAAATTTCTCCCCTTTTCTACTCCAAGAACGGTAATTTCTTGAATCCCTTTATCAGATCCATGCCCACCTTTTCAATTTCTAACACTCTCAAGTATTTGGGAACAAGTATGAATTTCACAAGTTTTGTCAGAATCTTGGGTTATCATTTCATTCATGTTCCTCCTCCATCGTTATCCACTAACCTCCTAGTCACGAGCTTGCTTTAATTCGATCCCCTTGCTCTGGAATCCACCTTAATTTTAGGATTAGCTTTAAGATTAGGGTTCATTGGGGAGAAATGTTGAGGAAGATGATCAAGGGTGGGCGAAAGCCCTCCAAGTCGGACGCTAATGATTCTTTGCTTTACGGGCATGGCCTGCCCGGTAATCGCAATTCTGGATTGTTCTCAACTATGAATTTGGTGGTGAACCATGCCTCTCGAGCTGGCCCGAATCCATCAGGTCAGAACTCAGGAGGGGCTGTTCTGATGACAGCAATGGCGCCGCCTTCAGGCGTTGTTGAACCGGTCCCACTGTTTCGTGACGTACCCGTTTCGGAAAGGCAGAACTTGTTTCTTCGAAAACTGCATATTTGTTACCATCAATTTGATTTCTCGGATACTTTGAAGTCTCCCAGGGAAAAGGAAATAAAGCGGCAGACTCTTTTGGAGTTGGTAGACTTTATACAGTCTGGGTCGGGGAAAATCACAGAGACCTGTCAGGAAGAAATGATTAGAATGATTTCGACTAATATATTCCGATGCCTGCCACCAGCATCACATGAAAATACAGGCCAAGAGACCACTGATCCTGAAGAGGAAGAATCTTACTTGGAACCGTCATGGCATCATTTGCAGCTGGTGTATGAACTTCTTTTGAGATATGTTGTTTCATCTGATACTGATACTAAGGTTGCTAAGCATTATATTGATCACTCATTTGTGTTGAAGTTGTTGGATTTGTTTGACTCTGAGGACCCTCGTGAGCGGGAGTATTTAAAAACAATCCTGCACAGGATATATGGGAAGTTTATGGTGCACCGTCCTTTTATTAGGAAAGCGATCAATAATATTTTCTACCGGTTTATATATGAGACGGAAAGACACAGTGGTGTGGGAGAGCTTTTGGAGATTCTAGGGAGTATTATTAATGGATTTGCATTGCCAATGAAAGAGGAGCACAAATTGTTTCTTATTCGGGCACTTATTCCATTGCATAAGCCTAAGCAAATCTCCATGTACCAGCAGCAGTTGTCATACTGCATTACTCAGTTTGTTGAAAAGGACTATAAGCTCGCAGATACAGTTATAAAGGGTTTACTGAAGTATTGGCCGGTGACCAACTGTCAGAAGGAGGTTCTCTTCCTTGGAGAACTGGAAGAAGTGCTAGATGCAACGCAATCTGCAGAATTTCAACGCTGCATTGTTCCTCTTTTCAGACAGATTGCACGTTGTCTTAATAGCTCGCATTTTCAGGTATAGAAATAATATTGAATTCTTTATCATACATGGTATTGATTTTGCCTAAAAGTTTATTTTTGCTATATGTATGCCCAGACTCCCACTAGGGCTGATAATTACCGAAATTGAATCTTTTTTCCCTAATCCATATTTCATGGAATTTTATATTTGTTACACTGCTGTTTTTATTCTAACCATTGATGTTCATTTAATCTAATCTCAAGTACTTATTGGTTTGTACATGCGGCTCACTTGATTTTGCTTTTTGACTCTTCTATTACATTTGTTTCTTTTATTTCTTTTTCTTATGCTTGTTAAACTGCTGCTAATCCCGGAAAAGAAAACAGTTGTCAAATTGTGTCTTTGCAAGTAATTTTGTCTGAAGAGGCTCACTTTTTTTTTTCATGGGTGCAGTCCGTGCAGGAATGTGTTTAGTTATCATGTGCGTTCTCAGCTTTTGACGATAAGATAGTTTCCCTTATCTGTTTATGCCCTATCTCTCCCTCTCACTCTGAAGCCAACAAGAAGTAATTGGCTTGTCTATCATTAATTTTTTTTTACTAATGTGTTATTATCTAGGCTGGGCGGTAGCAGTCTAGATGTGGTTTCTAAGAGGTGGCAGTACTAACTTTTAGCTGCTTCCTCTAGATTTTCTCAAATTTTATTTCTTGACTCGAGAAAATTGCATTTGGTTAGATTATTCCTCACATGTCACATACCCTTTCTTACATTTGATAAAAAGATTATATGTTTCTCACTTGGTGATGCTTGGATAATACCATTTGTTCCTCAGATGCCAAGTTTTCTCCCCAGTAAATTACATCAATTGAATGGCTAGTAAAAGCACTGCTTCTGAGTTTTATCATTTGTAACGGTGAACAAATGTGTAAATATAGCACGGTCATGTGGAATCTATAGATTCTTTGTCCAAATAGATTCCGTGAAATGTATTTTCATAGACGAAAAGTGGCTTGTAGTTCTAAAATAGCAGAATTCTTAAGTTACAAGGAAAAATTACACTAGATCGAGCGATTAATGCTCTACATTTGTTTCTGCAAATCAGTAGTATAAGAACATTATGTTGGAATGCTTAGGAAGATTTGCAATGCAGGTAGCTGAAAGAGCACTGTTTTTGTGGAACAATGAGCACATCGTCGGCTTGATTGCCCAAAATCGCGGTGTTGTATTACCGATTATATTCGAGGCATTAGAGAGGAATGTCCAATCTCACTGGAATCAGGCCGTCAATGGACTAACAGTGAATGTTCGAAAAATGTTCATAGAAATGGACGCTGAGTTGTTTGAAGAATGCCAAAGGCAGTACGTAGAGAAAGAATGCAAGGCTAGAGAGGTGGAAGAGATGCGGGAGTTAGCATGGAAGAGACTCGCAGATGAAGCAGCACAGAGAGGGGGAGAGGATATGATTACTGTTTAATTGCTTGAATGGAAAATGACGTCTATAATTTTTTTATTATATTATTTCTTTCATTCTAACCTCTTTTATGTGCATTTTTTTAAATCTCAACCCGTCATCGAAGATACATGGGATGAAATAGCAGCTGCAGTAAATGTATTCTACCATTTTTTTAAATGTATGGAATATATTAGTAATGTGCTGCAGATTTAGAATGCTTTTTTTTGTGTGAAATATATTTGAAAATTAGGCTTACAAGATTAATTCTCTTTGAAAAGGAGAATTCATTTTGCTTCCATTTTTCAAATTACATTACCAAACATATATATATATATATATCATAAAACAAGTTATAGAAATACATATTCAAGTATGAAATGCTGCCTAATTTAAGACTATATACGTAATGAATTAACTCGTGTGAATTATGTATGAATAACTCGTGTGAATTATGTATGAAAATGATATGAAGAAATATGTTATGTTTCACGGCGGTGTTAATGATGTGATAATTATCACATGTCATGACTATCTATACATTGTCATATAAAAATTATTTATTTATCACATTTAATATAAAACCGTATACATTCACCGTGGTCATATTTTAGCATTTTTCTAGTATGAATTGATACAAAAAGTAATTATTTGTTGAGGAGTACTTAAAAAAAATATTGAATTTCTTCCTTTTTTTTTTAAAAGAAACTCAAGAAATATCTAACGGAGGGAATTTTGTCAAACTAACAGACAAACTGGGCGGAAAACCCCACCGAACCATAGCCCCGGTCGTTGAAGCTGAAAGCTATCCGGATTCCTCACCATAAACGAATTCCGCTGACAATTTGGCTGCTTCCTCACCTTCTCTCTCTTCCATTCCCTTCTCTTCGATTATCCTCCGCGTCTTCTTTTCGCTACATATCTAGCAGTGTATTCTGGCCTCACTGGTCCACTGTATAGTAGTTGAAGAGCAAGCGGAGCATTATCAAGCCAAGTTTGGTTCGTTAGAGGAGTGAACACGAAGACTTTGTTCAAATTAGATACTGTAATGTCTCGGAAAGGAGGAGCTTCACTTCAAAAGGATGCGCCGTGGAGAGCTTCCTCCGGCAACAAACCTATCCCCAAAATTCATCACTCACCTATCCTCCGCATCTCTCATACCCCTCAATCGGATTACGCCCTTTCCGTTATGAAGGTTCTCTCTCTCTCTCTCTCTCTCTCTCTCTCTCTCTCTCTCTCTGTATTGCTGATTTTCAATAATTTCTGGTGGTTTATATGGGAATATCTACAGCATCCTAATCCAATAGGGAGTGGGCTCGCAACGGAAGCCATTGTAGAAGCGGCTGGTCCTGAATGCATTGTACCCGGACAAATTGCACCCATCAAGTTACTTGGTCTCAAGGTTGTTCTGTTACTTAGTCTCTAGTCTTGAAATTTATATTCTTCTGACATTCATAATCTCTAGAGTATCATTTTCAGTATCTCATTATTCTGTTGCTTAGGCAGGTATGGCCAATAGATGTGGACCTCAAATTTTTGGAACCTGTTAACCGAGAGCTTAAGCTGCTTGGAAAGGTAATGGCATAACTGTTATCTTTCATACTTTTGGGTTATTTTATGCCAACCAATATTTGCTTCAATCTACTATAGTACTACTCATTATCAGTTATCAATAGTTTGGACGTTCTCTTTGACGTAAGGCTATACGACACTGACATATTGTTTACGCTTTGGTTAAGGGATTCAGCCACATGAACTGATGTGGTCTCGTGGTAGTATTTTTTAGTATGGGTTATCCAGTTCAGTGAAGAACTGTTTGTTTTCTGGTTCTGCCCTAACTTTGTTAATAATATAGAAAAACAGTTGAGTCTAAGGAAATGTTGAGATATCATCATCAGAAATTGACAAGAAATGAACTTTTACTTCGTTTTGATGGCCTGACCATCTGCTTGATCTGGTTTGGGGGGGGGGGGGGGGGGGGGNGGGGGTGAATTATGTAAGTTTATTATTCAGTAGCCCTTCCAAGGATATTAGTATGAGATATGCTAAAAATGAACTTTTAGTTCTTGTTTGTAACCTCTAAGTTCTCGACTCGAACTGTACACAAGCAAGAGAGAACTCAATCGAGCAACTTTCATAGGGTATTTATATTTACATTTTCCATTAAGCATTTCGGATGGGGAAAGACCAACACATAGTCTGAAGATACTCATCAAAAGGTTTGATGAGTTAGATCTATAGAATCTTGCCAAAGGAAGGCAGCCTTGGTAGTGAACATGAATATAGTTCTGCCTGTGTGATGTCTTCCTTGCGTGATTTCCTCTATAATCATCCATTGCTTGAAATACTTTACTTCTGTTAGTATGTTCTATTTAGTTGCAAATTGAAGGTTACTGTGTAAACCCTTTGCTTTAATTTCAACTGGGCACCAATGGTCAATCATATTAAAAGAGAATTTAAGTTACTTTCAAATCAGATTTTTGTGAAATATGAACACCAATGCCTTTAGCTTAGCTTCTGAACTCTTTCTATTTTCTTTTATGTCTTTAAACATGTCCTTAAAAATGTTCTAAGAACTTGACTTGCATGTTTCGTACACGTTGTTAAATGTGCCTGTTTTACTTCTCTTAATCTGTGTGTAGAGTAATATTTATAACTTTCTGCAAAAGTTCTTTAGAGATTGTACTTGTAGTGACTCATTTCGATTTTTACTTCCTTTTGCACAGTTCATGGATGATGCTGTGAACCTCATGAACAAATCATTCATAGACCGGTAACGGATAACAGAATTTTCAATCCTATGCTGCTGCAGTTTTGACTTGTGAATCATTCCTACTATTGCAATGAGTGGGAACTTGCCTAGTGAACTGAGTGTATACAAGGTCTCTTCTCATTGCTGTCTCTCAGTACCCCTTTTCGGCTTTATAAGCTAAAGATAGAGTAACTTAGTTTTCTATTCCTTCTCAATTCTGTATGGAATAATTCCTTTTCAGATACTCTATTATATGGATACTCTGTCAAAATTGGATAAATAAATATGATTGAATGAAGCACAGACCATAATATAGTTTTTCATTTTCGAACGACAGGGATATACTGATTTATGCACTGAAAAGGTTAATTGCTCAAGTAGGCATATAGGCCACTATAGGATAATAAAGAAAAAAAATGACCCAAAAGTTGTAATTTGCACAAAATGGCCGAAATTTATAATGGTTCATCCTTAAAACCTAAAAAATATAAAAAATATATAAAATTGTCCTCACTAATAAAGGACCCTCGCGCATAATGTTACGTAGTTTATATATTTTAAATCATCTAGTATTTATTTATATATCATCGCGGTGAAGGAAGTCAGGACCAGATCTGGTCCTGGTCGTCAGGGAAGCCGCGAGCGGATCTGGTTTCGACGATCCTACGGAACTCGATGAGAGTGAAGTTCATGGAGATCATGAAATCGACGACAGATTCAATATGGGTGAGAGATACAAAGACAATTGGAAGGATGATATGAAATTGGATATTTTTGTTATGACGTGCTTTAACTAATCTTAACCTTACATTACTTTAATAAAGCAAAGTTTTTTTTTTGGAAGTTTTAATATCGAATACTAGTTATTTGTTAGGTTGATACCTCTTTCTATTTAAAATTTTAATTTTAATTACATGCATTTGGAGGAAGGGAAGATCGAGTTACTCAGTATTTTTATTCTTAATTTTATATTTTATTAATTTTATATATGATGATAAATACATTTTTGAAATATGTTTCTGTCAATTATAGTAGACTTGAGAATCTTGAAAAAAAAAAATTTCTACATAGCATGATAAGGCTAAAACTCACACATAATTAGTTTTACAAAAAGACAAAAATGTAAATGATTAAATAAAATCATAATTAACGAAAAAATTAAATGAAGAATCCGATCATATGTGCAAAACATATCATTAAAAGACATAATATAAAATTGAAACTCAAAGTAACATAATCCCCTAATTTTTCGAAGGTTATTTGCCGTTAATAGTAAATTGTCACTGATTTTATGCTTTGTGATATCGGAAGAAACTTAAAGTAACACAATCCCCTAAGTTTCTCAAAGTTATTTGCCTTTAATAGTAAATTGTCACTGATTTTATGCTTTGTGATGTCGGAACATGATGAATGTTAACTGCGAAACCTCAGGCACTTGGTCTTTCATTATATTATATTACACTATACTATATTAAAATGGGTTTAAAAAAACATAAATTTTTTATTCTTTTTTTTTCTTGAAACTCTATTAAACTATAGTATAAATCAAGTATTTGACATCTTTTCTCATTTAATTCATCTCATAATGTTTTATTTTTTATCAAACATTAATTTTTTTATAGTTAGTAAAATAAAATATTTTGATAATCTTATGTAATTAGAGACGTATATATCCGTAGATTGATTTCAAGATATTTCATAATTAATATTTAATTATAAATCAATAATAATTTTTTCGTAAATTAAATATTCTGTAATATTTATGTGCTTAGTAATATAAAAATTTATATACATGAATTTATAGAAATATAATAATATATTTTGAATATGAGAAACTATCTCTTAATATGATATATTATTTTTTAAGAATATGACAAATTGATAAAATAAAACTATTTTTTACACTATTCAAATAGCACTAAAATTTTAATATTATAAACAAGCTATTATTATTATTATTTCACTTTTAGTTAGATGTAGAATAATTTTTAAAGACGATGATGTATTTATTTCAGCGTTAATATTAATTTAAAATTATGTATACATCTTAAATTAATTGAATATGTAATAAGCACGTACATATTGACTAGTTCCTAAAAAAACTGGTATTTCAACAAAATGAAAAGATTGTTCATGCCTTCTTCATCCCATCTCAGACATGGAAAAACACCAAAATACATAAATGAGAAGAGGGTTACAAAGCAAAGCCAGCTAAAAAATGTGATTTTTTATTTCAAAAAAGAATAATTTTAGAATGACGAAATAATTGATTAAGTAATGTGACAATCATTTATAGATTGATGTTTGATGACTAATTAAAATGATTTGACAAAATAACCTATAAATGGTTGGCATGTCACTTTATCACTTAAAACTTGGTCAATTACTTGATCAATGTAGAATTACTCTTCAAAAAATGACAGGACAAGACAGATTTTAAGGTTAGACTTATGTAAATAGTCAATAAGAAACCTTTTTTTTGCAAAAATAACTGAAATTTCAAAATTTCTACATGAAACCACCTGAGTTATTAATTTATTTACATCAACCAATCATGTTTTGGTTGATTTTTATTTATCGGGCCATTTACTTTACTCTCCCTTAAAAACTGGCCGTTGTTGTAATTCTCTCATTTCTTTTCCACTCTTTCGGCTATCCATTTTACCACACCAGATACAGAGATGAGAAGAAATGCAAGTTGCTGCTTTTGCTCTGGCTTTATGGCCCAACTGATTAGTGGTTTACTCAGTCTGAGCTCACTTATGATCCAACTCTACGTTTTTGGCCACAAATTTATCTGCGCACATATCTATAGAAGATCTAGATGTATATTAATATTACTAGTTTTCCTCTGCTAGTTGCTAAAAAGACAATCCCTATCCTATCATTTTCTCTATAATGGACATAATCATGACTTACATATCGACTGTCATGTGAATAAACAACTCTCAGAATTAAGGAAGAACAACCTTGTCAAATAAAACCAGTAACATTATGAAAAAAACAATGGATGACCAAATTTCAGCCTCCCTAGAAGTAGTTGATGTAAGCCAATGGTGGGTTCCCAAAAGATAGTGTTGTCCACCTCTGCTGCCACGTAAGAGTTTCTAGACTTCTAGTCTCTCTCTCTCTCTCTCTCTCTCTCTCTCTCTCTCTCTCTCTCTCCCTCCCTCTCTCTCTCTCTCTCTCTATCTCTCTCCCTCTCTCTCTCTCTCTCTTTCTCTCCCTCCCTCCCTCTCTCTCTTTCCTTCCACCATTTGCCACCTTGTTGTTAGTATAAATAAACTTGAACCACTTTGAGAATGTGTTGCAGGGAGGGACAATGGCCTCTCAATCAGCCATACAAGAAGAGAAACTGCGCAGGGGATCTTGGCTTGAGGAAGAAGATGAGCAACTTATAAAGTATGTAACTTTTATGGGTGAAAGAAGGTGGGATTCCATAGCAAGAGCATCAGGTATAGTTGAAGACTCAGTATAGGAGCATAGAAATGCAAATAACATCTTTATTACGATTAACTTGAGACAGGTTAATCTAAATTCATAATGTAACGTAAAAGTATATTTACATCTTACGTACACGGCTGGTGCAGGTTTGAGGAGGAGCGGCAGGAGTTGCCGTTTACGATGGCTGAACTATCTCCGACCGAATATTAAGCGAGGTCATATAAGTGCCGAGGAAGAGAGAATCATTCTTCAACTACAAGAAAAATGGGGTAACAAGTGAGGCTCTTTTTCTTCAAATTCTTTCCCATTAACTTGACAAACTGAGTAATTTCTATGCCATGTAAAGAAACACACTTAAAATAAAATCCTTTTTGTGTTTTCCGAATTCTACCCTTGAAGGTGGTCGAGGATTGCTCAGTGGCTACCAGGAAGAACTGATAATGAGATAAAGAATTACTGGAGAACCCATTTGAGAAAGAAAGCCAGTGCTGTTCAACCACAGGGTCATCTACATTTCTCTTTGGCTTCCACAAGTTAAACTAAAACTCATATTAACTAAGTATAAAAAAAATATTCAATCCTAATTGTAGGTTTGGTTTTATGCAGGAAACTTACACTGTGAAATGATCAAGAGTGTGAACCTTGAGTCTTTGGAGAAGATGACAGTTCCCATAAGCAATTCACATAACGTTGTTGGATGGTCATATGCTGCATTAACAAATTCTCCAAACGAAATTCGTTTATCAGACTGGGTTTCTGAACTAACCACTAATCAACAAGAACAAGAAGCAAATCATCATGAGGAGTGTAAAAGTTTAGACTTTGGCTTCTGTTTTCTGAACTGCGATTTTTCAGAGAATGAAGCTTGTTTATGGGATTCTTCATCAGGCTCTCTTTGGGATATGTTTTAATAAAGAGCTATTTCTGCAACTTGTAAATTTTAATTAAGGAACATGTGCAGTAGCATCATTGTATCAGGAACAGACAAATAGTAATAAGTTTCATGTAATTTAGTAGTGTACGGTTCAGTGCTGTATCAGATTTGATTAAAAAAATAATCAATTTTTCTTTCCATTCATGTCTCTGAGCTAGCAAGCTAGTTCCTTCTTGTTCCTTGGATGGGATATTACCTTCTTTAAGTCATACTTTCTGACTTTATTATTAATGGAGGACATATTTATTAGGAAAAATTATTTTCAATAACGGGTTTAATTTCTCGGTATTGATGTCGTGAGATTCAACAATATGTTGAAATGGTTTAATAAATGTATTTAGGAATTCAACTAATGTGTTCTGAGGTTCAAGAAATATGTTTGGGGTTCAACTCTCGGTATCATGCCGAAAAAAGTGCTCTAACATTAAAAAGTGACCCATTTACTAGTAGTTATTATGAAATGTTGATGTGCGACCAAAATCAAGCATTGACGGACTAGTGAGAAGTGAGATTATACTTGTATTTTTTTCACATGTTTTGATGTTGTTGTGTATTATCTTTAAAAGAAATGAAACTCTATACTAATGGCATGTTTACTAAATTTTAGATTAAAAATTTTGATTGGGGGTTTAGATTAAGGATTTAGATTTAGGATTTGTAATGTTGTGTTTACTATGAATTTGAATATATTAGATTAGATGATTTGAATTATGTTAGATAAGATGAATTTACTATAATTTGATAACTTTAAAAGTTATATTTTTGACTTTTAACACTGAAACTAATAAATATTTGGATTAGAAATCCATAAGAATAAAGATTTCAAATCTAATAACGTGGTGGGTCTCACATAAAATTTTTAATCTTATTTTAATAAACTTAGATTTGAATTATAAATCTAAATCTTTAGGATCTGTAATCCAAATCCACCAAGTATACATTATCTAAGTCTAAATTTCATCTATTTAAATGATATGTTGATCATGCTTAATAGCTTATCGTAAAGCAAGTGCATATCGGTATGAGCGTATCCAACTTGGCCCTTACTCGTCTTTGCTTTCACCATGTTGACTTTGACTAATAAAAATACATGACTGGACACACGCATTAGCCTGGGGAACGACTAAGAGGCACGTTCATGGAAGGATTATGATGAGTTTTCGTTATGTAAAAAAAATCACATTTTCTTGACTTGACCATCTCAATAAATTTTAGACGAGCTCTCCCCTTGTGAGGGGAGACATAGATATTTAGGATCTTTTAGTTAGGGATGGTAAGAGGGGCAGTTTTTTCATATATTTTGATATTGAAAATCAATTTTTTGAGTTTAACAATGATCAATCTTTTGTAAGTGAACTAGAAAGTTCTTTTTATAGTTATCGTAACTCTGGTTATCTAAATAATGTATCGAAAAGTGATGAATTGAAACATTCTGGAGCTACAAAGATAGTTATTAAATCATTAACACTGCATAAAAACATTCCTCCTAGAGTAGCTCTTAATATGAATAACAGAAACTCTGTTATAGCCATTTATGTACATTCAATGTACTCTACGGATAAATGAATACATAGAGTTGAACATAGTAAAATAAGAAATTGAAAGATTCCGTTGATCCTATGGATACTATAGAGAATAAGTCTGTCATCTTAATCAAGATGGTTTTATCTCGTTGGATATTCAGTTTAGTCTAGTATCTAGAGCACGTAGTATATGAAATAGATTACAAAAGATTTTAACTATGATTCATACGTATAAGTGCCAAAGAATTTTCAGTCGCTACCATATAGTATTCATCTCTACTTGGTGATAAATAAAGCATTCGCGCTTTTTTTTATCTCTCAGAAATTTCATAAAACGGACTTTCTAGAGATCCCAATGACCAATCCTTACATGAATTGCTAATGATCCAATAAGTCCAACATGACTTGGTCAGTCTGACATGCCGAAGTGGCGACTTCCTTGTTAGCTTGTCCTAGCAGCATGATTGACAATCCAATCTATGTTCCCATCCTACTTGTCATGTGACCGCTTGTTATATATGTGCTAACAGAGCTAGTGTTGACTGCACTCAGATTGATTTGTTATGTTATCTGTGCTCAGTCTTACTTGAACTTTGGGTGCCTGCCAAATCGGTATGTCATCACTGACTTAATGAAGTCGTATCCTTCTTCCCTCTAAAATGCTCCTATATAAAGATCTAATTTGCTCCCATTAAAGGGATTGAACCTACCACCCTACTACCATGTAATTCCTCTAATAAAGAGCTTACCTTAGGCGATTGTCACATCTTTTGGCTCATTGAGATGCTCTTTGAGTACTTTCCTCTATGTTCTTAAGCGCTAACTTGACTAGACTCATTTTCCTATCCTTACAGCTTCACAAGCACCACACTCTTATACAACAAGATACATAACGATAAAGTGTGATATGTCCATCTATGCAAGATTTTTTCCTTGGGTTAAAAGGTAGATGTACTCAATTAAAATAAATACTTACAAATTTACAATGGGCATTACCCAAGAAAAAAAATACTCTCTCAATTATTTTGAAAAACTAGCAAACTAGAATAGGAACATTACCTCATGCTATAAAAAAAACGATGTCCTCAATTCTTACGCTATACTATTTAACTCATGCTCATCAATACCTTTAGTATTATCATAATTTTTTAGTGATAGTTATAATCTTTTTTTGTCAAAGTTACGTTATAAATTCTAAGAGGAGTGAGACTCGAACCCACAATCTTTAGGTATGAATGTAAGGGTTTAGTCAACTATGTCAACCTAACTCATCGTGATAGTTATAACTATATGTACACTTATAGATACGTCAACTATACATACACTTATATATACGTTAATATATGCAAGATTAACATTTCATTGACTCACTTAATGTTATATTTAGAAGATTATATCTGAATCTCGAAAATTAAGAAACAACCAAAAATGAAAAGAAAAGTAAGAAAATTACATCCCATGTTTTATAATTTTTTTCTTTTTTTCCTACCATTTCCTATTGGGATTAGTGACCAACTGCAGTGCGAAGTTCTATCCCAACTGAATGACTGAGATCAAATGTAAAAAAATAAAAAAAAAATTATTTTTTCCCCAAATAATGATGTACGCGATCTGGACCGTCTAGATATGATCGAATGACTCATGATCGCTAAACTTCAGACTATACGGTTGAGTTCCAATGACATAGAATTCATTTCCTACTCAAACATAGCCAGGAATTAAGTGAATTTTTGTGGTCTAAAAAACACTAAATGGGTGACGATAGAATATGTGGAAAACAGTGGTATTGTAGGTCAGAAAAAACCATGCCGATTCCTTCGCTTTTTTTTCTCAACATGCCAATTCTCTTAATCAACAAATGGAGAGCATTAACAGGCTCAAGTTCCAAGTACAACAATAATATTAATTAAGTAAAATATAAAAAACAAATTGAAAGTTTGTAATCTAGAAGAGAAACAACAAAGGGTTGATAGAACATTATAAGAAAGTAGAAGATAATGTTATTAAGAAAGTGGATAGATGAATTGATCAGGTCAAAAGTCTCCATGACAACAAGACTCACAGTCTTGTTGAAGCTGAGGGGATGGATTTGGAACTAAAACCTTACTCTTTAATTGTATCATCCTTTGTATATCTACTACTTAATTGTTTTAGCCATATAATTTTTTAATCATTCATTACATCAAAGGATAAAAAGCTTCAACTCAAAGTGCATGAAACAGGGAAAGACATACATGTATATTTTTATTTTTTAGTCACAAGCAAGTGGGTTTATTTTAAACAGATTCAAAAGCTAAATGGAAGTACCTCCTTTTTTTATGATCATTAATCACAAAAGTTAGTTGCTTAAAATGGCTGAATTTCGATATAAAGTTTTCAAACTATATTTGCTACTAAAGATCATCTCTAAGAAATATTTATTACACATGTAATAAATTTGACGACTTTTGGGATAATATGATTTGCTTTCACGACCGAGTTATTTTGTTGTTAATATGTTTAACCATTATGACAATCTATCTTGTCATTTTCACATATGATAATTTGTTTTTTAAGAGATCTTATGTATTTTTTTTGTACACGAACCACATGAATGAACAAATAACATGTCAAGTAGTATTGGATTTGTAGAGTACCATAAATTTGTTAATGAAATTGCAGCGAATACACCACCAAAGAAAAAATGATACTTAGGCAATTGAGCTGTTTTTGACCGAATGTGTCATTTTTTTTACAATGGATAGAATTAAGTTGCCCCTTGCTAGGTCATTGTCTAGTAAAAAAAATTTATATTCAATCCTGGTCTAACATTCTGACGTGAAGAATATTACTTGTTAGATCGCAGTTTAACAAAATATTTTAACTAGAATATGATCTAATAGACACCAAATTTAACGAGAAAATGAACAATTTAGTTTCTTCTCTTGTAATACGTCAAATTTCATCAAAACATTCTAGTGTCCAAATATCATTTTTCTTTTTATTTCTCAGATGTGTATCCATGAATTCATGAAAACCTTTCAATTTGTTCATGGGGTAGGAGAAAGGAGAGGAGGGGATGAATTCCCCATTTTAGTTTGTACTGATGATAATAGGTTCTTTGTCAGCACACGTACTAATCAATCATATATGGATCACCTTAAATACAATATCTTCTTATGATCATAAGAATTAATTTTAAAAGAAGTCTTTCGTGACTTAATTTGTTATTGTAAGATGGATGTCATTGGCAATGTACGATAATAACAAAACAATAACGCAATCGAAAGGGGAAGGAGAATGGAGATGAAGATGGGTATTGGTGTTGTCCTACTTCTTGACATGTCGTCTATATAATCTGGGCCTGTTCCCAGACCAGTTCCACTGCCGTTGGGCCCTGTGCTCCACATCCCCAGGTTGTTGTCCCTGCTCATCCAAATTTTGCGTTACATTGAATATACTACATAGGGAAATAAAATTGGCCTCAAGTTTTCTAACTGCAAAAGTAACACTTCAAAAAAATAATAATAATAGCGGGATTCATCTTCTTCTATCTTCTTCTTCATGAACGGTAATTACTCTACTTAAATAGAGTAAAAAGTTAATAAACATTTTATTTACATAGCGATCAGTGAAACAGTGTGTTCACTCACTAAATAACTTGTTTTCACACAGTAACAATTTGTTACGACATGATAGTTTACATAGGAGGAGAGTTTTCAAGAACCATCACCCATGAAACGACAACAAAGAGGCTAACAAGAAAAGCCACAGCAGGATGAAAACTAATAAAAAAAACTTTCATAGTGAGCTTAGAAATCAATGTAGAGAAGCTGCGAGAACGAAAAACTTGAGCTTCAACTCCACTCATGGTAGTTGAAGCAAATTGCGAGGAAGAAGATTGTATGATGACAATGACACACTGGGCGGTTGTGTCGTTGTCGGCGGTAGATGAGATTTGATTCGGTGAGAGTCTAAGAAGGATAGGGGAATGGGAGATGAAGATGATGCATTTTGAGATTTTTTTGGTATTATTTGTTTTAAATATATTTTTTTTATCATAAAGGACCATTTTTGTTTAATATACAATAGGTAGCTCATATTTGCAGTCAAGTGTTTTTAGGGCCATTCTTGCAAATCTCCCTAAAATATTAATTGATACACTACATGCTCAATTGACTAATCTTACAGGACTTGTACCATTCCTAGAAGTGTTCTTACACGAGCCATAATAAATCGGCTTTTAACACCGAGAGACATGTGCAGAAGAAGCTGTTTTATAATAGAGCAAACTTCTAAAAGTCCCAATAATCTCAAAGGGCAACCTCAATTCCCAATTACTTGTAGGCCTTAGCATAAATGGACAGAAGTGGCACAAACAATGGGCCACCGTGGGTTAAAGTTTCAAATATGTGTAGAGTGTGAAGAAAATGAATGATTAAAGAGTACATAGAAGTAGGCCATAATAGGGATAGAATAAGAAGTTTAGAAAAAAATAATAAAATGAGTAAATTTAGAAAATGAGTGCATGAAAATAATTTTGGAGAGTGAATAAAATTTTCCTTTACAGAATGTCTTCTTCAGCAAAGTGATTTCAAAAAGAAGGAAAAAGAAAAAGTGAGAAAAATAAGATAAAGAGAAAGGGTAAATGAAAGGTGAGAAGTGGTCGAATTTACCTGCCGCCGATACCGAGAGGACCGGCGTGCATAGTGAGTTGCTCAATAAGTGCAGCAGACTTGGGCTCAACACTGTAAGCCTTTTCATATTTAACTTCCAACTCATCACCTGATGTCACAAAGTACGCTCCATTCACTAATACATCTCCTTCAGACCTCCAATTCCAACCCTTCCACTCTGATTTCTCTGTATCTACCCGTTTTGTCACCTGTTTCACCCCCACAAAAAAATCCATCAAAAGTTGATTTGCCGTGCATGCATAAAGGATCGCTTTTCTCTCATGTTTTGATGAGTAATATTAAATCTGGTCCGTTCACTCAAGAAATGAGTAGACCAAATCTAAGTTAAAATGTAGGTTAACTTTTTCGATTATCGAGTTCAGCAGATATGAGTTGTGAAAATCTACACCAATAATCCAGATCTATTAAACATCACATAACCCCCGATTTAATAATTTATAACAAGTGGTGCATTTGTATATTTGAAGTCTCCTCCTTTTTAAAATCAATTTAAACTCTATATTTTGACATATTAGCAATGCACAAATTATATTCACTTAATCAAACAAACTAAATTTGGTCATTGTCGAACTAGCGTCGAAAAATTCTATGCAACTGTAACCATAGTAACTAAGACGTACTGTATGTAACTAGAGAAGGAATGAGAGACTAGTCCGCATGACATCAAAGTATAGTATTTGGGGGAGAAGCTCACCTCTTTGGCATTACGATCATAAGGTGCCGTGTATCGATTGCCTTGGCTATTAATGGTGGGATTGCCACTTCCACCAATGGCATACATCTCCCACCGCGTGAAATCATTGTTAACTACATGAATATAGCCACGCCGGCATCTGGGCATCCTCTGCACCAACTTCTCCCCAAAATGGTTAAACGCTATGGTCACCTGCATCCCGGAATCCGGCAAGTAATCGTCGCTGTGACCCAACAACATCACCTCATCGTGATGTGAGAAATAGTTGTTCGATATCGTTATCCCAGTGGATCCCATCACCACATCAATCAAACCGTCCTTGCAATGTGAGAGTGAACAGTGGTCTATCCATATGTCTTTCGATCCAAATATGGAGATTCCATCACCATCTGACTTCGTGCGGTATCCATAATGTGTTGGGCTCGACCGCACTAGAGTATTACCTAAAGAAAAGACCAAAACAAAACTCTAAATTATGAAAAATTAGTATTATTTTTTCCGGATTTCCCCTATTTCTGTTTGGGTGAAATTTGCAGGGTAAAGTTGGAAACTTTTCGTACCTGAGGGATAACAATGGTGAATGTGTATGTTATGGATGATTACATTGCTTATATACTGCAAAGTAAGGCATCCACCACCGACGATGTGGACATTAGATCCACGTCCGTCAAGAGTTTTGTAGCTATTGAAGATGAGCTCTTGGGAGAGCTTAATGAGCATGTTGCTGGGAAAGACAATCCAGAGTGGCTGAGTTTGAATCACAGCATATCTTAACGTTCCCGGCTTCGGATTAACGGCATCATCGTCAGAGTCATCCGTTACGACGTAAAACTCGCCATCCTTGCCGCCCAAAGCATACTGGCCAAACCCAATTGCGCAGTCAGCTAGCCTTTGCCGGTTATGGGCCCAATTTGGGTCACATTTCCAGCAGTCATCAATGGGGTTCCCTGTTAGACATGAAGACTCATCGTCCTCCGACACTTGAAGCATTTGCAATTGCCTTCTTGTGATTGAATCATTCACTCTTCTGCAGAAAAATCTCAGAACTTATGTTTAAATTAATATGCAGAAAAGGGTCTTAAAAATTAAAAAAAAAAAAAAAAGACAAGGAGGCTGTAATTTATACCTGTGAACTTGTTGAGCAATTTCTTCAGGGAAAGGATGTTGGCCAGGAAGAATTAGGTAAGGTTTTGCTGCAACAAATTGAGAAATAAATGAACGAAGTAAGATTAGGACAATGCAGCTACTCCTACTCACCATTTTTGTTAGTCTACCTCCTTAGTTCTTGAGTAATCCTATTGTTTACTAAGCTGCATTGTCAAAATATATTGAAAAGTGAAATGCGTTTAACACCTAACAAAATGTAGTAACTGGGGTTATATGAAAATAGATCAACCTATATTCGAGTAATTCTAAACTGATCAATTAATTTTAATTGATTAAGTGATATGTTAATTATTAATAAATTGATATTTTATCACTCATTAAAACTAATATCTAATTGATTTACACATCACATTATCAAATTAGGATTTAATCTAAATCTTAGTAAGCGTAGATTCATTCTCTTTATTTTTAGTGATTAAGCTAGGTGAATAAACAGTTAACAATAATTGTTGTTTTAGTATGAGTTAATTAATCAATTTTAATGACTTTTTTGGAAATGCACTTTGGCTATGGGAATCCGGCTGTTCACGAGGGAATTGGTAGCCAATTTGGTTGTACATGTGGCCCTTAGTAATTCTAATTAAGTAGTTGAAAGAATGTGAACTTATTGTACAGAGATGGTAAAATTAATTGGAAGAACCGTAAAAATGATCAACTTTTCAACTCAAACAGTAAAAATGTCTTAAAACTATTTTTTATTATAAAAATGATCAGAATAAGGTAAATAATTTATTTTACGTCTGTGTAATTGTAAAAAAGTTATTTACTTCGATCATTTTCAACTATTTTTAAAAATAAAGAGTTTTCAGGGCATTATTATAGTTTAGGCTAGAAAGTTAGTTTTTCATGTCATGTTTTGTACATTAATCATATATCAAGGGAGCTAACTTTCTTAATGTCTCATGAATGCTGACGTGACAAAATTTGAATGGGAATACAATTTAGCTCGTGCTCACTTTCATTTATATAAAATTTAACTCGTATTAATGCAACTATATGAAAGTGATCACAGGCACAACGCAGTAGTAAACAAGGTCGGCTCAACCCCTGAGTAATTTAAGGTATTGCCTACGCCCTCTCCTAAATATAAGTCCTCATAATCTTCAAATTATTATATATTGAGGTTTATTATTCTTCGAATTTGCTTACTTTAAGGCCTCAATTTTCCTGAATTTTACTTTTTTTAACATAATTAGTTTAACAGACCCTATAGTTAAGCTAAACATTGCCTTTTAATACAAATCCAATAACTACTACAAAAAAAACTTTATATTATCGATAGGTTTATATTTAATTTTTTTGCTTAATAATACACATTACTCAAATACAATTTTACCTAGGGGCTACAAGAGCTTTGAACCGCCATTGAGTAACTAACCACATCTCTCTTCAAATATAAAGAACATGTCTTAGGTTACATCGCCCTTTCTCCAATTTTGTTACAAATCCTATAAGAATTGGAGATACTATTACTCAAAGCACAATCTTATGACTTGAATGTGTGAGGCTCAACCACTATGTCAATATATCTTGTCTCAATAATATATATATATATATAATCCTATAAGAATTGGAGATACNAATATAGTAAATATACTAAATTACCCTAACTAATAAGGGATCATCGTGAAAATCTCACGCGCAATGTTACGTAATTTATAGATATATATTCTATAGTATATAATAATATACTATGTTATATATTTTTTTGGAATATATAAAATATAATATATAAACATGAACGAATGTTATATAACTACATATTATATTATATACAGTATTGTATATCTTTTGTTATATAGTACATAAACATATATGTTATAGTATAAATGTACATATTGTGGTATGCAGTTTTTAGTTTATAATTTAGAAAAGTGACCGGCACCGGTAAGGTAACCGCGATCCGTGGTAGTTAGGGAGGCCACGACCAAATCTGGTCGCTGTGAAGGAAGCTGTGACCAGATATGGTCACGGCAGTCAGGGAAACCATGACAAGATCTGATCGCGGCAGATGGTAGAGCTGTGGTCGACAACTGCGACAATGGGAGACTGGTGGCTATGGCCGCTGGTCTCTCTATGGTGAAGGTGAAATCTCAGGGTATTGTTGAGTAGAGCAACAAAAAACCTGAGGCATGACTAAAGAAGAAGAAGACAAGGAAAGACATGAAGAAGAAGGATGTGAAGAAGAAGGAAACAAAACTAAAACACAAATCAATTAAAATAATGGTATAAAGGTAAAATAACAAAGAGAATCTTAACTATTTGATTTTTCTTTTATCCATTAAGAACATATGCAAAATAACAAAAAAATGACATAGAAAAATAAAACTTAAACTTAATTAAACTCCAAATTTTTTCTATATTTATTTGGAAGGTTGCTAAAGCCCAATAAAAGAGGCAAAAAATGGACTTTGCATTAGAGAATCGGTGATAATCAGACCTACAAGTCGTTAAAATTGATCTTTTATTTTCTATGAATTATTGGCGCAATCTCGGGCAATTATTACTTTAAATTGAAATCTATTGAATATTAAATAGATTGGATACAAAGAAAATTCACCTATCAAAATAATCCAATATTAAATCAACTTTATGATCTTAAAGTTGCTTGATAGCCCTTTTCCTGCAGATCCCCATACAAATTAAGGGCGGGAAATGGAATCATCAATTATTCCTTTCCTTCGTACAATATGGGACCCAAAAAAGAAAATCTTTATTTATTGAAGGAAAAAGATTGTTACTTTCAAATATCCCAATGACCATCTTTTTCTTTTAATCAATTTATTTTCAACTCATATTATCATTCTTTCCTTCTTCATTCAAATCACTCCATTAGCTGCATTTCAAAGATATACCACATTTGAATTCTGACCATTCCCGTATTTCCATAATCAAAAATTAATTTTTAACTGCATGTGTTGATGTCAAAAATCTCAACAGTACAAATATATGCTCTTTCATTGGTGACTAGAATTGCTCTCGGCCTGAAAATATGTAAAACACAAATAAGAAACCCAAAGTACAAGGAGAATCAGAGGTAATTTCCTCGCCTACGAGCCTCCGATGCCTAAATCAGTATTCTGGTAGAAATTTGGTAGAGTTTTTCTAAGGAGAGAGTTTCTTACCTTCTTCTGGAGTAGACATGATATTTATGCTTCAAGCCTTGCGGAGAAAATGTGTTGAAGAAATCTCAGGAACGTATAAGGAAAGCCTTCTAAGACGTGACAATTGCCTTTGATTGGATGCATGGGATGTGATCTTTAATGTCGTTATCCCCCCAAGCTGATATAAAATGGTGATTATTAAATGTTGATGTATCTCTTAAGTGACTAATTGTAGGCTGATTTGACGCCCATCATGACGATTGGAACTGTTGGGTGTTTGGGCTTCAGGGAAGGACACCACGTAGAATATTACTTTTGGCGGGCAATGATGGTGCTGCACTGAAAGACAACGAGCTCTTTTCGCTGGCTTTATTCTCGCTGCCCTTCATCTGCTCAAACTAGTGTAACCTGATCTTCCTGGGAACCGACCAGGCGAGGTCCACTTCCTCCTCTTCGACGGTCAGGTCTTGAAGCCTTCTCTTGACGTAAGCTTCTCGGTGTAGTGTGACATGTGATGTTACATTATTAGTAGTCAAGGAATGTCTATAATAGATGCCCCAAATCAAAGACTTGGGGGATCCTACTCGCCCAGGTCTAAAGACTTCTTTATTCTGGTTCCTTATCCAAGCTGACTTCATATGGTGTGACACTAAAAATCATGTTCGTCTCAAGCACTCTACACTTATGTTTAAATCTTGTTCAGTTGGGAAACCCAAGCTTAGTGAGATTAATTGCGTGGCATCTTTTGTCGTGACTTGTCCGTGCGTGTGCATCCCTTCATATATACCAGGATTCAAGACCATTCATTCCTTGGGAGTGGGGTTAATGATGGAGCGTGGATGTGCACAAAGGAGTGTAAGAGTCGCCAACCGTGATGCCTGACTCATTGACGTGTCGCTTCCTCCTACAGACACATGAGTGACATTTGGTTTTTTGAAAATGTCTCATTGGTTCATGAAACGACCGTTCATTGGGCATGGGATCGCCTCAACAGTCACCATCATGGTTTATTTTTAATGCCCCTTAAATGAGTAGTTTCCTTCTCTAAGGCCTATAAATAGGCGGGTTCCTTTCTCATTTTCTTCATCCTCGCCTTCCTAAGAGAGTGGAGATTTTTGCTAATCCATGTCCCTACCCCCAATTCTTCTTTCCTTCTTGCGAGAACAATAGTCCTCCATATTCCGGGGCCTCTTTCATTTTAGAGGTTTCCTCTCTAGACTTTTACAATTTTCATTTTCATGGCCATTGCCTCCCTATCTGTTGTCTTTTAAATGTCGCACATCAAAGTCGTTAGTGTTCAGTCCGCGACAATTTTCTTGCCGTCAATGATCTTTGTGTGGTGAATCATCTATTTTTGTTGGTTACCGATTCATAGTTATAAGGCCCCTTTGTTGTGAAGCATCACCCTTAAGAAACGTTTGCAACCTAGCTGGTAACCTTGACCTTTAATATGTAATGAAGTAACTTTTCAGCTGCAAGCCGCCTCCTTCTTTTCGCTTCACCATACCAATCTTTTACCACATTTCTCCTTTTGATCTTTCATCAACTTACACCAGTATGCTTTAGGAGTGCGTAGAGCATCCCTTCAACTCATAGCCTTCAGGATAGTTTTGAACCCAAGCATGGTTTCTCCCTTTGCTTTCTCACTCTGTGAGAGAGATTGAAGCCATATTGCTCGCGATGACGTAGATTGAGTTCCCTTTTGGCTCGACTTGGTGAGGGCATCAGACTAAGTCATCGTGATCTTGACCTTTCAGCCAAAATGTGACCAGAACCCCCTTAGAAGAGCTCATGAAAGCTGTGAAAATCCTACAACCACTGACCCAAACATGTGGAGTTCCTTTTACTTTTACATTAGCCTGAGGAAGGGATACGCCCTCTGCCTGAGGAGGGATTTCTGTAGCTTTTCATTTTCTTCTTTTTGTAACCTTTTTCTCTATTAATAAGAATGAAATTTTCTTTAATGGCTCTAATTCTTTCCTTGCCCTTAGTTATGCTTTTCCTTAATTTATGTCTGTTATAACCTTCGTATTTGAACAAGTTTGGTCGTCAGCCCCGAGCTTGAATGGCCTTTAAACTTTATCCTTAAGTAAATGATGTTTCCCTTTTACTTCCACTGAGCTTCAACTTGATTCGAACGAGACCTTAATCTTTTCTTCGTTCGTGCTTCCTTGTCACCTTGGGTTGTGAATGTTCTGAGTACTAATGTCTATTGTCCTAAGCTACGAAGTTGTCCTGAACCTGAGGTTGAGTAAGCCTTAAGTAACGGACTTGATCCTTATTACTTCCTTCTTAGAAGGTTGCCCCCTTTGAGGGAGGTTGGGCCACGCAGTCCTGCCGTAACCTTGGACATTGTTTTTGGATATTGCCCCCTAGGGGAGGTCTGTTCGGGTGGACTTTCCTCAAACTTGAGGGGGCCACTTTTTTGTCAAGCGAGCTAGCATGTAAACCAAACCTCTCTTTTTCCTTTGGTATCTAGACAAGTTATCCTGCTCTGGCTAGAGATTTTTACCGCCTGTCAAGCTATAATGTAAGCCAAAATTTACTTATTCTTTTTAGAGTCGAGCCAAGCATTTCTGCTCTGACTAGAGATCATTTTTCTCGTCTAGCGAGCTAGGATACATGTCAGACATTACTTTTTCCCTTATAGAGTCTAGCCAAATATTTATGCTCTTACTAGATCTCATTTTCCTATATGGCGAACTAGGATGCAAGTTAGGCATCACTTATTTTTCTTTTAGAGAGTCTAGCCAGGCATTTCTGTTTGAACTAGATATCATTTTTCACGTCTGACGAGCTAGGATGCAAGCCAGACCTTATTTTGTTTTCTTATGGAGTCTAGCCAGGCATTTCTACTCTGACTAGAGCTCATTTTCCCTTCTGGCGAGCTAGGATGTAAGCCATACATCAATTTTTTTCTCGTGAAGTCTAGCCATACATTTTTGCTATGAAAAAGTAATCATTTTTCCTATCTGGAAAGTTAGAATGCAAGGCATACATCATTTTTTTTCTTTTTAGAGTCTAGTAAGATATTTCTGCTATGACTAGAGCTCGTTTTCCTATCTGACGAGATAGGATGCAAGCCAGACCTCAATTTTTTTCTTGTGGAGTCTATCTAGACATTTCTGCTCTGACTATGCCTTTTTTTCCAGTCTGGCGAGCTAGGACGCAAGCCAAATATCACTTTTTAATCTCATGTGGTGAGTTAGGATGTAAGCCAGACATCAGTTTTTTCCTTGTGGAATCTAGCCATGTATTTCTGCTCTTACTAGAACTCATTTTCCCGTCTGACGAGCTAGAATGTAAGTCAAACATTATTTTTTTCCTTTTGGAGTCTAGCTAAGCAATTCTACTCTGAATATAGCTCATTTTCCTGTCTAGCGAGCTAGGATGCAAGTCTAACATTATTTTTTTTCCTTGTGGAGTCTAGCTAGGCATTTCTGCTCTAACTAGAGCTCATTTTCCAATCTGACGAGTTAGAAAATAAGCTAGACATCATTTTTTAATCTGCTGAACTTGGTGGAAGATTAATTTTTTATTTGGCAAATGCCTATCAGTGTAATGGTCCATCAGTGTGTGCCACACCTCAATGTTAAAAGGGAGATTATCTCTTTTACTCTGAATGGGGGGGTCGAGGTGAGACGCCAAGGACCACCAGGTCTCCTGTCTTCCGAGACACTACCTCTCGTGTCCTATTGGAGCCAGACACGCTGGGTCTCCTGAGGATCATCTTCATTTTTTTAGTGTCCTCCCATGCGCTCTTCATTTCATTCGGGAGTAAGCATTGATTTGTCCTGAACTATCTTTCTCAACTGCTCTGGTGGGAGAACAATTGATTTCATCGACTTTTTAGATTCTTCTCCTGGCTGTTCTCTGGGCGGTTTGGTGATCAGGGCCTTTTCTAAGTTGCCTCTATTTTTGTAGGTATATATGCACTGTAAGTATGCTTAAGAATAGCACGTTTACGTTCCACCATTAGAGGCCTGATCCCTTAGGGCGAACCAGGTGCCAGAGGTCTTGTGATTATTCTCGTCTCCTAACAGGAGCCTTAGACTAGACTTTGGCCTATGAGTTAGTGCATCAATTTTGACCCAGTCTACGTTTTCCCATTTTACCTGAGGCGGGATGCGAGGGGTGGAAATTGTTTATTAGCGCGGTAGCTCTATAAAATTGTTGGTAGAAAAAAAGACACCAATAAGTTAAATGAAAGCGAAGCAACTGCCTTGCCGATGGTGGCATGCTGATGTTTTCTTTCATCTTCCATGGCCGCTCACATACTACTCCTAAAAGATTCTTCAAAAGTCTTTGCTTTCACTTATTCTTCGGCAATCTTATTCTCCTCCTTTGTCTGGAGGAACTATGGGTCGCTACGATTTGAGTGAGTACCATCATGTCCTTACTCCTCCTCTAGGTCACCTTAGAGGGCGCGACCTCTATATCCTTCTCTTTTCGTTGTGTGATTGCCATAGTGACCGAGAGTTCCTTTCTTGACGAAGAGGAGTTTGATCCCCCTCTCTTCTCAGACCTCATTGGAGTAAGATGAGGACATTAGACTCATTTCTCTTTATGGAGGAACAAAGGTCTCAAGTTCTTTAAATATGAACGATTTTAATGTCGTTCCCACAGATGACGCTAATTGTTGATGCCGAAAATCTCAACAGTACATATATATGCTCTCCCTTTGGCAACTAGAAATCCACTCAGCTTTGAAATCTGCAAAACACAAACAAGGAATCCAAAGTACGAGGAGAATCAAGAGTGGTTTCCTCGCCTAAAGACCTCTGATGCCTAAGTCAATATCCTTATAAAAATTTGGCAGAGTTTTCATTAGGGGAGAGTTGCTTACCTTCTTCTAGAGTAGATGAAGTATTTATACCTGAAGCCTTGCAAGAGGAAGTATGTTTAAGAAGCCTCAAAAGAGTGTATGGAAAGCCTTCTGTGATGTGATAATTGCCCTTGATTGGATGGATGGGGTATTAAATGTTGATGTGTCTTTCAAGTGACTAATTAGGGGTTGATCTGACGCACATCATGGCGATTAGATGTGTTTGGTGTTCGGGCCTCATGGGAGGACGCCATGTGGAATATTACTTTCAGCGAACAATGATGGTGCTGACACTGAAAGACAACCGAGCTCTTTTCACAGGCTTTATTCTTGTTGCCATTCATCTGCTCGGGTTGGTGTAACCCGATCTTCCTTGGAGCCGACCAGGCGAGGTCGGCTTCCTTCTCTTAGGTGGTCAGGCCTTGAGGCCTACTCGTAGCGTAAGCTTCTCGGTGTAGTGTGACATGTGGCGTTATGATACTGGTAGTCAGGGAGCACCTGCAACAACATGTAATATTAAAAGTTAGTTTGACGGTTACATTTGTTTTATCGTAACAACTTCATACTTTTATGGTACAACGAGAAATTATGAATTCAAACTCTCGCATCAACAATCTCTCTCTTTCTAAAATTATAAGTTTTGTCAGACTCATTAAAAAATATTTGACCTACACGTGAGAGAGTGTAAAAATTTACCCAAGTGAATTAACTGTCTTTAGCTAATAACTTAACCCTTTTTGAAAAATACTAGTACTCTAACACATAGTACTATCTGGCCCAAAAAATTAAAATTTATAGTTAACGGCAAATTTCAAATGAACAGTACTATACTTCGATGATATATTATAATCGGTCATAATTAAGCAGAATAACTCAGTTCCATTGTTTGTTTTGGTTTATATTATTGATCACTATTGCTGTTGAGCCAAAGCCTAGAAGCATCGTTGGGAGGGGGAGGGGGGGGGGGGGNGGGGGGGGGGGGGGGGGGGGGGGAGTTTTCCGAATAAAGACAGAAAAGTTTGAGGTGAATCAAGCTAATATTTGCAGCTTGCAGGCCATAATTTTGGTGTGAAATGATTGGTAAAATAAAGTGTTGACATTCGGTCCTATTAAGATTGGTACCATAATTTAATGATAATTGGTACCACCTTTTGACTCTTTTACTACTTTTGGTGGATCCCTCATCTTTGACGGGTCATTATCCTATTAAGATTGATCTATAGTTGAATTACGTACTCATACATAGATTATACGTGGGGTGATAATTCAAGAGTGAACAACCCGATATCATAGAGAAAAACATATTTATCACTATTAATTTTTATATTTTCTGGCCAATATTTACTTCATTTTGTCAATGTTTTGTAGGTGATAGTTAGAGAAGCATAGTCTTTTGCAGGTATTAAGATGTGTCACTTTGGACAATAGTGAAGATAATTATCGTTTACATATAATATGCCAAAGCATAGTGTTTATTTGTTATGCATACATATACGATAGTAATTAATTGGTTTTTTCGCTTTGGTATGGCCACTATAGCTTGATGCCTCGACCATTAAGTAGTTGCAGAGGTCTTGGATTCATTTCTGCATACTGCAAGAAACAAAATATAATATAATCACCAATATCAGGCTCATTAATTGCTTGAAATTCTCATACTAGCTAATTCAATCTACAGTTGGATAATTTGCTGAAATTATTTAAAACTAATGAGTTTAGGGTTGTCACTTACATCATGAACAGCCAATCTAAGTAGCTTCACTTGTTCTCTTGACACAGACATTATCTGAAGAAAAAAAAAACCCACAGTAATTTAAATTCTCAGGAAAAAAACTTATGTCACGTTAGATTGAAAATTTAGATCAAAGATTTAGATTTAAGATTTGGATTTATGATTTGTAATATTATGTTTACTATAAATTTAAATTATGTTGGATTAAATGATTAGATTATATTAGATTAGATACGTTTAACCATAAACCCTAAACTTATAACGTCTTTCGATTAATAAATTATTGGTTTAAATTGATATTTTTTGAATTTGCACATTACAATTACTATAAAAAAATTTAGATTTGGATTTGTATTCTCCCATTTTAAGTTAAATTAAAATCAATAAAAACTTAAATTTCAAATCCAATAATATTGTGAGTTCCACGCAAATTTTTAAATATTTTTTAGTTAACATTGAATTTGGATTACAAATTCAAATACCTAAGCTAACACACGATTCTTTTTGACTTTCGTTCTTATTTACCATTAAAAACCAAAATCCAGCATAACTTTTTCGAAATGGATGTTTTTAACGTTCTCTATAATAAGGACTAAAGTGGAAAATAGTTGTTAGTTTAGGGACTGTAATGAAAAATAAAAAAGAACAAGGACTAAAGCAAAAAGAGAATAATAGTTTAGGAGTTCAAAAGTATTTGAACGCATTCATTCTGAAGTAAACAAAAAATTTACATTTTTGTTGATAATCCAAAGAACACCTTGAGTACAAGGAGGAACAGTGAGGGAGCCCATGTAAGTGTAGTATTTTTTGCCACCCATCTTGATGTCTGAAGGATCTATCACTCCCATTTTCCTCTCTTCCTTTTGATCAATCATGTCTTTTATATCGCTTGTGAACTGAAAAGTTTAAAATCTTATTTCAATTAAATATACACATCGAGTAGCTTATTAAATATTAAATGCATCTCATATTTGAAAAATAACATTTTTCTCATATAAAATATTGGTATTTATTGTGCGAAAAGAAAGACTAAATGATATTCTTTACTTGTGTGATAATAAGTAAACAACACAGATTTTTCAAGACTAATAAATGTTGTGCACCATTAAGCCGGCAATCCTTTCTTGTCCTATATGACTAACTGGGTAACCCTCTCTTGCCCTATTGTAGGGCCACGCTCAATGTCGGGGCATTTGTTCCCACATTGATATCAAGAATTTTTATTGAATTCTCAACTGCGTTAGTTGAATTTATTTAACATATTTATTACACTTCAAAATATTTATTGAATCTTAAACTACATTAACTGAACCATGCACATATTTGTTGAACTGCAAGATATTAATGCCGGGTAAAATAACTCCCACATTGTAAAAATTTCTCATATGGTAGGTTTTGCTTTGCTCAAAGTGTTGTTTTGACTTATTTTTACTTGTACTTTTCCAAGGCTCTTTGTCTTTTTGCCCCTAAAAGAGAAATGCTAGCAGGGAATAAATAGACAAAGAGTGATATTTGAGATACGATGTACTACTAAAGATTAGTTTATACAAGTCCTTCGAAAAACCTTGCACTAAAAAAATGTGAAATTCGTGAATGAAGTATAGAAAATGGTTGGGGTTCTGGACTAAATTTACCTGTGAGAGGGAACGATCAGGCTGACCCATCTGGTAGAGGAGCCCAACAACGACAATCATGTTTCTTACGTTTGGGTCTGAGCTCATATGAACCATGTGTAGTTCCAAGTCATATCTTACAAAACAAATCAAATAAAAGTTTCAATTTTTTAATCACGATATGCATATAATTACATGAACCAGAACCATATTAACGTAATATGGTATGTTAACACGTAATGATAAAATAGAATGAGCTCAATTTTTCTCACAACAATAAGTGTTTTATGAGGGGTGTAAGAGAGAGATAGAGGGTGATAATGATGATGACCTCCTGCCATTGATGGTATGCTCGGAAGGAGAGTGCCAATGGCATTGTTGGAGAATGTAATTAGAACCATTTATCTGAATTCGACCCTGCGTCACCCACCCATTGAATCTGCATCCATTTCTAACTTTCTTTAGAAACTTAATGAACCAAACCCATATTTTTTTAATTTGAAGTATTTGCTTTGCTTACCGAAATATCATGGCCTCTGTTTTTCACAATCGCATTGCAAGCTTGATATCTTCTCTTTATAACTCCCAAATCTGGAGTTAACTGAACTCTCTCACTTGATAAATCAATGGGGGATTGCATTCCGCCATTTTTACATTCTTCCCATCCTTCTTGATCTCTCCCCAGTGCTCTGGCCCTTTCTCGCTTCCTTTCACATAACCAAACTCTCTCTCATTCTCTGCAAATTATCACAAGAAACCCAAATGAATAAAACAGTGATTAATAATATTCACGAAGAAAAAAGAAGTGATTTTTATATTGGTTTTTTGTGCATTACCTACTTCTTGGACTGTGATTGATAATGGATTTGAGATGAGGATTGAACAGAGGAGAAATGTGGAGAAACAGAGTTGTTTGCTTAGGAATTTCATGTTTTGAATAATGGAAGAAAGAAAGAAGTTTTAGATGAATATATGATGGTGATTGATGGAAGTGGTTTACCATTCGTGGGTGGTGTAAATGACAATGCGAGAAAAATGATCAGGAGATTATTGGTCATTTTGACGGTGTACCCTAATAGTGCAAAAATTCATTTGTCTACTGTTTGGACTTGGCTTCTCTCAATTGAAAAATTGTTTAATGCCGCTGTTTTTCTTGTATTAATGTCGTAAGGTTAATAAAAATATCCAAGAGTTCAGCTAACTAATGTGCTCGGGTTTAATAAATGAAAGATTTGACAAATATATTTGGGATTCAACAACACCTTCCAGATCAGTCGAAAAAAATACAACAAATATATTTGGGATTCAACAACACCTTCCAGATCAGTCGAAAAAAATACACTTGACATTGAAGAGTGACATCTCTCATTTCTAAATTATTTATGTTGGTTAAAAAAAACATTAACTTCTACTTTTGTTGTTTTTTTAACATTCAAGAGACTTTGGTTTTCTTTCTATGTACATACTTATAATTTCGTTCTCTAAAGAATAAATTAGTCAACATTCTGATTTGTTTGTAAAATTTCAATGATGCTTACCGAATTTGAGATTTGTTTATAAAGTTTGTCGTATTTTAGTTTACACGTATTTTTTTTACAAGTAGTTTACAGGTATATTGTTTGTGAATATTTTCCTTTTGATTTAGAAGTGATTTTCTACTAACTGTATATAAAGTATTTATAAAGACAATAAAAGAGGTCTAGCGTACAAAAAATGTTCTATGAAAATCATTGCATTTGCAAAATGAATATATAAACAGTTAACCCATTGATTCAGACTCTTGTGAGGGATATTAATTTAAGTCATGTCTACTAGTAAAGAAGATGGGTGAGGTCTAGGGGATTGGGCTACCCTGTATTTCGTTTAATTTTGACCATTTGAGAACATTATTCATGGATATATTTATGTCTCATCGTTTATCATTCGATTACCCTCAAGCTTCGACCTTGACATAGGTGCGGTGGAATAGACATTGACGCAGTGGCGAGTGGACGTAACGTTTTTTGTCAGGTAGTGGGATCAATCCCTCCTACTACCCATTATCCAGTGCAAAAAAAAGTCAATATTAATTTTACTATTTTTTCACCATATTTATTCGCATGATAATATTTATAATAGATGTGTTTCTCAATAATCTATTAAGTGATTCAATGACGGTTCAACTCCAGTATCAATATTAGTCTAATTCTATTGAAAATCAATAAAATAATAAAACTTTCTTATGTGAACATGCCCAATTTTTATTACCCAAATCAGTTTTTTGAAGATCTGCATGGAAACTTGAGGCTGAAAACTTAATATATACTATGCATTTCAAGTTTAATGCGGAATGTACATAAGATGTCACGCTATAAGTTAAGCATTAATGGAAATTGAACAAACTTTTCAAATTCATCATTAAATGAATTTGTAAAAGGTCAAACTCACGAAATTGATTACTTCAATCTTGAGGTTAATATTAATATTTGGATTGCATATAAGATGCATTAATCTTTGTTTGCATATTAGATGTTTGCATGTGTTTTTTTATATTTGGATATAGTAGATTGCATGACCCTTATGTTTCTTAAAGATACTATCATACTTATTAATTGCTCAATGACAAAATTTGTGTTCTATGAAAGTAACAAAAAAGTAATAAATAATTATATTTTGAAGTTTCATAATTAAAATGAATCTAATAACATTAAAAAATTCTGGTATAAATATGAGTGAAGAAAAATACATTTCCTTTTGAAAAAAATCATTTAAAAAATATTTACGATCTAGCATAAATTAATATTCTAGCTCAACTTTTTTACTCAATTATATATCAACATCACCATTCAATAAACATTTTTTTCTTCCTTACCGCTCGTCTCTAATGCATAAGTCTTATTTATTTTTTTTTTCCTTACGTAATATCTGCTATTTCTCTTAAATCTTCATAATGATCTGCTGAAGCTCATCAAGCCTTTGTTCGATATAAGTAGATTTTATTTCTCATTTTATTTTAAATAAACTGAACTTGTCGAGAAGAATTTCCTACAAAAACATGTCAAACAATATATAAATAACCATGAGTGATTATTAGGAGTTGTAAACACGAATTTTTTTTTTAAAATATGTGTTGAAATGTGACAAAATGATGCAATACAACATAACATACATATTATGAGAGATACACGTACTCTAGTTAAAAATAATAAATAAATAAATATAAATTAACATGAATCGAGATTGAGTAAGGTGTTTACCGTAATTTAGAACAAAGGCTCAACTTGACTATATTGTACCAAATGATTAAAACGCCATTAACATTTTACATTTTGTATACCTATTTATACTCAATTTTTTTTATCGCAAATGCATGCATTGCATTTGTGTAGTGTCGTTCAATATTCACAATTAACTCTATATTAATATCATCCTGTATGTATCTAGAAATTGAAGATGTATTTGACCACAACTTCACACATATTCACTTCATCGAACTACATGTGCATAAATAAGAAGAATTTAAAAGTAAATTAGGTAATAAATAGCTAATATGTAAGGGACAAAAAGAAGAATTTTAAAGTTTCTTCTCTTAAGCTCCTTTCAAATGAATATATAGATAGATATAGAATTATAGATTACATACATACATCTATGTCAAATGAATATATAGATTCGTTTTTCATACAATTATATTCATTATATATATAATCTAATACTTATTTTTATTTTTTAAATTAAAATTGTTGTTTAAAATATAAATATACTATTTATTGTTTAAAACAATAGTTTCAATTTTGTCTCAATATTAACTCTAAAATAAATGAAGACATAAAAGAAGTGTGGTGCAAATTAGAAAATCAAAAGTTTCTCCAAACTTAAACCGATTTTAGAGCTACTAGAAGAAATGTATGTGTGTTGCACGTTATAAGTCTAATTTTTTTATTCATTTACTAAATAGAAAAATTAAACATATAAATTTTTTCTTCGTTATAAACGAAGAGATAACATATTAATTTTTAATATTTATACATTTAACTTTTATATTAGACATTGAATAAAATAACGTATTAATCACAGCCTCAGGTTAAATCACGAGAGACTTTCACCAAACAACATATCTTGCACGTTATGTATAATAATTAATTGCGTAGCAACTTGTTAGAATTGAATGACATAAATTTTAGATATTAGATGTATTAGAAGTTTTAGTATTCGAACATAATGTACATAAAGTAAATGTGAAATTAAAAATTAGATTCTTGAAATTATACTATATTGCACTGCGTCTAAATGTTATAGAAAATGACTTTATTTTATCTATTTATCACATTCCTAATTAGTTGTTATTCATTATTAGATTGTTAAAAAATGTATTATTGTCTTCTCTAAATTCATTCTTACAAATTTTCATGGTGGTAATAATATAAATATTATATATTACAAATTTTACAAGTTACTAACGTACAAATTATCAACAACTACAATATATATATGCTTTGTATATTGAAAAAATATTGATTTAATATTAATGGAGATTCACGTTCTTGTAAACATATTTAATTAACAAATTATTTGTAAAATTTATTATATAAATGAAATAAATGTATAAATATGTGAAATACCTAGTTTTTATGATATTTGAAAGGGGCTTGAAGGGTAAAATGAGAAAACAAAAGTTTCTCCCATTTGAGCTCATTTTAATATAGTATAAATATAGATAACTGACCACATTATTTTAACTAATAGAATTTATTTAAATGTATTTGAAACTATATAATAACTTGAAAATAAATTTTTCGAAGATCATAAGATCAAAATATATTTGTGGGTGTTCTTGGTTTGCTGTCTTTTGCCTCGACAAAATACACACCAAAAGCGGGGAATGTAATAACAGGATTTTAAAATGTATATATTGTTTTATGAAATCTGTTTAAGAGCTTTTATTTTGTGACGTTAAGAGTGTATTTGTTATTGTTTACAACTAGAACTGTTTTGTACATTTAAATAATTATATCTTAGTTCATAATTATTCATATGTGTTTTTCTGAAAACTACCTGCATATATTTTAAAACATATTCACGTGCATGTAAAAATGTTTTAGAAAATACTAGAGTATATATATGTCAATAATGTGCAGAAAAGAAAGCATGCAGCTTCGGTTGGTATAGTATTTTAGGAGATACTAGACTATTAATTAGGGGTGTAAGAAAAAACCACCAAACAAAACCGAATCTTGTTAGTTTGATCGTTTGGCTCTTCTGGTTCAATTCGGTCTGCGGTCTATAAAAGTAATCTTCTTGAAATGCACTAAATTGAACCATATGAGTAATGGTCTTTTTTTTATGTATATATATGCTCCCATTTTCCTCTTCAACCCTCACTTCCCCAATTTTCATAACCCTAAAGCTGAGAAATGAGAAGTGAGAAGCATCTCTCTCATTCTCATCAGCCATCTCTACCATTGCTTGTTAGCGCCTTTAGCGTGGAAAGCTGAGAAACCTAAGCTTTTCACCTAAAGATTCTAAGATCTAAACATGGTGTTGTGGTCTCGAGTTCTTCCTCCATCGCTGCAAATCTATCACATGTTTTATCTCATCTCGGACTACCTACTCAGTTTCTCCCTCGCGCTTTCTTTCTCAATGAAAGTGTGCTATAATTTCTGATAAGTTTATGAGGGGTTAGGGCTTAAATCATCATTTTCTTCCTCTCTTGAAACCTATGTATCACTCTATGTTGAATAATGAGATTCTTATATATTCTCCCTTTGTCTAAGGTTTTAATGTGAAAATCTTCAAGGGTGAGGGGCTCAGCTCTACTCCTTATGGAGGTCGTTAGGGTGTTGAACTCAATTGGGAGAATATCTTCATCTTCGATGTTGACTGAAACCGCGAACAATTTGTCTTTTGTCTCCTTAATTCGTTGGGTATAGGAGTCGATGTTCTATATAGGTTTCTTCTTATAGATTGTAAATCAGATTTAAGCTAGAAGATATTGGTTTATGAGATGGATGAGAATCTCCTCTCGATCGAGTCCCGACTTCTTGAGGAATCTTGTATCCACAATGTACAATAAGGCCATTGGAGACAAAGTGGCATTGATCAGAGTTATCAGAGCTTGATCTTGGGCAACCCACTACTCGAACTTGGGATTGTGCTCTGTTGTCTCTCCATTCTTGATAATTTTTTATGAGCATTTGATAGACCCATCAATATAACCAAACGCCATATGCGCTTTCAGAATTGCAGAGATCTAATACTTCCAGAGAACGAAATTGGTTGAGTCCAGATGGATGGAAATGATGTTACAGATGTTGGAGAGAATGAAAATAGGAGAACGGGTGTAGGCTCGGGATAGATTTGAGAGGGTGTATCAACGTAATCACATGTAGAAGAAGAAGAAGAAGAAGAAGAAGAATAGGAAGAAGAAGAAGGCATAGATCGTGAATTGTTCTGTGAATTGGTTTGAGAACTAATTATTGTCTCAGTGGTTTCTTAATTTTCGGGGAGTAGATTTTCAGTAAGATCAGGCATAGATTAAGATGTGAGTCAATCTTGGCTCTGATACGATGAAGAGAAACATATAATGAGCAAGAAAGAAAAGAGAAATGATGCAGGAGAGAAGTAGAACATAGAGAAGAAGAAGAGAAAGAAAAAAAATGCCTCAATTCCCATTGACCAGCAAAGGCCAAGGAAAGGAAAACAAAAATACAACAAAGAAGAACCCAAAGGCTAGTTGAGAGAAAAGACAAAAATAACCCTCAGACTAAACTAACTCATGTTTAACTCTTGCTTAACAGTTACCCCTCTCTCGCCCCTAGAGGTGGCATTATAACCCGGCCCATTATAACCCGGCCCGTGAATCCACCTTTTGTCTAAAAAATTGAACAATTATGTATGTAGTGAAGTTTGAATCATTGACATCTCCCTTATAAATCACACTTGCTACCAATAGACCAAGACAATATTTGTTTAAAATATATTCTTATTGTTGTTTAAAAAAATTTATCGAAACTTCAAATAATATACTTTTGAGATAAACGTATTTAATTAAATAAAAAATAATATATTTTTCTTTAAATGAATATTTTATTCAATGAAAAATTAGATTCATGAAAACTTTAAAAATATTGGTTTAATATTCCTACTATTTTTTGTTTTGTCAATGAAAATGAATTATAAATTAGTTATTATTTATTTATTATAGTTTTAGATTTTACGTGAATATGAATATCACTAATTTATGAATTTAATAAATAAAATAATTATTTTACTTATCATTACAAGTTTTTCTATTGAGATTTTAAAGTAATAAAATAAAATAATTATATTAATGTAATATGACTTCCATATAACTTAGTGGTAATCCCTACACTTTATATATTCCCCACCAAGGTCCAACTCTTCACATCTATATTTTTAGAATTAAATCACATTAAATGAAGGTGAAACGGGCTGGGCCGGGCCGGTTATTTAACCGAGACCGGCCTGTGAACCGGCCTGGCCGTCAAGGCCGATTCAACGGTTCATTCCTGGCCGTCCTAAATTTTCGGCGGCCCTACCCAGAACCGGCTTGTGAACAACTTGGAAAGACTCGGCCTGGCACGTGTACCAGCATTGTTAACATATGATTCAATAAAAAAGTTATATAGACTTTATAAACAGTAAAATTTTAGAAGAATAATTAATCTAATCTTAGGGATTTGTATGATCAGATTTTTACGGTAGTTTTAGACATCCCGACTTACAAACATCTCAATTAATCTAGACACTTTAAGTCAATGATATTAACACGAAAAATATGATTTCAAGAAATTGTTTTCACTTAAGAGAATCATATATAGGACCAAAGATCAAGGTTAAAAGTCTTTACTACTTCTTGGTTCAACATTTCTGTTATTTTTCATCTGAAATGCGATAGAGATAGAGTGTTATCATCAACAAGAGAGCTATCTTCTATATATAATTCAAATTATAAAATCTCAATTATTAGAAAAACAAATCCAACAAAATATTATTCAAAACGGCCTACCCATGTGAGGAGTGGAAACTGTGATGGGACCCAAACACTTCTTTTGGAGAACATGTGGATCATAAGGTCAACTTTAAACCATGTAATCGGCCGGCGCCGGGCAAACCAAGCCGTCCATGTTACTTATTTTATTATGCCTCTTATATTATTCGTTAAGCTCAATATCTACCTTTAACCTAGCTTCATATTGGATCATGTGCTCTTATACATTATATTCTCATTTGACATGTTTATTCATGAATTATACCACGATTCTCATTTTTTTTTGTGTGTAACGTGTCATTCTTTTCTCGTGTTTTGAATATTTTTTAAAAAAAAAAATTGAACATTTTTATCACGTATGTATTTTTTTACTTTTGAGAATATATACATTCTCTCTTATGAAAATATAAAAAATATTATATTTTAATACACGGGATACAAATTATATACATGAGTACTAGGTTTTTGGTACTCTAGAACTACTTCAAATTTAAATCCCTTCAAAGAGAACTGGAGAAGACCGAATTGGTGACAGAAAGAAGTTACACTTAATTAACTTTTTATCATTGGGTTATTTCAAGTCTGTTAAATAATTTTCAGTTATAAATATTATTAAAGCTAAGGGGATTTAAAAAATAAAAAATGGAAGATTGAATACTAATTTAGGTAAAAAAAAATGTGGAGAAACCCATTTTGCAGATGCCAATGAACTTGAGAGCGTTGTTCAACTTTAAAGAAAATGCAAGGAGAAGACAAAGTAAGTAGGGTCTAATCTCTGAAAGTAATACTAAAACAAGTTGGTACGGACTCTGCGAGAGAAAAAAGGTAAAAAGAATTTGGACACTCCAAGTCCTTAATTTTTTACCTCGACATTCTAATCTCTCTCTCTATCATTATATATCATGAATTAGAGGAATCTCCATGTGACTGTGCATGATATTGAGATTTATATACATAGATACTGGGATGTAAAGTCTGTTCGATTCAGTTTTCACCATAAAAGTTAGATTAAATTAAAATTTATAATTTTATCATATTGAGTACCGAGCCAATCAGTCTTGTGTATATCAACTGAACTCGTTAGGTCATAAAATAGTTAATCGATTTGATCAAATTTTATAGTTCACTAAATTTTATTTTTTAAATGTTCATCCATGAATTTAATCATATATGTTTTAAAAAATTTTAAATCTTTTCTATATTATGATAAAAACTCACAATTTAAACCAGAATTTATAAACTAAACATTAAATAGACATGAAAGAAATGAGAAATGAGATAATTGTTAGAATATATATAAATACACATATACATATAATATGGAGGAGGATAAATAATGGTCACCCTGATCTAAAATATAACAAAATTTTAGTTCGAACCGAAAGTTTATTTTTTTAAATAAAAAGTTGAATGGACCATAATTAGCTAGAAGACCAATCAAATTGATCATTTTCGTTTCAATTTCATCAATTTTTATCAGGAGGTACGTGGGACGGGACGAGGTAGTTTTTGAATATTTTTGTTCCGTCTCCTGTTGAGAGAATCCCGAGCAGGATGGAAACGGGTATTTTGGTTAAAAAATTTAAAAGTTAAAAATTAAAATTAGTTTAAAATTTAAAAGATTAAAAGATTAACAATTAAAAAATTAAAAGTTAGAATGAAAAAATTAGAGATTAAAATTAAAAAAATTAAAAGTCAAATTTAAAAATAAAATAAAAAATTAAGTTATTTATGAAAAATCAAGATAGGGCAAATTTTTTTATCCCATATCGTGAATGATTTATTGAGACGGGACGAACTTTTCTGTATGGTTATACCGTTTTAGTTTTCACACACACATAATACACGAACATCGTGCATAATAAGTAAATACAAATCAATTAAGTCGTAAAATATGTAATTTCAGATCACATGCAATATTCATAAATCAGATTGAAGATGGGAGTTCCATTTTTCCTACATCAAGTTCTCACCATTTGAAATTCTATGACACGATCAGAAAACTTTAATAACGCTAACCTATCATCTTGGTAATGGTATTATTATGGCACTGGTCACCTGTAACTCCATTTGAGCATTTTATTGGGACAGTGAAGTAGTCAACAGAACCAGAGATTGTAGGTATTACTCATAGTAGGGTCTGATTTTTTCGCTGCATGACCCAATAATTGATGCGTGACAAAGGAACATTATCATTTTTTTAATTAATAAAAAGATATGAGATCGATTAAGTAAATGTCTCAAACTAATACCGAATGAGCAAAATATTAAACTTATTTTTCGATTAAGAATCGCTATTGAGTTTCATTTTTGTGTAAGAGCTGAGGCTGACCAAGCACTTAAATTATTTTTAGAAGAAAATCGAAAAAAAAACTTTCTAACCATTTGGACAAAATCAAACAAATGAACACATTCCATAAAACTGGCCACATAAATAGGATCACAAGCATTCCAGAAAAAACTCTTGGGTCACAATGGTGGTAATGAAATAATTAAAAAAAACATCGACGGTCGCAAATAAGACACAGATGAAACCTCTACTAAAAACAACAAGTAATGAAATACCCAAAAGAAAAACACATCGCCACTGTTCATTCAAGAAGAAATATCTTCTTTTCTTTTCCAATCGCTTAGTAGTCTGCGGCTGTGCTGGGGAGCTGCTCGTGGGTGTGGCTGATGAAGAAGAACTCGTAAACTATGCCAGCTAGACCACCGCCGATGAGAGGTCCGACCCAGTACACCCAGTGGTTTTCCCATGACCAGCTCACCAAAGCTGGACCAAATGACACTGCTGGGTTCATTGAAGCCCCATCGAATGCTCCACCGGCCAAAATGTTAGCTCCGACGATGAAACCAATGGCGATTGGTGCGATTGTTCCCACACTGCCCTTCTTGGGGTCAATTGCTGTTGCGTAGACTGTGTATACAAGTCCGAAGGTCATCACGATTTCGAACACAACGGCGTTCCATACTCCTACTCCGGCTGACAGTGAGAACGCTGAGGTGGTCTGCAAAGCATACGAGTTTCCCCCCCCAAAAAAAATAAATCAGCGATATATTAAATTAATTAAAAGAAACTCAAACTCCAACACCTTATATGGGAATTTAATTTAATTAGTCTCACTCACCGCGTCAGTGGTGTACCTAAGGAGCAAGCACGCGACGGTGGACCCAAGAAGCTGGGCGATCCAGTAGAGAATTCCACGTAGGACAGTGATGTTGCCACCGAGTAAGGCTCCGAAGGTGACGGCAGGGTTGACGTGGCCTCCAGAAATGTTCGCACCGACGGAAACGGCGACGAAAAGACCAAAGGCGTGGGCGAGAGCGGCTGCAACGAGTCCGGCAGGGGTGGTGGGGCCATCACCTGTGAGTTTAGCGAAGGCCTGTCCTGAGCCTTGGCCGGCGAAGACGAAGATGAGGGTCGAGATGAACTCGGCCAACGCAGCCCTCAAGGCGTCCGGGTGAGTTGCCTCCTCGGGCCTACCTACTGCAATGCGGTTGATCGGCATGGCTGTCTGATCAAGATAGAAAGGAGCAGATTGCTTGACCTTACCGAAGGATTTTCACAGCTCGCTAGCCTGAGTGTGAGTACTGGTTTCCGCTTCGCAGCGGCCACGCTTATAATGAAGGTGACGAGTACTTAGTAACCGGGTATAGCCGGTTGCCGGTTAAGAACGAAAATTGATTTGAGGACATAATTGCTGGACAGTCTGTGAAGGCAAATGGACCCTACATGCCAGTACATTTACTATTGACACGTGTATTAAAAGATAAGGGCCACGTAAAGTCCATGTGCCTGTGGAATTCGTCTGGAAGGGTCGATTCCAATTGGCTAAGAGTGTTAATTCCAAAATAATCGTAATTAATTAGAGATAATAATTAGGATAAGGACTGTTTATATATTAATCATCATCATGAATCGTGTGGCTGATCGTCGAGTTAATCAGAAGAAAATAGTTTGATCGGACGGCTATTATAATGATCATACTGTTTACACAAATCTGATAAGCTTGCCAACACATTTGCGTTTAGTTTATTAGATTGAAGGATTATAATTGGGCAACCTTAGAAGGGAAGCCAGCGGGGTCTAAATCATGAGCAATACTCGAATTGATATATAAACAATAACAGTACAGCAATTTAGATTGAATAAATTATTGACCAAATTTTAATTAAATATTTATAAATTTATGTTTTATTATTTGTAAAATGAGTTTTAAATTATTAATTAAAACTATTTTAATATTTAACGATCAATATATAACAACTTATAAAATTATTATTTTCATATTATATTTCATTGTCGATTACATTTGTCTTTTATTTAAGTTCATCAATGTTTGTCCTCCATCAAAAGAATCATAAGTTATAATTAATCTTTTTGTCACAAAAAAAATAAAAAATTTGTGGATCGAATTGTAAATCATAAAATATAATTTATTATAGACCTTGAACACTAGGCTAACAGCCCTAGTAAATAATAATTGAGATGCTTAATTTTTTTTAATTAGATAAACACATGAGAAATTGTTTAAATACACGTAGCAGAATGAATGAGACGATGGATTCAGTGTAAAGTAATAGACGTTATTGACTAATATACGTATATTAATTAAATAAATATGCAGAATGAATGAGACGATGAATTTAGTGTAAAGTAATAGACATTACTGACTAATATTGGTATATTAATTAAACAAATATGATGTGAATGATTAATCATTTATACTAACTAAGACATATTAAATGATGAAAACTTCCTGCCTTTTCTACACATGAATTATTAAGTATATATAGTATGTCTGTACGTAAATAATGTAAAGAGCAATAATTCCAAAGTTGTCGTGTAGAAGCATATTACTGTTGTTTAATATTGTCTGTCACTGTCGATTTCACTTTGAATTCTCCAGCTTTATTTTTTCCCACTCTCTTTATGCCATAGAAGGGGGACAGTTTCCCCTTCCATTTTGTAATTTCTTTTGTATTATATGTAATGATCTATCATGAATATACAAAGTTTTCAAATAGTCTATTATTTTCCCCATTCTAATTTATAAAATTACAAAAACTTCTTATTACTCCTTAAAATTTATAAAATTATCAATTATATAATAGTTTCTCCCTTCAAACTTATAAAATAATCAAATAGTATATTTTTGTCTTATTTAAATTTCTTAAGTTATCAAATTATTTAAAATGTTTATTTATTATTATGACAAATATATAGGATTTCAAAAAAAAATTTGCTCATTTTCCATTAAATTTCTGACATCGCCTTCCTCGCCAACATAAATAAATATTTTGCATTCACCCATTGTTTTACTTATTATTATTTGTTAACATCAAAACAATAATTTGAATCACGAATTCAGCCCTCTTAATTGCACTCGACTCCTAAATCCCACCGTCAATTTCTAGGAATCTATAACTTTGACCAGAAAAAAGAGCATGATAAAAAAAGAAATACTACCAAAAATTTGGAGGGGACTCGTGATGGTGGGGACACACGAAGCATCATGCACGTTAGGCTCCAGGCTGGCAGTGTGTGACTGGTCGAACATAATAAGTAGTAACCAATCTTTAGGGTTACCCTCGTCCACTTGTGCTGCCGTGTGGGTCCTTTCGACTTTTCACCCCATCATTTCCGACCATACTGTGGACTTGATTAATTTAAATGAAGAGTGATATAAGGAGGCCTGTAAATGTATTTATCATGAAAATTTTCTCCATAAATAGAAAGTTGATTATTATTAAAGACAAATTAAATTAGTTAGTTAATAATAATTATGAAAACAAAATAATTAGAATTTCATTATTAAATTATCAAAATTAATCAATGAGAACTATAGATGAGTTTGAATTTATTAATATGAATAAAATACTAAGCAAACCAATAATGTAATGTTAAAAACTTAAAGATAAATTAATTTAACTAGTTATAATTTATTAAAAAACAAAAATAAGTTAGAATTTAATTAATTAATTAGAATTATAGATAAGTTATCAATTATTAAGATGGATAAACTATTTCAATCCAATAATATAATGACATAAGTAATATCTGATGGTATTTTCAAAAAAGACGGTGGATAGATAGTTTTGTTCAAAAAATTTCTTCCATGTTAATGCTCACACTCGTGTATAGTTGTTGGAGAAACGATTTTACAAGTAAGAAGGAAGATTTTAACTTGCCACTTTAGGAACAATTAAGTAAATTATAAGGATGACAAACATGCTTATAAAAAAAAGTACGACGACTTATTGTATAAATATTTTAAATTCTTAATATAGGATATAAGAAACTCAAAATTTTATTTGGTATTATAGGTGGAAAAATGAAAAATAGAGAGAGAAATATACAAGTGTGTGGTAAATTTCTTAATGGTTTCAAGAATCTTATATATAAAGTTGGGTATGCCATTTTAAAATATTCCAAGTGCCATACCCTTCAAGTATCATTTCATATTTAAATTCATAAAATATTTAGATAATTAATTTATTAAATTTAATGCATTAATAAATTTTATAGAACAAATAAACACTATGACCATTTATTTGTTAAAAGGTGAATTGTGTTAGTATTTAATCATTATAATATATTCACTTACTTTAATTTGGCAAAATTTTATTTTACTTAATTTGCAAATTTTGAAAAAAAAAATGTTTCAAGATAAAATATAATAGAAACTAACAAAAAGTTTTAAACTAATCATTAGAGATTAGAAATTATAACAATGAAAATTTACACCTAAAATTTGCTAAATTTTAAAAAGATGTTTTAAAATCATATATAATGAAAACTAACGAAAAGTTTCTAAAGTAACCAATAGAAATTAGAAATTATACCAATGTAATTTCATAGCTAAAATTTATGAATTTACATATAATCAGTTAAAAATATTAACATCAAAATCTGTTAATTGTCATTAACAATTCAATGCTTCATATTTCCTTATAGCTTTCCACATTTTACTCTTATTTCTTATGTGTTAATTAACAGATGAAGATAAATGGTTTGATGTAGTGCTATCAATGAAAATCATAAGTTTATGTTGCTATTTAAATTTGGATTAATGAATGGTCTAGACTCTCCAAATTAGTATAAATGCTCTATTATCATGGGAAAAAAGAAGATTATAAATCTCAATACATAGATTTTCGAAGGATAAAACTTGCTTTGTGATTTCTATGGATAAAACATGCTTTGTAATTGAGAATAATGCTCCAATTTTGAAGCATGTTCTTCCTACACCGACCCGATCCTCTCTCTGAAGAGTTCTACAACACGATGGATGCTACAATTGAAAGTGTAAAAAATAGGCAATTGAGGAAAGTACATCTTAGTCAAAGAAGTAATCCGACTAGGGAGTTTTTATTCTGGATGTCCTTTTTTGGTTTAATATTCTGATTATGTTTGAGATTGGCATGTATGCAGGAGTGGAGATAGAATTACTTATGATAGTGATGAACTTCAATAATGTAGATATGATATGATGTCACAAAACGTTATTGTAAATGGTTCCATGGATATATCATATCCTCTCATTTGTTTTTTTTTCATTCAAGGGTCATCCTTTAATTCATAGTATTTTTAAATTATTTTGTTCTTTTGATTTCTTACTTTATTAATGTATAGTTTTTTGTGTTCCCATTTTTTAACGTTATATATTATATGCATGCGGAGATCTTATGCATTATTTATTAGTTATTTATATTATTTTTTTCAACTTAACATTATTGCCGGAAACTTAAAATTATTTTTAGATATTATAGATGGCTTTTTTTAGATATAATTTTTCCTCTAGCTTGGAAAAAGTAGAAAGGAAGATCTATTTAATTTTATCATTTTCGTTGGTTAATGTATTTATTACTTTCAATAAAATATTTTATTTATCTTGTAGATATAGTAAAAAAATGAGAAACGTGAAATTTATTATATTAATATTCAATCAAGACTTATAATTTATATATTTTACATTCGTATAATTCGTACAATGTAGGGAAAAAATTATAGGTTATATTTACCTTTTCAAATATGTAGACTTTTAAAACTTTTTTTTCCTGTATTTTTCACTTGATATTTCTCATTGTTTATATTTTTATTCTCATGAAGTTGATTTCACAAATACAATTATCAAGTAAATTCATTAGATAAAATAAATAGTTATGTAGATAAATTCGTGCGTAACACAGGCATATAACTAGTGTATATGTATTTGTTGCTTTTTGTTTCCTAGTTAATCATTCATAAGCTAGTGTATTATCACGCATTAAAATGACTTGTCGTTTATAAATTAACAATCTAATTAATAATCAACACATAACTTATTCAATAAAAATTTAATATAGAACTTAGTAATTATTTAATTACTCATTCAAATATAAACAAATAATCTAACGCTATGTGAAATTTTATCTTCGTGTGATTCGATAATCATTTTTCATAAATTTTCCTCCCCTTTCCCGTATTAAAAAAAAAAACTATTTTCCCGCTAAAGGAATAAATGATCATTTTCCTTCTTTTGATAAATACTTGACTCATTTTGTTTTGTATATCTTTATGCTTATTTGTTATGTCTTATCTACTTGTTTGCATTAAAGAAAATAAAAATGAAAGAATATATGATGTACCCACCACCGTTCATTGCTAATCTTGAACCACTGAAAATTACAAACCAATCTTTCAAATTTTATTCTCTTCTATTTGTTTCTCTGTTGTATTCAAGTGAAAATTGCACTTGCTCTTTCGTTCTTCCATTAAATTAATTGCCTTGGATTTCTCATTGACTATGATTTTAATTGTAGTACATTGTTCTTCTTTATTAAGACCTTATGCTACTGTTTCAACCTAGATTATCCACATTATTAGTAAACGACGTTTCTATAATTAAAACATCTTTAATGGAACAATTTAGAAAAAAATGGTTGCTTTGATTGGCCTTATTACTTTATTGTTAAATTTTGCTAAAGAACATACTTTTTCAAAAACAATTACAAGAAAAGATAAATCTTTTTGTTGGGTATTTCTGGAATATTCGGACCTTTTTCAAGTGAATTAATAGTCCAAAAGAGGTCCCTTTTTAGGGGTTAAAATCACAATCACACCGACTGCATCAATCACTAAGACAATAAATCCAATTTTATGAATTAATAAACAATTTATTAACAATCATAAGGTGGATAATCAATTTTAGAAAGGGAAACTAACCCCACAAGGAGGTCCACTTGAAAAGTGAGACCACACAGTTCAATCAACAACCCCACTGGCCAATATATATGTATGGTCGGCAAATATGTCCAAAAATTAGCACCAAAAGGCAGACAATTGCTAATCATATGGAGCTCTAGGACTCCATATTAGCAATAGATTCTCTAGCCTTTCGCCTTCTGAGAACAGTAAGTACGTATATGAAAACAGTAGATTGCATTGAAACACTCTTCTGGTGGTTCAATTTCTTGTTGTAGTTGATTCCTTTGTTATGGTATTTATTATCAGAGAATACAAAAGTAAGGCATTGAAATTTTGTCAATGATAGTTTGAAAAGATAGTTTGTTTTAACAGAGCCAGTGATTTGCGGAAATCGAATTATTGATTATATGAAAATAAAATCTTATTATGATTAGTGACGTTTTTACTCTAAGAAACCTGATTGATTGGACGGTGATAGTGTGTTTCGGTGCGGTACTTGGGTCAAGTATACTAACATGTGATTGAATGACTATGTTAATTAATTAGTAGTTAATCATTAATTTGGTTGTTTGGGGGATTATTATAGTTTTCGGTTTTGATTGTGATTGGTTGTAGTAGTTTCGGTTGGTTTAAATTGTAAAAGATCTTTTGTTTAGATGTAGTGCTATTTTTTGATGAATGGTTAATGAAGTATTTTCTAAAGAAAATCATTGTATCTCTTAACACCGTGAGTTAGGAATTAGATACTCAATCCATCCAGTTTCATAATTGGTATCAAAGCCAACGTTGCAGCATGACGAACCATGAACAACTCGATCAGATTGAAGGGGCAATAGACAAGATTCACGAGAGTCTTCGTGAACTCATTGAGTTATCGACATCAAACCAAGAATTCATTCGACAACTTGTTAGTCCAGTTCGGGATAAAGCTGTTAAACAAAAGGGAAATAAACGACATGATACGACAGAATCAGAGAGCTCTTCTTCAGATATTCGATCGGTTTCTTCAACAAGAAACATCAAGAATTCATCAAGTGAGAATTCATCAAACGAAAGTGGCGACACTCTAGGCAGTGCTCACTCTAAGAAGTACAAGAAGTGAATGTCGCGGCTCAAAATTGATTTTCTGAAATTTTCCAGTGCAGATCCATTGGTGTGGTTAGATCGGGTTCGCTAGTATTTTTCAATCCAAGAAATTCAAGGATGACGCAAAGTTCAACTGGCCTCGTTCCATCTGAAGGGAGATGCCAACCGATGGTGGTAATGGTATCTGGGAAATAACCGAAAGAAGGAAGTTATATGGAGGGTGATTGAGAGAGAATTGCTCAAGTGGTTTGTATCGACCAGTTTCAAGAATATCGATGAGTCTTTTGAAAGATTATCCAACCAATCAAAGCGGTGGACAACGGAAGCTTTAATAGGGACATTTTTAGGAGGGTTGAAAGAAGAAATCGCATCGGTGGTTCGAATGTTCCAGCTGAAGAAGCTATCTCAGGCGATCGATTTAGCTTGACGATTGAATGAAAGATTATTACGAGCACGTAAGGGCAACAGTTCTAATTCCATGGTTACACCCAATTCCATGCCGACACCCACTAAACCGGGTTATAGTCTAGGGTCAAGTTTATCTGCAAAACCGTCTTTGTCCAGTACAATTAAATGACTTTCATTCGAAGAGATAAAGCAGAGGCAAGCTCAAAACCTTTGCTTTAGTTGTGACAAAAAATTTGTTCCCAGTCATAGATGTCAAGCGGCTCAAGCAATGTTGATTGATGCAATGAGCGAGGATAGAAAGATTGACCAAGAAGTTGAAAATAACGATCAAGAATGTGATTTAATTAAGCTGGGGCCTAAATTTCACTGCATGCTGTAGCTGGGGGAGGGGGAAAACAGACCATGCGAATGGAAGCGAAAATAAATAATCAAATTGTTAGTGTTCTTTTGTATAATGAATCAAGCCATAATTTTATTAACGAGCAAGTTGCGGAAAAGTTGTAGTTGGTAGTCACACCAATAACGCCATTCGCAATAAAGGTCGCTATCGAAGATCATATGTGCTGTCAGAACTAGTTTGATCGAGTTAAAATAATTATTCAAGATTACAAGTTTGCTACTTCGCTCTATTCTCTTCCTGTTACCAGATTGAATGTTATTCTGGGGGTTAAATGTTTAGCGGATCTTGGACCGATCATTTCTGACTACAAGTACATGACTATGAAATTTACTGTAAGAGGCCAGCAGTGTCGTTTAGTGGGAAGTATGGTTCCTTTTCCATCCGTTGTAGGAATAAATGCATTATTACTTGAGTGGGGGCTGGCACTTAGTTGTTTGCTATATCGAGAGTGGGAGTTCCTTCTAAACAAATTCAAAAAGAATGGCCAAAGGAGGTGGGTAGCTTACTTCAAGAATTCAAGAAAGTTATAGAGTTGAAGATCCATCTACTAAACGAATTTCTTTCTTTCTTAGGTTTAACTGTTATAATTGAAAATTGGTTACTTCATTACAGGTTTATTGCTCGCCCACTCACTCAGTTGTTAAAGAAAGGGAAATTTATTTGGATGGAGGTGACGGGATTTGCCTTAAGTAGACGTGACTTGGGAGCCTATTTCAGTTTTACGGCATCTTTTTCCAGGTTGAACCTTGAGGACATGGTTCGTTTTTCGGCTGGGAGTATTGATGGATCGAATGTTGATGGTGTGCTTCGACGTGGTACTCAGGTCAAGTATATTAACGTGCGATCAAAGGACTTTGTTAGTTAATTAGTAGTTAATCATTAGTTTGATTGTTTGTGGAGATTATTATAGTTTTTGGTTTTGATTCTGATTGGTTGTAGTAGTTTCGGTTGGTACAAGTTGTAGAAGATTTTTTGTTTAGCCTGCTATATAATGCAGTGCTATTTTTCGATAAATGGTTAATGAAGTATTTTTTAAGGAAAATCCTTGCATCTCTTAACACCGTGAGTTAAGAACAATGTATCTTAATATCGTGAGTTAGAAATTCCATCCTCGATCCATCGAGTTTCATCAAAATCATCCAATAATATATTTGATAGTCCTTTTGGGAAAAAAATATTGATTGTTTAAATTGAGTTTAAGAGTATTATTTTTAATACTATGGATAAAATGATATAAGGAAAAATACGCTTTTGATCCCATAAATAATGCTTCTATATGATCCTATAAATCTCAGACTAAATATTTTTAGTCAGTTAACTTTACAAAACATTTTATATATGTTACTCTCATTTGACATTGTTCAATTTATTGACTTGGACACTAGCTTGTTAACGACGGAACGCTGATTCATTTTTTATTGAACACTAGACAATGCCCTAAGCCTTAAGTTTAAACTCACATGTTTAAATCACTCAAAAAACTCACCAGTCCCAAACCTTCCCCATATTTTCCAGAAAAAAGTTTAATATAACTGCGTAAAAATCATTAAAACGGCAAAAGTTTAAAAACCATTCAAACAGCAAAAGTGTAATGCAAGTCACTTGTGTTACAAAATTATTAAGTGTTATTGTACATTTTAACCACAAAGCTAGCTTGAAAGATGATGTTTTTCTTCATATTTATAAGTTGACCACTTGTCCCTTTCACAATAAATGTGAGATAACTCTAACAATCTCTGCCGTCACACGTCAGGTCCTGAGTCGAATAACCATCGTCTCGTTCCACCTAGATTCACCAACTATCGAGTCCTGAGTTGGATAATCGTTGACTCACTTCACCCAGATCACCATAAATCGGGGCATGAGTCAGGGAACGAGCGACTCACTTCACCTAGATTCATCACACATCGGGTTATTATGAGTGCTAGGACCAACGACTCACTTCACTTAGAACGGAATGGAGATCTGTTGGTTAAAATAGACCTGACTCTGATATCAATATTGTGTGCTATTGAGCTTTCTCAATCCTAAAAATTAGCTTGAGATGAGAAGTTTTCTCTCACACTTATAAATTGATCATTAATATCTTTCACAACTGATTTGAGATAACCTAAATCACCGGTAAAAATACAATAACAAAGTAAAGAAAGAAATATGATGAGCCAAAACATTCAATCCCTTGCTTGAAAGCTTGTAGCTTCTACTACGATTGTTTAGCTTCATAATTTTGCCAAGCGAAGTCATCATTTCCGCATTTATTTCATTCCCATTTCCGCATTTATCATTGTCGGGTCCATCCACTCAATATATGCACACCGGCCAACTATACATTTGTTCCCTGCCAATTTGTAATTGATTAATTAATTCACACATGCAAAGCAAAACATCTAAACATACATAGATAAAGAAAGAGAATGTTTGAAAAACGGACAGAAAAAGAACAAAAAATTTAAATGAGACGATTTAACAAGAAAAATCAAGAATCAAAAATGAAGAAAAAACAAGAATAGGAAGTTACAGAATAACATTCGGAAAACTGACAGAAAAAAATGAAACCTTAAAATGTGAAACGAACAAAAAAGGAAGACTAATAATCGGAAAAATCAAAAGGAATAAAAAAAGACATGAGTTAGGAGGAAGCTTATCTCTTCAGCCCGGAGAAAATTCCATTCCGCCACAGATATACTGAGATGTCAATAGATGAGTTTGGGTTAGATATAATAAGTTTACCCATAAAATATCTATATAAAATTTTTAGTACCCATACTATTATCAGTCATATTCATGATAAATTATATAGAATTGATACTTGTTAGAGAAATTTTCAATTCTAAATTCAATTGTGTGCACATCTTTTGAAAAACATCAAATATAACACTTTAAAAAATTAATCATCTAACAAATTTAATTAATTTTAATAATTTTCCTCTTTCATTAGTTACTAATATTTTTATTTTATTTTTAATGTATACATTTAATCGTCACGTTTTTCTCTCTCTCTCCATATTAGTAATAAATCAATATTTGAAAGAGATATTATATTGCTCTCTTTATCTCTCTCCATTAAATATTTATCTCTTCTCTCCCCTTAAATATATCTCTCTCCGTCATTATACATATATAAATATTTGTATATATTATATGTGTATATATATACATATTTTTATATATACATATATAGTTTGATTATTTGATTATAGTATCGATGATTAAGTTAGTTCGGTTGTATGAATATTTGATTATGAAATCGACGATCCAATTTTGTTCGATTGTATGATTATTCGATTATAAAATCGACGATCTGATTTGGTTCTATTGTAAAATTAATGAACTATAGTTTGGTTATTCGATTAAAATATTGACGATCCAGTTTGATTTGATTGTAAAATTGATGAATTTCAGTTTTATTTGATTATAAAGTTGATAAATTTAATGTAAAGCACCGATTTTTGAAGGTTAAACATGTTTGAAATTTCACAATTCAAAAATTTCTCAATTCAATTAAAACCCTAATTTTAGAAAATCCTCAAATTGAAAATCCTATTTTTGCCCTAATTTTAACGTTAAATAGCGGAAGCATAAAATTATTTTAAAATAATATTAACTCATTAAACTGGAATAAATGATTCATTAAACTATAATAAAATGAAGCACGAAAATCTATATGACATGAAAGATTAAACATGAATATTCATAAATATCTGAAATGACTGAAGTCAACTGAAATCATAATTAAACTTAGAAATCATAACCATGCTTGTTATGGCAGTCCCTCACTCCTGCTGCTCACCATCATCTGCAACACAATCATCTATGGGGGGTGAGTATTAAAAATATTTAGTAAGTAAATTCATATGCTAATGAGTTTCACATGACATAAATGTAAACATATAACTCATACAAAATTATTTCACACGTTCACAGGTCATATAAATACTTGTAACAACACATCGATTTCATGATTAACATATAACTTGAACTTGTACTTATACATGCTAATATTTATACTTGCTTGATCATAACCCGACTAGACATAATCCTCGATTAACAACCTAACCAGAACAGTTTCACAACTTGAACTTGAACTTGTAACATGAACATGAACATGACAGATTTGGTGTCCTGAAACTTGATGTCACTTAAGGTTATCTGAATCTCAAGAACGCTAACATGAACATGATGACACCCAACTGTATAACTTAATAACATGATGTGAACGACCTGTTTACTTGAAAACCAAGGGACATGACTAAGTCTACTTCTTGTTTACTTATCACCTTTTACTTGAATTAATATTCATATTTCACGTTATCACATATACATGAGTAAACATATAACTTGTTCATGAACATAAACAGTATAACTAATACATATATAACTAAAAATATAATCATACATAACATGGTAAATAATTTCATCATAATATGGAAAACAAATAAAACACTTGATCATAAGATTGAACATAAAGAAATAATAAAACAATTTCACATTATATATATTCTACTCTTATAACACATGAACCGAATTATTATGTAAATCCACTTACCTGGATTTGCTACAAATTAAATTCAGCGACTAATGACCTGAAATCCAAGGATTCCAAATCACAACAAATTCATATAATATCTACAATTATTTAATTAACTAAGCGAGGTTGGGAACAGGTGGAAACCACATCGGGTGTAAATTATCAAATGGTTTAAAATGGTTCAACAAGGTTCAGGTGGTCTAAATTGGTTCAGTTCTGCTGTTTTGGTCTGGTTTGGTCTGGTTTGGTCTGGTCAGGTTGAACTGGTCTGGTCAAGCCGGTTCAGCCTGGTCTGATGTGACTGAATCGGTTCGGCCTGGTCTGAATGATCTGGTTTGGTTCAGGTGAACCGGTTCAAGAGAAGGGGAAATAGAAAAGGGAGACGAAGAAGAGGGAGAGAGGGAGACGCGACAGGGGGGATAGACGAAGGAGAGAGAGAGACAGAACAAAGAGGGGGAAGGAGACGAAGAAGAGGGGGAGAGAGTGAGAGAAAGAGAGAGAACAGAGAGGGGGGAGAGAGAGAGAGAGAACAAGGAGGAGGAGATGAAGGAGAGAGAGAGAGAACATAGAGGGGGAGACGAAGGAGAAAGAGAGACAGAACAGAGAGGGGGAAGGAGATGAAGAAGAGGGAGAGAGAGAGACACACACAGAGAGGGGGGGAGAGAGGCTAAACAGAGAGGGGGGAGAGAGAGACAGAACAAAGAGGGGGAAGAGAGAGAAAGAGATAGAACAGAGAAGGGGGAGAGAGAGACAGATAGAACAGAGAAGGGGGAGAGAGAGACAGAGCAGAGAGGGGGAGACGAAGGAAAGAGAGAGACAGAACATAGAGGGGGAAGGAGACGAAGAAGAGGGAGAGAGAGACGCACAGAGAGGGGGGAGAGAGAGAGACATAACAGAGAGGGGAAGAGAGAGAGAGAGACAAAACAGAGAGAAAAGAGAGGAGAACATGAAAATTACCCAATTGAAGCTTGCAGGCAGCGATACGATGACGATGCCAAAAGAATGTAAGTTGCTGGAAATGAAGAACCAAAATTTCAGAGAGAGAGAGAAGAGGAAACGAGAAAGAAAATAGGAGAAAGAAAATAAAGGAAACAAGAAATTGCTTACCAAATATCAATGTTAGAGGGCTGCCCAAGTTGAAACGAAGAAGAAGGTGAAGAATAGAGAGACTTCGATGGGGAAGAAAAACTGTAAAATAGAGAGGAAAGCAGTTACAAGGGAGGATTCATGAAGAAGAAAGTGGAGAACAAGAGGGATATAAAGAGCATTAGATTAGATGGGAGTTACACACTAAGGAAACAGTTATATTTCCTGCAAAAATGGAGGAAAAAGGGGGAATTACGTGGGTAAGTTAGAGATAAAAGCAAGGAGAGATTTAGGGAAGATGAAGGAGAGAGAACACGTGTGAGGGAAACAAATTGGGTTGACTTAATGTGTAAGTGCATATGTGTGAGTAAGGGTTTGAATTATAAAAAACCCTTACAAATTACATGGGTATTACATTTAATGTTATTCAAATCTTAAGTTGATGAATTTTAGTTTTGCTTATTCAATTAATGAATTATTTAGTTTGATGATAAAACTTATGGATTCTAATTTGGTTCAATTATTAAATTGATGAAAATTAATATTGATTATTCGACTATTTAATTGACGATTCAGTTTGGTTTAGCCATAAATTGATGAATTTTAATTTGATTATTTGATTATAAAATTGATAATTCAATTTAATTTAGTTATAAAAAATTAATATCCATTTCCATTTGATTATTCAATTGATTAATGTTAGTGTTATTCAATTGTAAAATTGAAGAATTTTAGTCTAGTTCGACTATAAAATTAAATTTTAATTTAGCTATTCAATTCACGATTCAGTTTAGTTTGACTATAAAATTATAAAATTGATGCAACTCAATGGATGATCATGAATGGAAAATAGAATTACATCAAAATTTTCATTATACATTGTTGTGTTTAAGAAAAGAAAAAATGGCTAATGATTTTTATGGCTACCGAATGAGTATTAGGTATTAACCATAGCCTACTCATATATAATAGATGAAAATTAAGCGCCTTATTAAAATCCATACTCATATATAATATTTGAAACTCACTCATTAAGTCAAATACCCGCAAGTATTTATACCCACGGGCATTTTTATCATCCCTAGCCATAGAGGCTTGCAACTCTATAGTGAGGCTCCTATGTTTGACGAAGCTACAGTAAAGTGACAACGTTCGACGAAGCTATTATGGAGAATGCTGATTGCGGAAGGTATGGAATGGTGAGTTTCATGAGTGATCTAAACCGTAAAGTTTGACTAGGGCTTAGGGTATTGTCAATGTCCAATCAGCAATGAGTCAGTGACCATCATAACCTAATCGACATTCAAGTCAACAAACTTTACAGATGACTTAATAGTGTTAGAGGAGAGAACCCCATATAAATTGAGAGAACTAAAAATGTTAGGTTTAAAGTTATAAGATCATATAGGAAAAATTATACAAAGTTATGAGACCAAAAGTATACGAACATTCAAGATGTGCCTAAGAAAAATGTCTTTTTTTAATTTTATCATTTAAACTGAGTTGGATCGTCACAAAAATGATCTGACTATCTATAGTGGACGAAATGCACATCTATTTTTCACAAGGAATGATAGATGAATCTCCTTCCACAATTCTTCACGTGATACATTTTAATCTCGCAATATATAATTTATGAGAAAATTGTATTAGATGGCAATTTTTATTAACTTTTATACAAGAATCATCATTCTTATGTATACATGCAAAAATGATTATTTTTAAGTTTAGGAAGTTTAAGTTAGTTATGGACGTATTATTTAACTCTTTCACTTACTTTATAACCATCAAGAATAACTTTCACAACACTTTTGTTTTTAATTCTTATGTTTGTTTATGATATTTTTCTAAATTCTACTCAAAGATGTTCAATTTGTTCAAAAAAATGTGCCCAATCTACATTAAATATGCAAAATCAATTAAAATTCTTTTATGTTCTTAGTTTTTAATTTACAAGTGTTATTTTGTAATCTGAAATATGTAAATATATGTGAGAACTACATAAATAACCTTTTGGGACCATCAATGTAGGTAAATGACCGGTCATATTTTTAGCAAATATGATCGGTGGCTCGCACTAAAAAGTGGCATCTATCATGTTGTCCCCGCAAAAATCACCGAGACACGTGCTTCAAAAAGAACCTCACGCATTGTTCCTCGTGCATTGAACAACCACCATGCTTTAAAAAAATTGAAAAATGCGATGGTACTGTGACGTGCATAATGACTAGCAAGCATTGACCGGTGGTCTCCACTAAAAAATGACATTTACCATGTTGTTCCCGTAAAAAATCGCAGGGACACGTGCTTCAAAAAGCACCATGCACACTGTTCCTCATACACTGGACGTCCGTCATCTTTTAAAAAAATTGAAAAAGGTGAAGGTACTGTGACGTGCACAATGCACTTATTTTTATTATTTTTTAAATTAAAAAAAGAGTTTCACAGACAAGGTTAATAAAATGTACTCTAAGTAAACAATTTAGATGCCATATAATAGACTCACTTGATAACTAATTTAGTTATGCTGCATACTAATTTTATTGCATCACGTGAATGTACTCACTTGATGTACACTATTATTTTCAAAACTCAAAGTGGAGAAATATGAGTCAAACAAATAGAATTCTGGAAAAATACAAGAGACATGTAGTAATAAATTATTTACATAAACAAAATCGGAGGTCAAAACTTATACACATGCTGTATAATTTTCAAAACTCAAAGTGGAGAAATATGAGTCAAACAACTAGAAATCAAGAAAAAATACACCATCTTATTAATTAAGAGCATAAAAACAACGTTCTAACCAAATAATAAGCAGTGTCAGTTTCAATCAATTTGAACAAAAGAAACAATATGAACAATAGAAACAAATGAATAATTTACATACACAAAGTAATTTATAGACACCAAGTAAAATAACATGAACTATATTGTTCAAACTACATTTTACCAAAAAAAAATTAAATAAAGGAGAATATACTACGTTATGTACCCTTCATTTAATTTCTTCTCCACTGACCTCACACCCCCACTCCCCTCTCTCGTCCGTACATCACAATCTCCTCTCTCTCTTATCTCTTCTTATATCAAGATCAGACAGGCGTTTTGCATATTGCTGCAAAAAGAGACGGAAAGAAGACATATTTTAGAAAAATTCTCACCTCCACCTGTCTCAAAGCTCTTCTCCCCTTGCACAACAATCATACAACTCCACGATGAACAAAGCATTACATCCTGCGCAAATAACAAATTTTAAACCCTAACAATGCTATCTTCGTCGTTAATGCTATCAATTTTGGCTCCATCAGACGGTCGGTTGTGCCTTTGTCGCGCTTGTTGGTGCAATCAGTAATCGCGAAGAAGAAAATCACAATAGAGGTAAGAGAGAGAGAGAAATCGCGATGGAGTAATGCTGAGAAAGAGATCATTACAGAGAGAAATGGCGATGGAGAGAGCTTTCCACAGGGGCAAGTGTATAACCTGCCTGTGCTCATCCGCATTTCACAAGCAATTGATGAGTGGCTTTTGCTCTTTGGCCTTCTGTTTATTGATCTTTTCCTGCCTGCGAATCCCCTTCTTCCTTTAATGAAATAGATCGGTCTTCCCGCTTAATCAGTACAAGATTCCCGTCCTCGCTTCTTCCGTGGGTGGGAGAAAAAAATTAAACATAAAACATATATTAAAAACAGCCATATATGTAAATAAAGAAAAAAAATGATATTTATGTAGAATGGCCTACTAAAAGTGATGAAATGTGTAATTTTCACTAAAAAAACTTATAGTTAAAAAATTGTTTACTTAGCCGGGGGTCATTCTAATTTATTTTTTGCTCATCTACAAAGATTGTTGATTGTAAAACTGAATATGATGTCTATCTTTTGATCAAAGTCTAATAAAAATAGGAGAATGATGGAAAGTATGATAATTAGGATGTAGCATAACAGTAAGTAAAAAATTTTATTAATGACAAGTAAATTTTATGTTTACCTATTGATGTGATAGATACAATTAACCGAGCAAGTGGCATAGAGATCTCCCATTTCATTTTTGTTTAAAAAATAGAGAGAGAGAGTGTGTGTGTGTAAGTATGATTTTTTTTTGTATAATGTGTTTTTAAGGAAATTATTTAAGAAAAGTGAGAAAATATCATAAACAAACATAAGAGAAAAACAAAAGTGATAGGAAGTTGCTCTTGGTAATAGGAAGTTACAAAAGTGAAATGGTAAGATAGTAAGTCTACAACTAACTTAAAACTTTCTAACTTAAAAATGATCATTTTCGCATACTATTAAATTTGTATGTCAATTTTACCTATAAGTTCTATAATAGGACCATCTATTCCAAAAGCCCTAATTTATGGTTAAGTTTTAAGTTTGAATATCGAAAGAAAGTACAGTAGAACCTTGATAATTTAATGCTTGATACAGTAGTAATCTCAATTAAATAATATTTTCGCCAGTCCTAACTTAGGGTTAATGTGCTAAATTAAAAATTTGTTAAGGAGCATTATTTTGAGGGAGGGAAAGCGTAGTTGACAAAGCACTTCAAGGAGGCGACTGGCCTGGTCGGAAAGAGATTCCTGGATAGCTTCAGTTCTATGTGAATCTCTTTCTATGTTAGCTAGCAGGGGGATTTCGTATGGTAATTCTGCTGCAGCCATGACCGGTGTCCCGTCTCATGTGAAATTTTTTATAAGATTATATCTTATAAATTATTCATGTAGGTCTCACGTAATAATATATAAATTAATAACTTTATGATATATTGTGCTTACGACTGAATCATTACTTGTTTCTTCCCGAAGTTGATGTCACCTTAGATCTCTTATCTAACTTTTCTTAACATGATAAGAAATTCTGGTGTAGTTTTCCCACACTGTGACCAAAAGCTTCTCAACGTCATTAATGCTTTTAGAGCTTCTTTTCACAAAACGAGCTCCATAGCAGAACTATCATCTTCAGATTCATTATCTTGATCACTTTCCAACAATGAATACCTTGATAAATTTACAAATTAATTTATCGACAACTAATAAATTATTAAATTATCAATTATTTAATATTTGCTAAATTAATAGACGTTTCTTGCTGCCAATGGTATTGATTTATAGAGGTCTAACTGCGGATCATATTCTTGAAGTGCCTTGTAGCTTAATGGCTATAACTAAGACTTTTAACCTGAGTTTCAATCTCTAATAGTGTAATTCTCCTCTTCCCTTAACAAATAAAAGAAGTAGATCATTTTGTTTTACATTTTGAAAGCATATATTTGGATATTCGATACTACGACAAAAAAAATATTATATGCATTGTTTGGTTCTTATATTAGAATACGGAGAAGTAGCAAATACTGTAAAGAAAATTTTAGATCATAGAAAACATCTTTACATCATTTGCTTATCGATATTCCAAAATGTAAAGATAGTATTGTTGTGTGTAGAGATGAAACAAGATACTTTCATTAACCAACGATTACAAAGAAATATGGAACGATTACAATATAAATGCAACAGAAACGATTACAACAAAATTTATCAGATCTAGTAAACAAAATTAAACAAAAAACGACTACAACAAAATTAGAACTGAAAATATGATGTAGATCGAGGATTGCTTGAAAACAATGTCCTAAAGACAATAATCGTCCTCCACAAGGTGCTTGGAGACTACGACGAATCGTCTCTGCAGGATACAACGATCTAAACCAGAGTACAGCAACCGATTACTCTGACTCTCACAGAACTCCTTTTGTATTTCTCTCAATATGCAGGATGCTTGGTGATTGAGTGTTGTTGTATTCGTGAAAACCGAAGCTAATGACGCCCTATTCTAATATATCGTTCAAGGCTTGGAGAGCAAGCCAAACGTGTAGATAAATTGGAATCAGATTTTTGATGATATTGTGGAATAATGAAGAGATTTTGTGGGATAATGGAGATATTTTAATTATCTTCTGCAGATAATTACAGAATCTGTTTGGAGATATTTTCTTCCTCTCCAAATAAATCAAAGAAAATTTATCCAAAAATAAATCTTTTGACTGTACCGTACCGAACCGAGCCGGCCGCGGCGCGCGCGTGTGAAGGAAGGACCATGTGCCATCTAGATCCTCTCTTCCCCACAAAATGTGGGGTGCCCCTTGAGACTTACCCCAAGGCATGAGTGTTGGGTTTATAAACCCAACATTCTATCCTTGAATTTTCAATGTGGGACAAATTCCCACTCTATTCCATATCACAAACTTTCATTTACTTTTCATTCTTTCTTTGATTTTTCTTCTCTTCTTCTTTTCTCTCCAACAATCCCCCACATGAATGAAATGTGTCCTAACTAGAAAACAACATGAGTGAGAGCAGGTGAGATATGCATCAAAAGAGGTGTCTTTTGAACTTGAACCTTCCGTAGTGATAATTCCTCGGATTTATTCTGAAGAACAGTGAACTACTTTCTTGAACTGAACTTCCTCTAAGATAAACCGAGACAACAAATTTCACACATATCTCATTTTAATACATCTGAGTTCATATGATTTTGTTCATTTGGGTCCTGAACATATCCCGCTTTCATAAGAGCTTTAAAGAGGTTAAACCATTCAGACCTCTCATAGAAGCGATCCCACTTCTACTCTCATATAGGCGACAACGATTAAGAGTATTCTGTGACTACTCCTCTGGCAAGCAGGACATCAATGTCATTAAATACTTACGTATACCCTTTTACATCGACAGATAACACACTATCTCCATATCATACGAACAGGAAGAAACCATAGGTTTCTCAGTGTTTCAATTTGAATCATCCCTGCCAGTTTTCCTATTGAACCTAGATCTTGGCATCTCCAGTCAACTAGGTTAGGTTACCACCTGAATGAGTCATTGAATAGGCTTTAGCCCCATTTCCCTCGATGTTTGTTTTATTAGTTCCCTTGACAATCCTTTTATCATAGGATCAACAAGATTATCCTTTGAGCTTATAAAATCTAAGGAAATCACCCCATTGGACAACAACTGCTTAATGATATAACGTCTCCGTCTAATATGTGTAGAATTACCATTATACACATTATTTTTCGCTCTAAAGGTTGTAGCCATATTGTCACAGTGGACACATATAGCTGACACAGGTTTTGGCCATACCAGAATATCTTTCAGAAAATTTCTGAGCCATTCTGCTTCTTCACAAGCCTTGTCCAATGCTATGAATTTTGATTTCATAGTTGAACGACCTATACAGGTCTGCTTAGTAGACCTCCACGAGATAGCTCCACCACCTAAGTTAAACACATATCCACTAGTAGATTTAGTCTCTAAACTGTTTGATATCCAGTTAGCATCACTAAACTCTTCTATCATCGGTGGATAGGTTGAGTAATGCAGTCCGTAGTTCATAGTGAATTTTAAGTACCTTAGTACTCTCACCAATGCGCTCTGGTGATCACGTCTAGGATTACTCGTATATCTTGCCAGCCGTCTAACTGAATAGGCTATATCAGGCCTGGTGCAATTCATGATATACATTAAACTTCCAATTATTTGTGAGTACTCCAATTGAGATACTATAACTCCATTATTCTTCCTTAACTTACAATTTGGGTTGAAAGGAGTTACAACAAGTTTGCTTTCATATTGCTCAAACTTTTTTAAAATCTTTTCTACGTAGTGAGACTGAGTAAGGATATATTCCTTCAGTTCGCTTTACTTGAAAAAGTTTATACCTTCCTTCTGTCGGTATCATTTAGCTACCAACCGGGCTTTGTACTTTTCAATAGTACCATCAGCTCTCAGCTTTCTTTTGAAGATCGATTTACAACCTATTGGTTTATTCTCAAGAGGGAGATCAACCAACATCCATGTATTATTTTGCATTATGGAATCTACCTCATTATCGACTACTTCCTTCCAAAAAGGAGCCTCAGGGTTGGATATTGCCTCCTTATAGGTTTGAGGTTCGGCCTCCGTCAAGTATGTTAGAAACTCTAGGACAAATGAGGTACTTGTTTTAGCTCTTTTACTTCTTCTAAGCTCAGGTTCGGATTCTTCATCAATCTGAGCTCTAGAAAAACTTTATTATAATCCTCGTTTGACTTTTTGGCTGTGTCTTTCTTCCTTAAAAGGAAACACATTCTCAAAGAATTCTGCATCGACAGACTCCATAATAGAGTTGGTACTTATGTCAGAAATTTCTGACCTAATAACCAAAAATCTATATGCAGCATTGTTCAATGCATATCCAATGAAAACACAATTTATTGTTTTAGGCCAAGCCTTACTCTCTTTGGCAATGGTACTTGTACCTTTGCGAGACACCCCCACACTTTTAGGATTTTATAGGAAGGTAATTTCCCTTTCCACTCTTCATAAGGAGACATGTTGGTCTTCTTATGTGGAATCCTGTTAAGTATGGTGTTTGATGTAAGCAAGGCCTCCTCCCATAAATTTTAGGGTAATCCAAAACTGTTAAACATACAATTCACCATATCTTTCTGAGTTCAATTTTTCCTTTCAGCCACCCCATTCTGTTGAGGCGTGTAAGGTGCTGTAGTCTGATACACAATTCTATGTAGAGCACAGAATTCAGACATCATAGTGGAGTCATAATCTCCACCACGGTCAGATTTAAGCACTTTGATGTGTTTACCAAGTTGTTTTTCAACTTCAAACTTGTATGTCTTAAATATATCTAAAGTCTTATCTTTTGAATGAAGCAGATATACATCGCAATATTTACTGAAATCATCAATAAATGTAACAAAATATTTTCTACCTCCCCTACTAGGAGTTAATTTTAAATCATATAAATCATTATGTATTAAATCAAGTAGGCCATTCGTTCTCTCTACAGATTTAAATGATTTTCTTGTAAATTTAGATTCTACGCATATTTCACATTTATTTACTTTTTCTAGGTTAAATCTAGGTAGAAGTTCTAAATTAACCATACATTGTAAGGAATGAAAATTGACATGACCGAATCTAGCATGCCAAATATTAGAAAGTTCAACGATATAAACGAAAGAAGTAGCAGAATTATCATTAATAATTGCAGGGGTTACTGTAGACACATTAAGTTTAAAAAGGCCATCAAAACTATAATCCTTCCCAACAAACATCCATCCCTTAGTCAGAATAAACTTGCCAGCATCAAAGACAAGCTTAAATCCACTTTTACATAAAAGAGATCCTGAAACCAAATTTCTACGAATTTCAGGCACATGCACGTCTAGGAGAGTAAGTTATTTTTCGGATGTGAATTTCAGCACAACCTTTCCCTTTCCCTGTATAGCAGCTTCTGAGGCGTTCCCCATATAGAGAACCTCATCTTTATCAACCTCAGCATAAGTTGAAAAGATAGTTCGGTCACTGCACACGTGCTTCGTAGCACCAGTGTCGACCCACCATTCCTTGGTGTCAGTGACCATACAGATCTCAGAAATCATTGCACAGAGATCATCTATCTCTATCATATTTGCTTGGTTCTTTTTCCCGCTATTACGGGTTTGGTTACAATCGTTCTGATCTTTTTTAAACCGGCAGTCTTTTGCCCTGTGTCCGGCTTTACCGCACACCCATTAACTGCCCTTCATGCGTTTATCTGAATTATCTTTTTGAGCGTTGCTCATCGATGTCTTCCTTTTCTTGCCCGGTGGATTGGATTTGTTTCCTTCTACCACATTAGCTTTCATTCCGTAGGTTGCCCACATCGCTTTCTTTTCATTTTTCCGTTTGTCCTCCTCTATCCTCAGTCGGACAATCAGATCCTCTATGTTGAGCTCCTTACGTTTGTGCTTCAGATTATTCTTGAAGTCCTTCCATGACGGTGGCAGCTTCTCGATGATGGACGCGACTTGGAACGGTTCGTTCACGATCATCCCCTCGACCTTCATGTTGTTGAAGATGATCTACAACTCGTCCACTTGACTGATTCCCATGTTCTTATCATCCATCTTGTATTTCAGGTTGGGGTCATCACCAGGAGACGAAGGAGGGGAAAAAAGTCGGCGGAGAGTAAACGAAGGCAAAGACCTTTAAAGGACCCTCCATGGGTAGTATATGAGCAACACCGGAAGGTGGAGGAAGAGGAAGGATCATGGTGAACCCATATTTCTACCCACGAACAGAATGTGGAGCTCGAGAGGTCCTGCCATTGATGCGAAGACGCAGCTCAGGAAATGGGGAGCCCACTCGTCTTTAGGGACATACCATAATCATGAAGCTAATTAGGATTTTGGGATGCTCCCATCCCAAATAAGGCATCGAGAATGGAAGTTACAAATTTAATAAATGCATATAAGTTGCACAGGATTTATTTTGGGAACGGTTCTCCATGTCAGTTTCCCCCTATTCAGAGTAGAGGAAGCGATCTTCTTTAAAATGGTCCGCACCAAAGTGTAACGGATGATAAAAATCACGTACTCAACAACATTTATTAAATAAAGGGAAATGATAAAATCTTCTACAAAGTATGACAAATGATTCAAAAGTCATGACTGACATAGTGCTCCAGGCCGCCAGTTAGGATTAAAAAGTGATGAGTGGCGCGGTACTCCAGCCCGCCAGTAAGATTAAAATGTGATGAATGACGTGGTGCTCTAGCCCGCCAGTCGTGATTAAAAAGGGTTAATTGTTGAGCACCCCAGCTCATCTGACGGGATTCAAGGGTCTAGCTAGAGCAGGCAAGCCTGACTAGACATCAAGGAAAGATACATGCTGAGCACTCATGCTCGCATACGGGATCAATGGTCTAAACAGAGTAGGCAAGTCTAGATAGACATCAAGGAAAGATGTACGCTGAGCACTCATATCACATATGGGGTCAAGGTTCTAGTCAGAACAGGCATGCATGGCTAGAGATCAAGTAAAGATGCATGTCGAGCATTCATGCTCGTAGACGGGATCAAGGGTCTAGCCAGAGTAGGCACGCCTGACTAGACATAAAGGGAATATGTTTGCTGAGCACTCATGCTCGAAGGAGGGATCAATGGCCTATCTAGAGTAGGCACGCCTGGCTAGAGACATCAAGGAAAGATGTCTCCCGAGCACTCATGCTCGTAGATGGGAATAATGGTCTAGCTGTAAAATTCGCGACTAGACCAAGGAAAGTAATGACCACAGAGCACTCATGCTCTTTTAATAGGGTTAAGGAAAAACCTCAGCCAATGCAATCTCGACACCAGGGACAAGGATATCTACCGAGCATTATAGCTCGAAAGATAAGGATAATGCCCTCTAGTGAGCGCTTCAGCTCAAGGATTCATCCAGAACAAGAACGCCTAGATAGATGATAAAGGAAAGGTCCTTTGACCAAGTACCAAGGAAAAGGATTTTAAGATTACATTCTAACTCGACCAGGGAGATGCCCAAGGTAATGATGCTTAACTGAGTGTAAAAAATAAAGGTAACTCCCAATTTGAGGTAGGACTGCCCGACCAGACCCCCCAAATGGGAGCACACTGAAAGGCTTTTCATAAAGGTCGCCACAGGTCTATACGACCCCCGACCTACGAAGGGGAAAACCCGTTAGATAAGATCAAGTCCACAGAAAAAGCTCAGGATCACAAGCTCAGGTCATTAAAGTTATTAGGGATACAACGCTCGACATAATAGTCAGAACAATTACACAGCTCAGGATAGTGATCTCATCCAGACCAAGTTAAAAGCTCGACGAAGGCCTTTTTCAAGGATTACGTTTCTGCAACCAGGGGTGGGTAGCCAACATGGATAAAGGATTCGCCGAACATGCTTATCAACGATAAGAAAAATCATGATGAACGGAACACCAGTGACTTTAAGGTACGACATTTAAAAGATGACGAAATGGGAATTCTAGAACGGAGGAAGCCCTGTAAAGGGGAAGGATTATTGTTCTTCCAAAAAGAAGAGATGAGGGCAAAGATGATGATTGACAAGAGTTTTAACTCAATCAAGAAGGCAAGGATGAAGGAAATGAGAAGGAAGACTACCTATTTATAGGCCTTGATTGAATGAGCAAACCACTAATTTAATGGGGATATTTAAATCAGCCATAATGGTGACTGTTGAAGCCATCCTACGACTAGTAAGTGAGAGAATTTTGGAAGACCAAATGACATCCAATCAACTGCAAAAGTGAAATGATACATCTAGAATGAAGCGACACGTCCAAGAGTCAGGCTCCTTTACACGCACACATGCGCCATTAATGTCCACACCCTTTGGTTGGTTATGGTCCCGAAGCATGGAATAGGTGAAATGACGCACACGTAAGTCACGACAAAGGTCAGAGAGTTAATTAATTCCACTCGGTGCAATCCTCTTTGAGGAAAAAATTCTAACACAAGTGTGAAATACTCGGGACATGTGAAACTCTTAGCTTACCACCACACAAAGGCAACTCGTATGAGGAGTTCGGGTAATGACGTCTTTGGACTTAGCTAAGTAAAAGTAACCAAAGTCTTCGACTTGGGGCAACTGTTATGGTTGTTTCCCCGAGCACCAACGCCCCAATGACATGTGTCATGCCGCATTAGGGATCTCCAGGAGAAGGGAAGTTTCAAGGGAAATGAACTGACCTTACCTAATCAATATCAAGGGTGATCGGGTTACACAAGCCCGAACACATTAATTTTTTGAAGAATAGAGCACGCAAAGGGAGCTCGAATAATCTCGAGCGTAAGGCAATCTATGCCCTCCAAAAGTAGTGCTCGACAGGTTCAATCATCATGACAGAATGTCAGATCAGCCTCCAAACCATCGCCTCAAAAGCACATCGACAATAAATGATTATTGCTTTATGTCAAGGTTTCCTCCCTTCCGTCCAATTAATGATAGTCAAGACAAGCTTTGTGTCTCACAAAGCTTCTGCAACACTCCTTCAAGAGGCTTCTTCGACACGCATCATCCTCCAAGGTGTCAGGTATTACTATCCCCTCTACAAGCGGTGCAAGGTAAGCAATTATCTTATAAGAGAAACTCTGCTAAAATTTCTCCAGGATAGTGACTTAGGCATCAGAAACTATTTGACGAGGAAATCACCCCCCGGTTCTCTTCTCTTTCGAGTTCTTTGTCTATATTGCATAGGTTTTTGCCTGAGAGGACCCCTACGTGAAGAAGAGATTTCATGAAGATCGCTATTGAAGTTTTTGGTGCAAACAATCAATATAGAAAATTTCATTAAATTTAATAGTTACTAGCTTACCATTTTTATTATATAATTTAAATGAATCATCCTCCCTATTTGTTCTCTCTATATATTTATATTCATTAATTAAATATCTCTCTCTCTCCCTTCATATATATATATATATANTATATATATATATATATATATTATGTGTATATATATAGACACACACACACATATAGATAGATATTGGCTTTATATGAGTATACATAACATTACACCCAAACACGTTATAAAAACACACACACAGAGAATATATATATATATATTACACAAGCACACACGTTTATATATACTAATTAAAAGTACGTGTTATATATTATATATAACATATATTTTATATTGTTATACATGCCATACATATTTATGTATTGTATATATATTCAAGATACTCTGCATACACATGTGATGTATAATATAAATAACATATATAATTGTATAGTATTTATTTATACTTTTGAGAGAGAGATAGATATTTTAGGAGAGAGAAAGATTGGTTGGTTTACAGGTGTTGAAGCTGAAAATCTCTTAACAGCACGTGTGCTCCTTTCTTAGCTTGGAACTCCTTTTTACCCAAAAATCGTTAAAACACAAACAAGGAACTCAAAGAACGAGGAGAACCGGGGGTGGTTTCCTCGCCTAAGGGCCTTCGATACCTAAGTTAGTGTCCTAATAAAAATTTGGCAGAGTTTTCCTAAAGGGAGAATAACTTACCCTCCTTTTAGATTAGATGGGGATATTTATACATGAAGCCTCACGGGAGGATGCATGTCGAAGAAGCCTCAGTGATGTGCCGGTCCATTCCTGATGTGACGAGTTAGGAGGTGACATTTAATGCCCTTGTCCCCTGAGATGACATGAAGTGACTGGTTATTAAATGTTGATGTGTCATCGAAATGACTGAACGACAGCTGATTTGACACCCTATTTTGACGATTCGACTCGTTAGGCGTTCATGCCTAATTAGGGGGAACCACATGGAATATTACTTTTGACGAGCGATGATGATGCTGGCACAGAGTCAACCGAGCTTTTTTGTGGGCTTCATTCTTGCTACCCTTTGTCTGCTTAGGTTGGTGCAACTCGAGCTACCTGAGAATCGACTTGGCAAGGTTAGCTTTCTTCTACTGGGTGGTCAGGCCTTAAAACCTTCCCCTGGCATGAACCTCTTAGTGTAGTGTGACACATGGTGCTATGCTATTGGTATTTAGAGAATGCCTATAACAGTTGCCTCCAGTCGAAGATTTAGGGTGTTTTATCTGCCCAGGTTTGAAGACATTTTTATTCAGATTCCTTATCTGTGTTAGCTTCATGCAGTGTGATGTCCAGAGCTCTGTTTGGCTTGAGTAATCCACACTTGTGTTTGAATCTTGTTCAGTGGGAAGACCCACAGTTAATGGAATTAATTGCATGGCAGTTTTTTGTCACGACTTGTCCGTGCGTGCGCATCCCCTTGTTGACCCCAGTCCATGTGACAATTTTCATGACGATAAATACTATTCGGACTAATATTTTTATTAAGTGTGTAGGTCCTAAATAAAGTGAAAATAATGTTGAAACACTTAAGTTTAGGTGTTTATGCAGGAATAATAAACGGCAAAAAAGTCATACAAGACGAGATACACGCGGTATTTTACGAAGAGCACAAATCATATCAAACGAACTCCAAATGACCTTCAACAAAGTTGGTTGAACTCAAAGTACTTCAAGGAATAATGAACCGGACGAACCACTCATGAACCAAAACCTAAGAGACCGAACTGGGAAGAACAGTGTGCAAAATATCATGTACCGGTTGTTAGAAAATGCGGCTCACGCGTGACGGAGGCATGGTGGCTTTAAAAATTTATTAAAAATGAATCGTATGTTTTTCGATAAAATGAAAAAAGTGCGATGCAACGGTTTCCAAAATAAAATTTTTTATTCAAAAACTCTTTTCAATCATGATCAATTATATATTTATATATTAAATATGAGATATACATGGATCATAATCATATACCTCTTGTAGTCTATATCAAGCGTCATCGCATACCAAAGATCCTATGTTCCCACAAACAACAGATTTCAAGATCTACATCAAGATCTTCCAAGCTAATCCCCAAGCGTATTGGGATGTGTGTGAGTACGTAGAATAATCAAAGATACGTTTTATGTCTCTAGATGTACTCAACATATGAGATCTAGTGATTTACTGAGAACGATTAATTTTTGTGAGATAATTCTATGAGAGAATACGATGATTATTTTAACAGAGCTTACTGATTAACTTTTTAATCACAGAGAAAATCCATCTTGTCAGCAATTGTGTTATTCACTCTCTATCAACACTCAGACCAAATATTTTCTAGATAATGACATATCAGATTTTTAGAAATAAACTGAAAATAAAATTTAATTTCAAAAGTATCATTGCAGTGGAATCTACTATAATTTGTGCACAACTATACCGTTACACGTATCATATTGCCTCATGGTACTACTATAGTACCGTGTGGCGCTATAGTATACCACTCACACTACTGTAGTGCTACGTGCCATTACAGAGTTCATGTCATTGTTTGATTTTCAATCAGTGATTGACACGTGACAATTATTGCGAGTTAAATTTTTATTTTAATAAGATAAATATCTAGATATCAGTAAACTCAAAACTAACATATCTGAATACCCATATCAACTAACTTACCTGTTAGTTCACAAACAACAAATTTAGTTGATTCAAATTATTCTCTAATAATAATTTATAATTATCTAATTTTAAAAATGAGATATTATGTCTCACTTATCGATAATTAAAAAATTAATCAATATAATTATTTATATAATATAATTTCTGAAATTTATCTATAAATATTTCAATTGATTAATTCTTAATTAATTAATTACACATAATTATTTTATAATTACATACTTGCCCTACAATAAAAATTCTTTTTACAAGTTAGTCATTTTCTCATGTCCTGAAATATTCACACTCTAGACTGCATAGTACAGATGCGACTTGGGGACTGTTGATCTATAATCTTAATTTCCGATAAACTAGATTATTAATTAAAATTTTTTAATTATATTATTACTCCACTATAAATATGGAATTGCACTCTTAGATATTACAGAATGTATTTATAGAGTATTCTCGTGTAGTCCATTAACATAATCATTTCACGTAGTTCTATCATCCAATTATTGGTTCTTAAATTAGAACTGGTCAAAATTACCATTTTACTCTTCTAATTATCTCTTAATCCTAAGTACCATTAATTCACTAGTGAATTGGTAATTTAAAATCGTATTATAAATTTGAGCTCAATTACCATATCGGTTATGTCATATATAATCTTATTATATAAAGTACATTCACTAAGTTGTCTATCCACATCAATGATCTGGATCTAGATCACATACATTTGTAATTCTTAGTGAACCGTATTAGAAACCATTCATTAAAGATTCCATACTTTAATATGTTGCTGACATTTTTATTCATTATCTATGATCTTAATCCTCTCGTACTAATACAAAATCACAGTCTCATTAATGAATATGTAATTTTAAGATATTTATATAAATTATTCAACAATAATTTAAAAGAACAGTTATAAGAAAAATGTAATTCTATTAAATTTCATATTAAAATGTCAATATACATGTTTTGAGGGCATAACCACGTAGTTCACCCACAATCCAGTGTCAAAACTGGCTCCGCTTTGGAGAGAATTTCAGTCACACCTTCTGGAACCGGATGGACCGATTTGGAACCAGATGGACGGGTTTGGAATCGGATGGACCGGTTTGGAACAGGATGGATCAGTTTTTAAAGAAGGAAAATTTCGCAAGGAATTTTGGAAATTCACCAGTGCTAAACTGGTAGAACCGGTCTACTTATTTTGGAAATTCTCCTTAAATCAAGCACTGATCCATCTGGTTTCCAATCTGGTTTGGATCGGTTCCAAGATCCATCTTCGCCTATAAATATGCCACGACATTTCTCATTCTCCACACCTCTCCGCTTCACTCTTACGAAGTTTATAGTATTTTATTCTTTAATAGGTTTTGTATTTTGAGGGATATTTTGAGAAATTCTTTAGAGAGAAGCTAGTTAAAAATGTGAGCAAAATATTGAGAGATATACTCTTTGAGAAAGAGAAATTTGGTAAGAGATTCAAAGATCTCGACCCAGCTGTATTGTCAATGTCTTATTAGAACCATAAGTCAATAGGGATTGTAAAGGTTTGGTCTTCACCGTTAAGAAGATCGCTTGGAAAAAATCTTCAAGGGAGGATCCTTGGCGTATGGACGTAGGGATATGTTTTTCTGAATCACGTAAAAACATCGCCTTTCATCTCTCTTCCTTAGTCTCTTTATTTTATGCACTTTAATATTTCGCATCGCTATTATCTTTATTTATTTATTCTCTGCATTTAAGCTTTCGCACATTTATTTAATTACGTAATTATTTTTATTGCTTGATTTGTTCATTTTTTATCTATTACTTTATTTCATGCAATTTATATTTCATATATTAAAATATTTCTTTTAAATTATTTTCTCTTTAATGGGGTGTCATATCGATCCTACAATTGGTATAAAATCTTGGTGCTCAAATATCTAGACTTAATTGTCTTGATCTATAGCATCATCTTTTAATTTTCAACAAGGTAAATCAATTTCAAAACGTCTATCGATGGAGTAGATTTTAATTTTTAGAAAATTAGAATGCAGATTTTTATTTAATCTAATGGAAAATTATCGAAAATGATCCTTACGTGCCTAGGTCATGAGATTCGACCAAGAATGACAAAATTAATTATCTTTAAAGCTCAAGCTATGAACATCTTATACTGTGCTTTAAGCATAAATGAGTATAATCGTATTTGCATGTGTGAATCTGCAAAAGACATTTGACATATATTAGAAATCATACATGAAGGCACACATAAAGTTAAAAACTTCAAAATTGATATTCTCATGCATGAATATGAAATGTTTAAAATGCGTGATATTGAAAGCATTGAAGACATGTTTGCTCACTTCAATGGCATTGTAAGTTCTCTTAAGACTCTTGGAAAGACCTTTATTAATGGTGACTTTGTGAGTAAATTTATTAAGCCGTTATCAATGTTGTGGGAGAATAAAGCAATTTTTATTCAAGAAGCGAAAAATCTTAGGACGCTTACACTTGAAGAACTCATGGGATCATTGATGACTTATGAAGTGGAGTACATGGAAGAGGATGTGGACTATATAAAAAGAGAAAATCTACTATTTAAAGTCACATCCATTGAGAGCCAAAGTGAAGATGAAGATGAAGATTTAATGCACTTCACATAGAAGCTTCGAAAACTACTCACTAAGAAAAGATGCACTTCAAAGAAGAAATCCAAGGAAAAGAGTAGCCCCATTGCAAATGAAAAGCTACATATGTGCATAATGGCACACATTGACAAGGTTAGCAAGCTTAATTTTCATAATAATCTTGATTTTTGAGAATTCACATGAATTTTTTCTTTAATGTTTTTTGTATGAATTTAAAATTAAATATATTTTATTTAAATTAAAAAATGCATTCATTGAGGGGGAGATTTTCAAAAATCGAAACTTTTATTTTTATGGTTTTAAAGGGGGTTACAAAAATTATGAAAGGAAGAGTTTTTTTTTACAAAAATGGGTATATTTTTAACAAATAACATGTCAAAATCTTTTTGGTGATTTCAAAGGGGGAGAAATATAGTTAATTACAAAAGGGGAAGATTTTTAAAAAATTTGAAATTTTTGAATTATTATTGCATATGCGTATGAGAAGTTTATAGTTAATAGTTTTTGCAATAAATTATTTGTCATCATCGGAAAATGGGAGAATGTTGACCCCAGTCAATGTGACAATTTTGATGACGACAAATAATATTTGGACTAATATTTTTGTTAAGTGTGTAGGTCTTAAGTAAAGTGAAAATAATATTGAAAATGCTTATTTTAAGTTATTATGCAAGAACAATAAAGGGAAAACAAAGCCGTACATGATGAGATACACGTGATATTTTACGAAGGGGACGAATCATATCAAACAAACTCCAAATGACCTGAAAGAAAGTTGGTTGAACTTAAAATACTTCAAGGTATAAAGAACCGGACCAAACCGCTCATGAACCAATACCTAAGAGACTGAAGCAAGAAGAACCATATGTAAAATTTCATGGACCGGTGCACCCTTAATCCGGTGTCAAAATCGGCTCCGTTTTGGAAGGGATTTTGGTCACACCTATTGAAATCAGACGGACTAGTTTGGAACTGGATGGACCGGTTTCTACATAAGGAAATTCCTTATCGAATTTTCCTAACCGAATCTACTGATGCCAAACCAGTTGGACCAGTTGCTTATTTGGGAAATTCTCCCGAAATCAAGCACAACATCCATCAGGTTTCCAATCTGATTTAGACTGGTTCCAAGATCCATCCTCCCCTATAAATAGGCCACGACATTTCTCATTCCCCACAGCTTTCCAATCATCTCCCATGAAGCTTATAATATTTTATTCTTTGAGAGGTTTTGTATTTTGAGTGATATTTCTTTTAAACCATTGAAAATTGTGAGCAAAATTTTGAGAGATCTACTTTTTGAGAGAGAGAAATTTTATAAGAGATTCAAAGACTTCGATCGAGATGCATTGTCAATGTATGATTGGCACCATAAGCCAATAGAGTTTGTAAAGGTTTGGTCTTCACCTTTAAGAAGATCGCTTGGGAAAAATCTTCTAGTGGGTATCCTTGATGCGTGGACGTTGAAATAAGTTTTCTCAAATCACGTAAAAATATCGTATGTCATGTCTCTTCCCTATTCTCTTTATTTTCTGTACTTTAATATTTCACATCGTTATTATCTTTATTTATTTATTTATTCTACGCATTTAAGCTTCCATACATATATTTAATTTTGCGTAATTATTTTTATTGATTGATTGTTCATTTTTATCTATTACTTTATTCAAGCAATTTATATTTTAAATATTAAAATATTTATTTTAAATTATTTTTCCTTTAAAGGGGTGCCATATCGATCCTACACCCCTCACCTTTATAACGATTCCAGATCATTCATCCTTAGGTGTGGGGACAATGATGGAGCTTGGGCATGTGAAAAAGAGGGCGAAAGTCGTGAAGCTTGATTCATTGATACGTCACCTCACTTCTACGGGCTCGTTGATTCAAGAAACGGAAGTTTCTTGGGCGTGGGGTTGCCTCAACGGTCCCTTCATAATTTGCTTTAATGCTCATAAATGAGCTATTTTCTTCTTCAAGGCTTATAAATTAGGGGTAAGAATGGGGTTCACAAAGATCTCATCTCCTTTAGGAAAATGAGGGTAAAGGAAATAAAGGAGGAAACCACTCATTCTTCTTTCCATCTTGCAAGGAAAAAAGTTCCCCTCTTTCCGGGGGTCCTTTTATTTTGGAGGCTTCCTTTCGAACCTCTTTAGATTTTTTTTGTGGTCGTTGCCTCCCTCTCCATTGTCTTTTAAATACCGAGCCCAAGTAGCCGCAGGTTGAGTTCTCTTTTGGCTCGACTTGGTGAGGGCATCAGACAAAGTCATTGTGATCTTAAACCTTTGGCTAAAAAGCAACCACAACCCTCAAGAGTTCATGAAAGCTATGGGTGGGGTCTCTTTTACTTTGTCAGCCTGAGGAGAGGGCTCTTCCCCTACCTGATGAGGGGTTTTCTGTTTGTAATATTTCCCTCTCATTTATAAGGATGGGTTTTCTTTAATGGCTTTGACTCTTTTCTTGCTTTTGGTTATGCTCTGGATTTTTCCAATTCGTTAAAACCTTGGTATTTTCATAAGCTCAGTCGTCGATCCTGAGCTTAAATGAACTTGATCCTTTTGAGTAATTGATTCTTAAGCAAATGAAGCTTCACTTTTACTTCCACTGAGCTTTAATTTGATAGATCAGACCTTAATCATTTCTTCGTCCTTACTTCTTCATCGCTTCGGGATATAAATGTTTTTACTAATGTCTGCCGACTTGTGCTGCGAAGTTGTTGGGACCCCAAACTTGAGTGAGCCTTAAGTAATGGACTTGATGCTTATTACTTCCTTTCTAGTGGGTTGCCAAGGTCTATTCGGGTGGACCTGCCTCAAACTTGAGGGGTCGTCGCTTTTTTGTCTTACAAGCTAGGTGTAAGCCAGTCTTCACTTCTTCCTTTTGTATCCAGCCAGACGTTCCTGCTCTCGCTAGAACCTTTTCTCGTCTGGCGACATAGAGTGTAGGCCAAACTTCACTTTTTCCTTTGACATCTAGCCAGGCGTTCCTACTATGGCTAGAGCCTTTTCTCATCTAGCGAGCTAGAGTGTAAGTGAGACTTCTCCTTTTTTTCCTTTGGCATCTAGCCGGGTGTTCCTAATATGACTTGCTCCTTTTCTCGTAAATTGAGCTAGAGTGCAAGACAGGCTTCTCCTTTTTTCCTTTGGCATCTAGCCAGGCATTCCTGCTCTGGCTAGAGCATTTTCTCATCTGGCGAGATAGAATGTAAGCCAGAATTCTCCTTTTTCCTTCGACATCTAGCCAGATGTTCCTTCTATAGCTAGAGTATTTTCTTGTCTAGCAAGCTAGAGTGCAAGCCGAACTTCTTTTTTTGTTTGGCATCTTTCCAGGCGTTCCTGCTTGAGGTTATACCCTCAAAGCATGTGTATTGGCATTTTGATATTAAATATAATGAAAATTATATTTTTTTATAATTATTCTATTAAATTATTGTTGAATAATTTATATAAATATCTAAAAATTCTATATTCATTATCGAGACTATGATCTTGTATTAGTACAAGATAATTAAAATCATAGATAATGAATAAAATTTTCAGCAACATATTAAATTATGGAATGTTTAATGAATGGTTGCTAGTATGTTTCACTAACAATTATGAATGTGTGTGATCTAGATCCAGATCATTGATGTGGACGGATATCTTAGTGAATGTACTTTATATAATGAGATTATATATGACTGGACCGATGTGAATTAATATCTTTATCAACGTGCTGTTTATAATAAAGATTTAATACACATCAATTTGATGATCATATGTAGATCAGTCTGAATCCTTAATTGACATGAACTCCTATCCATGTCTACTGAATTTTTTTATTCACTCGTTAAAGTTTGTTTGTAAAACAGGCTAGTGACTTTTGTTTTGGAGATTCAGTGATATGGATGGCTGAGAACATGATCTTACAAGATTTGGAATTCAAGTTTTCCTAACAGATCGTATATTAGTTCCTTTAAGTGTTAATTCTGGAAGTGAATGGTTACTGAGCTCAAATTTATAATGAGATTTTAAATTAATCATTCACTAGTGGATTAATGGTACTTAAGGATCAAGAGTTAATTAAAAGGCTAAACGATAATTTTGACCAGTTCTAATTTACGAACCAATAATTGGAGGACAGATCTACATGAATTAATTATACAAGTGGACTACATGAGAATACTCTGTAAATACATTTTATAATCACTAAGAGTTAAACTCCATATTTATAGTGGAGTAATAAAGGAATTAATAAATAAAATTATTTAATTAAAGAGTTTAATTAATAATCTAGTTTACTGGAGCTTAGGATTATAGGTCTATGGTCCCCAAGTCACCTCTATACTACGCATTCTAGGGTGTGAATATTTCAGGACATGAGAAAAAGACTAACTTGCAAAGGAATTTTTATTCTGGGGCAAGTACATAATTATGAGATAATTATGTGTGATTAATTAATTAAATTATTTATATACAAATGAAATTTTTGGAATTAATATATATAATAATTATCGATTATTTTTTAATTATCGATAAGTGAGATAAAATATCTTAATTTGTGAAGTTAGATAGTTATATTATTATTAGATAATATTTTGGACCAACTAAATCTATTATTTATGAAATAACAGATAATTTAGTTGATATGAGTAATCATATATGTTAATTTTAAATTAAATGATATCTAGATATTTATCTGACTAAAATAAATATTTAATTTATACTAATTGTCACGTGTCAATCATTGATTTGATATCTGAAATTTACATTGACTACTGTAGTGTCACGTGGCATTACAGAAGTGGGGGTACAACACTATACTGCCACATGATACTGCAATGGTGCCGTGAGGCACTATGCTATCTCACGAAATACTAGAGTGTCATGTGACACTACAGTTGTGCACCATTATACAGTGGGTCCCATTGTATTGGACAATTTGAAATTAAATATTATTTTTAATTTTTAGTTATCCCTAAATATCTGATACGCCATTATCTAGGATAAGATACAAATTTTATTCGAATGGCTTAAGTTGATGAATCGGTTGATCAGATCATCAGTTGCTCAATCAGAGAATTGTGTTGTGAACACAATTGCTCATAGTGATTTTTCTTTATGATTAATAGTTAATCAAATCTCTAAAAGAATAATCATCACGTCCTTTTAGAGAATCGTCTCACAAAAGTACTCTGAGTAAATCTCTCGATCTCATGTGTTGAGAACGTCTAGAGACATAAAAAGTATTTTATAATATTCTACGTGCTCACACACGTCTTAGTGCATTGAGGATTGACTTGGAAGATTTTGGTGTAGATCTCAGAGTCTACTGATCATTGGAACGATTTTGTGGGACGGAGAATTGATCGATTTTGCAAGGACGCTTAATTAAGACTACAAGACGTATATGATTCCTAACATTGTATGTTTTAGATTTAATATATAAATGTATGATGGATCCTGACTGATTGAAAAGAGTTTTCAATAAAAAGTTTTTGTTTTGTTATTGTGACGTCGTGCTTATTTTTCTTTTTATCAAAAAAGATTTATTTTCATTAAAAAAATTGTAAACGCATGCGCCACGTTTTCCAACAGTTCCTCGCTGACTATAGCCTTTTCTTGTCTTGCGAGCTATAGTGCAAGCCAAACCTCACCTATCTGCTTGGCGTTTAGTTAGGTACTTTTGCTCTGGCTGAAATTCTTTTCCTGTCTGGTGAGCTAAAGACCAAGCGAGACTTCTCTTTTCCTTTTGACTTCTCGTCGGCCGTCTAGAATGTGAGACATACATCACTTTTTATCCCATTTAGCGAGCTAAAATGCAAGCTAGACATTTCTTTTATCCCATCAGACGAGCTAAAATGCAAGTAGGACAACTTTTTATCTCGTTTGGCAAGCTTAAAAAGCAAGCTAAACATCACTTTTTATCCCGTCTGACGAGCTAAAATGTAAGCCAGGCATCACTTTTTATCCCAGCTGGTGAGCTAAAAGGCAAGCCAGACATCACATTTTATCCTTGATCGCACTCGGTGGAAGAGTCATTTTTTCATTTTATAAATGCTGCTCAGCGTACACGGCCTATCAGTGTCCGTCGCACCTCGATGTTGGTTGTTAAATGGGAGATTACCCCTCTACTCTAAGTGGGGGGCGAGGTAGAATGTTGAAGATTGTCGAGTCTCCTATCACCTGAGCTTTCACCTTGCATGTCCCATCAGAGCCTCACATGTTGGGTTTCCTGAGTATTATCACTGTTTTCTTGGTGGAGCCCTATGAACTCGTCATTCTGCTCAGGAGTAAGCATTGACCCGTCATGAACTATCCTTTCTGACTACTCTGGTGAGAGAATAATTAATCTCGCGATTATTCAGGTTCCTCTCTAGGTTACCCTTCGGGCAGCTCCCCGATCACAGCCTTTTCTCGGTTGCCTATATTCTCGTAGGTGTATCTGTTCCATGTTGATTCTTAGGAAGAGCATGCTTATGTGTTCCACCATTAGAAGCTTGATCCCCTTGGGTGAAGTTTGTGTAAAAGGTCTTGCTATTCTCTTGTCTTATGACATGAGCATTAGATTAGACTTGACATGTGAAACAGTGTGTCAAATTTAACGATACGTGGCACATGTCAGTTACTTGTCGAGAATGACTTATTATGGAGAACTGATGTAAGGCTCTATATTTCAACTAAAGATACCAGACATGTTTATCTGCCTACTGCAGCTTTTTATTTTCGTGACAGCTCTGCAAAATGGTTGGTGGTCAAAAGGACACCAAAAGTTTGAACGAAACCCAAGCAACTGCCTTGCTAAAGGTTCCATGTCGATGTTTTCCTTCATCTTCCACAACCGATCACATATTATCCCCAAAAAAATTCTTCAAAATCTTTCCCTTCATTTGTTCTTTGGCAATCATGTCCTCCTCCGTTTGGCGGTATTGTTGGTGGCCAGAAGTACACCAGATGGTTATATAACGTGGTGTCCTCCTTCAGAACCCTTCTCATTACACAATCTTTTTTTGCATTCTTTGGTTGGTTCCAATCAAAGCCTCCACCACCAAGTGCAAGCTTGACCACCCGAAGCCTGATTTCGATTTAGTACTGATTTCCTCAAGAGGTTACAGTTTCTCCAAGTCAGAGGGTCATCCCACCCTTTCTTGGATGGTCTTCCTCTTTGACTCTCCGAGCGCGTGATGACACTGCCGGTGAGTCTTTCTACCGCGAGCGAGGGTTATTTTTGTGTAAGAGGCTGCTACGATCTAAGTGGGGGCTAGCATGTTCATCCTCTTTCTCTTGGTCACCTTAGAGAGTGTGGCCATTGCGACTTTTTTCTTTTGTTGTGTGATCGCCAAAGTGGTAAGGAGTTCTTATTTTGGAGAGGATGAGGGTTGATCCCCCCTCTTATCATGGATGTCTTCGAGCTGGGAGGAGGATGCAAAACTCATTTTTTTTGTATCAAGCATTTTGGAGAGGAACGATTTTGATGTCGTCCCTACAGACGGCGCCAACTGTTGAAGTCAAAAATCTCTCAACAGTACGTGTGCTCCCCTTTTTAGCCTGGAACTCATTTTTGCTCGAAATTCTACAAAACACAAATAAGGAACCAATGAGGAGAACCAGGGGGGGTAGTTTCCTCACCTAAGGGCCTCTGATGATGATGCTGACACAGAGTCAACCGAGCTTTTTTTAGCGGCTTCGTTCTTGTTGCCCTTCGTCTGCTCAGGTTGGATTGACGTTGCAAGGTCTGATTTCTGCTTCTAGGTGGTGGGGCCTTAAAGCCTTCTCCCAGCTTGAACCTCTTGGCGTAGTGTGGCACATGATTTTGTGTTACTGGTAGTTAGAGAACGTCTATACATTAGGATTTTCAATTTTTTATAAAATAATCATTAAATGTTATGTAGAAGGGTATAATAGGAAGAGAAGTACTTTTAGTAGGTGGACCCATAAAATATTACTATATTTGTTGCTTAAGAAATTTGTGGTCTATATTTTTAAATTAACTTTTTTATAATGTCACTATTTGATGTCTATTTTTGTAGTTCCATGAGACCTACCTCTATCTTTGGATTTCTTAGTACATAATTAGGGTCAAAATGGACCAAAATACTTCTCCAACAAAGTGTTTGGATACACACACTATTCTTATATTGTTCAATCTTCTGTTTTTGAAAATCAAAAACTATTTTCAGCCGCAGAAAACTTATTGGATTATTTGGATTAATATAACCCTTTTGAATTTGGTTAAAGATTTTTATACCCATTTTTTAAAATAAGAAATTTTATAGTCTTGGCCCACCAATTTCACATCACTACTTGCAATTTCTCTCTTTCTTCGTCATTTCTTTTTCTTTTTCAATGCACATGTCAAATCAATTTAATAATCCCTTCTTCTTCTTCTTCTTTCTTTTTCAATGAAACTTCTTTTAAAACTTGAAGGGTTCAAGTAGTTATTTTTTTCAATAATTACTCATACACTAGATGACAATTTGAAAGGTTCAAATAGCTTTTTATGACTACTTGAAGAGTTCAAGTAGCTTTTTATAACCACTTGAGCATTTTTGCGTAAAAATAGGAGAAAAGGGATATTGTGTACTTGAAAGGTTTAGGTAGTCAAAAAGTTACTTGAACCCTTCAAGTACTCAAAGTTCATTCTTTTCTTATTTTTTTGACGTAAAAAAGGTTCAAATAGTCATAAAACACTACTTCAGCCCTTCAAGTTGTCATAAAAAATTACTTGAACCCTTCAAGTAGCCACCTCATGTTTGAGTTGCTGACTGACCAAACAAAAAATAACTACTTGAAGGGTTCAAGTAGTAATAAATAATTACTTGAACCCTACAAGTAGTCAGCTGGTGTATGAGTAATTGACCGAAAAAAACTACTTTGACCATTCAAGTAGTCATAAACAACTACATGAAAGGTTCAAGTGGTCACCTGATGTATGGGTGTTGACTGAAAAAAATAATTACTTGAACCTTTCAAGTAGTGATTTTTATTCTGTAAGTCAAAATAAGTAATTACTAAAAGAGTTCAAGTAGTTATATATGACTACTTCAACCCTTCAAGTAAGTGATTTTGATTCTAGAAGTCAAAACAAGTCATTACTTGATGGGTTTAAGTAGTTGTATTTGACTACTTGAACCCTCCAAGTAGTCACTTGTTTTGGCTTTCAGAATCAAAATCACCAATTAAAATATTCAAGTAGTTGTTTCTGTCTACTTGAAAGGTTCAAGTAGTTGTTTCTGTTGTTAGTCAATAACCCATACACCATGCGACTACCTGAACGGTTCATGTAGTTATTTATGACTACTAGAACCTTTCAAGTCGTTATTTTTTTATTTGGTCAGTGAGCAACCCAAACACTAGGTGACTGCTTGAAGGGCTCAAGTAATTTTTTATGACTACTAGAAGGGTTCAAGTTTCTTTTTATAGCTACTTGAACCTTTTTTACGTCCAAAAAAATAAGAGAAAAGGAATGTTGAGTACTTGAAGGGTTCAAGTAATTTTTTATGACTACTTGAACCCTTTGAGTACTCAACGTTTATTTTCTCCTATTTTTTAGACGTACAAAAGGCTCAAGTAGTTGTAAAACACTACTTGAACCTTTCAAGTAGTCATATAAAACTACTTGAACCATTCAAGTAGTCATAAAAAATTACTTGAACCTTTCAAGTAATCACCTGGTGTTTGAGTTGCTGACTGACAAAACAAAAAATAACTACTTGAAGGTTTCAAGTAGTCATAAACAACTACTTGAACTCTTCAAATAGTTACATGGTTTATGGGTTGCTGACTAACAAAAAACTACTTGAACCCTTCAAATAGTCATAAACAACTACTTAAATGGTTCCAGTAGTCATAAAAGTTACTTGAACACTTCAAGTACTCAATGTTCATTTTCTCCTATTTTTAGACTTAAAAAAAGCTTAAGTAGTCATAAAAAGCTATTCAACCCTTCAAGTAGTTACTTGGTGTTTGACTTTCTGACTGATAATATAAAAAAAAAATTATCTGAATGATTCAAGTAGTTATAAATAACTGTTTAAACCCTTCAACTAGTTTTTTGAAGAATAAAAATGAGCTTTGTTGAATAATAGAGAAAAGAAGAAGAAAAGATGATTTGATTGTCCATTGACCAGGCCGGTTCGGCACGCGAAACTGGCGGAATTGGTCCGTCACAATTTGGCTCGTCTCGGCCTGGTCTTGAACAATACCGGACCATCACAGGCCTTGTCTTCAAGGCCCATAGCCCGGCGGGCCTGAAACGGCCCAGCCTATGAATTCATTTTTTGTCTAAAAATTTAAATAATTATACATGTAGTAAAGTTTAAAACCATTGACATCTTACTTATAAATCACACTTTTTACCAATAGATCAAGACAACATTTACTAAATTAATTGTTTAAAATATATTCTTATTATTTTGAACACATTTTATCGAAATTTCAAATAATATACTTTTGAGATAAACGTATTTAATTAAATAAAAAATATTTTTCATTTAAATGAATATTCTATTCAATGAAAAATTAGATTCATGAAAACTTTAAAACATATTGGTTTAAAATTTCTAATATTTTTTATTCTGTTAATAAACATAATTATAAATTAGTTATTAATTATTTATTATATTTTTAGATTTTATGTAAATATGAATATCACTAGTTTATGAAGTTAATAAATAAAATAATTACTTATTATTACAAATTTTTCTACAAATTTTTCTACAAATTTTTCTATTGAGATTTTAAAGTAAATAAAATAACATAATTATAAAAAAGTAATTGGACTTCCATATAATTTAGTGGTAATCCCTACATTTCATCTATTTCCCACCAAAGTTTAACTCTCTCCATCTACATTTTTTAAAATTAAATCACGGGCCGGTTCAGCAGGCCATTCCGGGCCGCCTTAAATTTCCGATGACCCGGCCCAGAACTGTACCGCAAACCGCCTAGGGAGCCAGCCCGGCCCATGAACCGGCCGGGCGAGCATGAAGGGGCCGGCCCGATTGCCACCCCTAGTCTCAGGTTATAGAATTCTGATTTTTCAAACATGGATAGTAACCCAAAATGAAAATGTACATAGTTCCAAATAACCCAAACTTATTTGGTCGACATTATTTCTAGAACCTTTCTTGGAGAATAGTAATGAAAACAACTATAGAGAATCCATTCTCAGATTTCCGTTATAGAATTTGTTCTATACAATTATCTTATATTACTTATAAAATATTTGACATCTAAACCATTTTTTTTTTCAATTCTTCAAAACGGAAGACATTTTTTTACTTTTACTCACCATACAATTTGTTAAAAATAATATACAACTATTTTGAGATCTCATTTAGAAATTACTCTAAGGATGTTTTTGGGTACTTGTTTCTTTAGCTGTTTTTAGTTCTCAATAATTTTTTGCCATTTCCTTTGTCGTTGGAGCCATCCTGTTGGAGATGCTGTGATGCTAGTTGAATCTCATATGTGTTATTCCTGTTGTTGCCCAAAATTTCAGAGGAGAGGTTTTATCCATTGTCAGCAAGCATCTTCCAACAATTAGTGTGGGTCGTGCTGAACTATCAGTTATAGATGAATGCATCAACTTGACTTTGATTAATAGCTGTACAAACACTGATTGAATCAGACTCCAAGAGAGTTGTGAGTTAATGTAATGGTAAAAAATCTGATTGAATTTTACATGATCTCTCTCTGTCTATTAGATCAAATAGAAACTTTTATTTCTTGTTTAGTTGTTTGGATTAAAAGAGACTATACTCGATTGTTGATATTATAGTAAATTATAACAAATATCAAAGTTGTAATACGTCTGACTTGTCCTCTTCACCTTTTAAATCTTATAAAGAGAGATTACTGAGTGAGAGATAGACTTAGGCCACCTTAATTGTATAAGAAGAATATTTTCTATTTTTATTTAATATTTCTATGTATCTTGTTGTTTTGATAAAAAAAAATAATTGCCATTCAACAGCGAATTTGATGAATGTTAATTCAGAAAAACACTTTACCATATTTTCTAAAAACCCAATTTTCTTTACCTTTCGTTTACCATGTATTGCAAAAAATATTTACATATCAAGAAGTCGTGCATACTTTCATCCACACGTGATTTTGGCTCTTGCAATAGAATACAATTTTCAACTTTTGCTCTACTAAACAATTTTTTTTAAACAAAAAAAATATATACTTTTAGAATTACATCTCGGAAATTATTTTCAAAAGGAACTCCTAAACACTCAATGATAACTGATCAAAAGTTTAACGTTAAGAAACAGATGACAAATGGAAACAACTAAAAAGTGCACTCCACAAACTGATAAAAGGAGATTCTGTGAACTAGGATGAAACTGATTGTATGTGTTGACAATTATGCTGGTGGGAAATATTTAACTTAGAATTATCCTTCAAGTGTAAATAATTTTCTTGTGTGTCATTTATTTCCCGATTTACACTCCCTTTAAGTGATATATTAAGCATCATGTTCATGGTCCTATTAATGGAAGCAAGTGCATTGTTTACTGTCTTTGCTCAGACGAAAAGCAAGCACCCAACCTTGTTGATTTGCCGATTCTACTAATGCGAGAACAAATTAATTAATGTTAGCTAAGACAGGTTAGCTTTGCGTACGGATCAGTAATTTAATCATAGCATTAGCAGTATTAGAGTTTTGATTAATTCATGGAACCTTGGGCGGCACATGTACTGAAAATTATATTAGAAGAATCTTATGCGTTAACATATGAATTATGTAAGAATATTCACTAAATTAATACTCTAAATTTATTACGAAAAACTATACAAGAAACATAACTAAACTACAAGTTAGAAGTAGTCACATTTTTATATTTAAGAACGAATTGTACAAAATAAACAAATTTTCATACTTAATTTAATATTTTTTATACCTAAAGATTCCTCAAACTCCTCATTTATAAACCATCTGGGTTTAGATAAAAATACCTATTGTATGTTAAAGGGAAAAAAATTCTAGGATTGAATTCACCTTAATTACCAGACTGCTAAATTTTTGGGATCAATACTAGTTAACATGATATCATATTATGAGGTCTAATGTTCAAATTTATACACAAACTTTCTTCCGTATTTAAAAATGAAGACCATATGTTCCCTTAGTTCAAAAAGAAACTTTAGGCCATCAGAGAATAAGTATTAGAAATAATTCAGATGATGAAACTCACTTCAACTCAACCTTATAACTAAAAGATTATGAGATTAGTGAGATAATTAATTAATCATTGTATTTCATCGATGTATATTAGCTAACTAATTATATATAGTTAGACTTCTTTGCTGAGCTGTCTTATTATTAGTGGTTCATATTGTATCACTTGGATTGTGTTAGTTTTCCTTTGTTGAGTTGTTATTCTTGGTTGTTGGTTTATTTGTTAGCTTAGGCTTGTATTTAATTGTTGTTTTCAGTTCTGGTTCAATTAAAGAAAGAAATTTAGTTATCTCTCAATCTTCAACTCCGGTTTCATCTTCATCGCAAGGAACCTATGTGTCTCCTTCGAACTCTTCTTCAAGCTCACATTCACCTCTATTTATGCTCACGAATATCTGCAATCTTGTTTCAATACGCTTAGATTCAACAAATTTTGTACTTTGGAAGTACCAAATCTTGTCGATTCTTTGAGCTCACTCTCTGTTTGGGTTCATCGATGGTTCGTTCCGTGCCCTAGCAAATTCCTGCATAATGAAAAAGGTGAAGCTACCTCTCAAATTTTTCCATATTTCATCTTCTGGAATACCTCAGATCAAGCGTTAATGACTTCAATTAATGCTACTTTATCTCCAATAGCTCTATCGTGCGTGGTTGGGTGCCAATCTTATCACGAATTGTGGTTCTCCATTGAACGAAGGTTTGCTTCATTGTCTAGGTCTAATATTTTGAGTCTCAAATTTGAACTTCAAAAAACCTGTAAGAAACCTACTTAATCAATTGATGCGTATATTCAACCGATTAAAGCTATTACTGATAGGTTAGCTGTTGTTTCAGTTGTAATTAAGGATGAAGATTTACTTCTTTATATTGTAAATGGACTTCCAAGGTCATCATCCACCCAATCAATTGGCTGCTATGGCAGCAAATGTATCACAGATGTATGGGGCGAATTCAGGAGTTTGTCTGTTTATCAATATTGTCTCTCCAATAATTGCCAATTTGTATTTGATGTAATTTCTTTCTTATTCAGGATAAACAATCTGGCAAGGTTTGTATCATGGACTAAGCCAGAATGGTCTATATCCTATTCCATCTACATTCATGCCTTCTACTGATGCATCTTTTTCTACTGTTACCTTATCTAATAGTACTATTTTTCCTTCTTGTACTATTTTATCTACTGCTTTTATCATAAATAAAGTGTCCAATTCTCTATGGTATGACTGGTTAGGACATCCTGCCAATACTGTCATACATTCTATTTTATATACACTCAATATACCTTGTAAAGATACTAATTCTTGCGTATGTCAAAGCTGGCAAAATATCAAAATTACCTTTTCCTAACTCTAAATCTGTGTCTTCTTCATGTTTAGAATTAATGCATAGTGATGTTTGGGGTCCTCCACCCATTGTTTCATTTTTTGGATCTAGGTACTATGTATCTTTTATTGATGACTATACTAAGCATACTGGGCTTTTCTTCTTAACTCATAAATCTAAAGTAAATGCTGCTTTTCAGAAATTTAACCCTTATATTGAAAATAAACTCTCTACTAGACTCAAAACCCTTAGGACTGATGGAGTGCGTGAATTTACTAGTAAAAACCTTACACAATACCTAGATTCCAAAGGAATTTTTCATCAATTTTCTTGTGCCCACACTCCTGAACAAAATGGAGCTACTAAACATAAACATCGACATATTGTTGAAACTGCTCTTGCGTTAATGTTCAGAGCTTTTGTTCCTATTCAATTTTGGTCATTTGCTTTTGCTACTGTCATATTTCTTATCAATAAGCTCCCCTCTAAAACATTAAGCAATATCTCACATTTTAAGAAACTTTTTGGCTATGCTCCAGATTACTCTCTTTTATTTTTTTTGGTGTGCTTGTGATCCTCTATTTTTTTCTAGGATATACTTTACAATATAAAGGTTATATGTGCTTCAATCCCTCAACGCAGAAGTTACATATCTCAAGGCATGCCATTTTTCATGAGTCTATATTTCCTTTTGAATCTATTACATAAAATTCTATTTCATCTTCTTCTTCAATATCTTCTGTTTATGATTCTTTACCTATCTCACTATATGTGGGTTCCTCTGTTTCTCAAAATCATTCACTTATTAGTGTAAGTGATACCAACTCTTCTTCTGCTTTGCCTACTAGTGTAAGTGATACTAATCAATCTGACTATTGTGATATGCTTGATTCTGTTCCCACTGATACTACTGTTACTGTTGGTTCTCCATCAAGTGCCATTGTTTTATCAAATTTATCTATTGTTACTACTGATTCTCCATCAAGTGCTCTTGTTTTATCAAGTTTACCTACTATTTTTTCAATTGGTCATTCTTCTGCATCTCAGAATGAGTTCCAGACTGAGTCTCAACCATTAGTTATGAATGTGCATCCTATGACAACTAGGCTAAAATTTAAGATATCTAAGAATGTGTTTGGTGCTCTTCACCAAACTTCTTCTCCACAATCTGATTCTTCTCAATCTCAATTTAGAGAACTAACATCTTATATTGAAGCCTCTAAATCTGTTTCTTGGAGAAACGCAATGGCTGTAGAATTTTTTGCTCTTCAGCAACAAGGCACTCCACCTTCTTCAAATAAAAATATCATATGTTGTAAGTGGGTTTATAGACTTAAGCACAATGATGATGGGTCTATCTCTAGGTACAAGGCTCGTTTGGTGGTTAAGGGATTTCATCTACAACCTGGATTGGATTATGATGAAACATTCAATCATGTACTTAAAAAGACTACCATCAGAATCATTCTTGGTCTGGCAGCCCAATATAAATGGAACATAAGACAGCTTGACGTTGAAAATGCATTTTTGCATGGTTTTTTATCTGAAGATGTGTATATGACTGAGCCTCCTAGTTTTATTGATCCAACTTACCCTTCATCTGTGTGCAAACTCAACAAATCATTGTATGGCCGCCAACAGGCACCTAGAACCTGTTTCTATATTTACGACTTATCTGTCTACTCTTGGATTTGTTGCTTCATTTGCGGATACTTCTCTGTTTATTAAGGTTGATGAGAGTTCTCTTACTTACTTGCTGTTGTATGTTGGCACCAACAACACCTACATTTCTCAATTAATTCATGAGTTGAACGAAGAGTTTGTCAAGACAGATTTGGGCCCTTTGAAGTATTTCCTCGGTTTAGAAGTTGAGATGAATTCTGCAGGTTATTTGGTCACACAAACTAAATATATTTTTGATATTCCTCACAAATCAAGTCTTTCACTAGCCAAATCGTGTCAGACTCCTTGTTCTACCAATGATTCTTTTCATACTGCAAGTCATACATTTGAGGATGTTACTTTATATCGCAGCCTTGTAGGTGCTCTACAATATTTGACCTTCACTAGGCCAGGTATTACTTATGATGTGAATGAGGTCTCTCAATTTATGCATCACCCTACTCATGCTCATTTCTCTACAGTAAAACACATTATCAAATATCTTAAAGGCACACTTCCTTAGGCATTCAGTTCAGTACAGATAACCTCACTTTAAATACTTATTGTGATGCTGATTGGGCTGGAGATTCTTCATATCTAAGGTCCACTACTGGTTTCATTATTTATCTTGGATCCAATCTGGTTTCTTGGTCTGCCAAGAAACAACCAACTATTGTCTGTTCTTCCACTAAGGCAGAATATCATGCCTTAGCAAACACTGCTACTGAACTTAGTTGGTTAAGACAACTACTTTGTGACTTGCATGTTTATATTAGGGAACCTCCAAGACTCTGGTGTGATAACATTTTAGCAATGGCTTTGGCATCTAATCCCGTGTTCCATGCTCGTATGAAGCACATAGAGATTGCTTATCACTACTTTCGAGAAAAAGTTGTCCATTAAGAGCCATTGTCCATTTTATTGCTAGTCAAGATGAGCTTGTATATGTGTTAACAAATGCACTTTCTTCTACACGTTTTCTACGGTTTAAAAGACAAACTGATGATGGCCTTTACCAACATCAGTTTGAAGGGGGTATTAGCTAACTAATTATATTTAGTTAGACTTCTTTGCTGAAATTTCTTATTATTAGTGGTTCATATTGTATCACTTAGATCGTGTTAGTTTTCCTTTGTTGAATTGTTATTCTTGGTTGTCAGTTTATCTTTTAGCTTAGGCTTGTATTTAACTGTTATTTTCAGTTATGGTTCAATTAATGAGAGAAATTCAGTTTTCTTTTAAAATTCCTTATAATATATATTACCAGGACCAATAGTTATCTATTATTAACTACTTGCATTGTCTTTCCACAGTTTAAACATCATCTTGTCGGCATAGCAAGACATGGAAAGTGAAATAGAATTCATAGGTTGTCATATTATAAAATATTGTGTTCTTCCTCTGCTTACTCTCTCCATTAATGTCCAAGTTCATGCAACTCAACATTACATATAATGAAAGAGACATTAAAAATTTATATTTTTGTTAACACAAGTATTTCATATATAGTTGAACATAAGGGAAGTGGATAAGTGCTGGTAGAAGAAGAATGATTAAAAAATTATCAAATAATTAATTAATCATAGAAAATAATACTTCAAAATTTCACATAATCAAAGTCAGAGAGATGGAGGAAAAAAATAATAATAGAGAATTTGATGCTGGAGCAAAGGTTTTACCTCGAAAATAAAACCTTTGCTCCTAGTCCTAGTAAACTAACCACACCGCTCCCATGTTGTGCAAAGAGTTCCCAAATGATTGGGTGATATCATTCGATGCTAAGCCCAATAATTCGAACACATATAAAGTCGGCGTGATTTTTGGGTTTATTATTAATTTAAACAAGTGCTTAATATATAATATGAAGTTGTTATTTGTTAAGCTAGTCAACTCCACATGAAAATTATATATATGTAAATAGATCGTTTACCTCACAGATCAAATGGTTATGTCCCTTAGGGGACATGGGATAAAAACAGATCAAATGGTTTTACGAAAGAGATAAGTTGAGTTATCGCAATTGATTAAACCCCACACATATACTCTCAAATTCGTGAGTTCGAATCATATTTTCGTATTTTTTATACAATTTATAATGTAACATTGACAAAAAATTATTATGAAAGAGGTTATTCACGAGTAGAATTAATGTAATTTAATTATAAAAGTAGTATTTAATAATTAAAACAATAAACATGAAAAGCTAATCTTTTATAGGGATTAAAAAAGGTGGAGATATAAAGAAAGAGTAGCGAAAATTATCTGGTTCCAGGCTTACAAAACTAATCCTCCAGAAAGGAATCGTTACTAAAAAGTAATGTGTTTGCTTCTCTATCCCACCGAATCTCACTCCTTTCCCACCTTCCTTTCTTACCATCCCCTCTTTCTCTCTCTAATTTCTAATTAATCTATCGGACTAAAAATTTAGTCATTCTTAATATCATTTTCGTACTGTATTTTCTATACTTTTCAAACTAACTCTATGTGAGTTCTTATGAAAATATGTATAAAATGTTATATTTTAAAATACATAACATATTATAAAAGAAAATACTGAACTTTTTGTACTTTGAAATCCCTCACTTCCACAGCTCTTTCTCATATTTTTTTGTCATATTGACACACACTGTGGCCATGGATGAAGCTAGAATTTTTTAGAAAGGGCAAAATTCTTTTCAAACTCATGTTATTTGATATAATAAATTGTAAAAATGTTAATTACACCAATACTCCCGATCTTATGGTCAAATACCAAATAACACACCCACTTTTAAAATCCTACACAGTTTTGGTATATAATTTTATAAATTTGAAGGGGCAACTAATATATATTTTATGTAACATTTTAAATGAAATGCAGTCAAATCTTAGATTATTTTGGTAATTTTGCGCAATTTATGTAAATATATATATTAAAAATTATAAAATTATAAAAAATGTGGAGAGGGCAATTACCCCCTCCCAAAAAAAAACATGAAAAGAATATAAATTTACAGGATAAAATGGGAAAAGAACACAAAACTGACAATAATACACTACCTCTAAAGGTATCCCATCTCTTTCTCTCATATACTACACCATTTGTCTCTCATATACACCTGGAGTGGAGTGGATGTTATGCCAATATATATAACTTCCAAAGTTGGTAATGCAAAACAAAGGCAATTCACGGTTACTATTCACTGGTCTACTTTCTAAGACCCTTCACTATAATAACACCCCCACTCTTCTCCTATTACTCTCCCTTTCTCACATATATTCTCTCTATGATAACACCCCCACTCTTCTCCTATTACTCTCCCTTTCTCACCAAGCGACCGAGGCCATCCTCCCCTCTCAACCCCAATATCTCGAGCCTGTCGGCCTCAACTTCTGGTGCCGCGTCCTTGCCCGAGCGCATGGATCATCACGTCGTAGACGACGACCAGGATTTAGCAAACTGTTTGATGTTATTAGCTCAAGGAGGGAAGAGCAAACACAAAAGGATAGATTCGGAACTTTTGGGATCAACTAATGATAAGGGCGAGTTGTGTACCCTTTACAAGTGCAAAACGTGTGACCGTTGGTTTCAATCGTTCCAAGCACTGGGAGGACACAGAGCGAGTCATAAGAAGCCTAAATCTGTTAAACCATTGACGGTAAACGAACACAGTGATATGATCAATAACGTTACGAACACGGCTTTTTCGTTGCGAATAATGTCTGATACGACGACGAGTTCAAGGAACAAAAACTGCTTTAAGTCTAAGGTTCACGAGTGTTCGATATGTCGCGCTGAGTTCTCGTCCGGTCAAGCTCTTGGTGGCCATATGAGAAGGCATAGAACATTCGTCGATGCAGCAGCAGCAACAACAACAATAACGACGACAGATATTGTTGGGACAATTAGTTCAGAGTCGGAGTCGTCGTCAAAGGAAAGTAAGAAAGAAAGAAATTTTATGGATTTAGATTTGAATCTTCCAGCGCCAAAAGATGATCATGATCATGATCTTAATCGAGAATCTAAATTTCAATTTTCATCCAAAAAAGGACGAGTTATTGTCTTCTCTGCTTCCTCTTTGCTGAATTGTCACTAGTAAAAACAGTGCAACTTTTCTTAATTATCGTCCATTCTTTTCTGTATCTAATATTGATTTGGGATAATCATAATATGTTATTTTTGGTTTAATCTGTATAAAGTGCTAGATGATCTTACTTTTAGCCGGTTCTATGAAAATTATTTATTTTTCTGAGAGCAAAAACATGTGAGAGTGAAAGGGATGGATACAAGCAAAAAGAAAGCAAATTTTCAACAGAGTACAAATGACATTTTGGGGGATTGGCTTTGTGGGTTATCCTTCCTATATTTGGAGGAAGTGGGCTTGGAGCCCAATTGGAGAACAAGCCCACATTGGGCTGTATGGCACAGCCACAAAAAGGTGGCGTCCATGAGTGTTTTAGGTTAAGCAAGTGAAGTTAAAGAATTTCACAATCTTGGTCTGTATGGCACAGCCGCTAAAGTCCATTTTAGGCGATGAGAGTTTTTAAGGATTTGAGCTAGCCGCCTCTATTGTTCGAGGTGAAGAAAATTGGTGAGTCACCCGTATGTGAGGGATATTAATCTTTTGATTGATTTAAGTTTTTAGTTATATTTAGAGAATAAACTTGGTGTATCTCATTATTTGTTATAGTAAAAGAATTATTCAGAGTTTGTCCTGTGATTTTTATTTTCACTTTGAAAGATTTTTCACATTAAATTCAACGGTCCTACTTTTCATTTTTCCTATTAAATTGGCTATTATCTCTGCTTAGTAATTTACTCTGATATTGATAATTGGTTATCGACTATGTACGTATGTTGAACTGCGGTTTATATGGATTCTGAGTAAAAATCTCAACAAATGGTATCAAAGCCTGGTTGGTGTTATTAGCAGTTCAAAGTAGTTATGGATGTTAACACGAGTAAAATGATTAGTCTAAATGGGACTAATTGCCAATTGTGGAAAGGAATAATAATTTAAGCGTAATGTTCAAAAAGTTTGTATAATATATATCATATACATATAATATATTGCAAGTATATTTAGTATATACTATATATTATATAAACAATTGATGACTCGAGCAATTTCTCACTGGTGGTGTCTAAATTTTTTTAGGCACGCTTATATTTTTATTTAGGGATGAGTGCAAAGGGTATTTTTTATATTTTTTTATACTTGTGTCCATTTTTATAATCTTTTTTAACCTAGTCTATTTGAGATCATTGTTAAAAAAAGTTCGGGGTAACTAATTTAGGTACATAAATAACAAAGACATAGCCAATTTACTCACATCAATTAATTAGTTACACTTTGTTATTTTCGTAACTAAATTTTATACTCGGACCATTTTTCTCAACCATTTTTGCAAATTGTGTCTAATTTTCAGTCGTTTTCATAGTTCTCATTTTTTTCAAAGTAATAATTTTATGGGGAAACAAAAGTCATGACTCGAACTCATTGTCTTGTTACAATATCAATAATTTGTTTGGAGAGAGAAAGAAATAGTGGAGAAGAAGAAAAAAAGTTTTATCTATTTGAAAACACACCTTATCCAAGTCCAACTCCAAGATATCCAAATGTATAAAGGAAACTAGGCCTTTTAGGGCTTGTTTGGTAGCCCGTACTGAATAGTATTAAAAGCAGGATAATACTATTTTAATACTGTCCGACGTTTGACAAAAATATAGATCTCATACTAACTAATACGGTGAGAGTATTTAGTCACACTCACATGTGATAATTTAGTCCCCTCCTTTTAGGGAGAACTACACTGGACTAAGAAAAACATAGTTGATTATGATTGCCTTCGAGTCCTATTGTTTACGATTCAATTTCACTAAAGAACAGTAAACCGTCATCTTACCATAACCAACTTTGCAAGCAAGGCATGGGCGAATTCGCCGGAGTGGTATATAATTATTCTAATCTTGGTTTACACCAAGAAATTCAAACACGTGAAGAAATCCAATTCGTTGGCATCAGATTTCATCAAAACGCTAAAAGAATTCACTTACAAAGAGCTCAAAACAGCCATGAAATGCTTCAACGCCAACAAAATAATCGGCCACAGCACATTCGATACAGTCTACAAGGGAATACTACCAAAAAAGGGTCATTGATGCACTCGAGCTTGATCTCAGAATCACCAGTGTACTTGCCGGTATGGTCAATTTCATGCTCATCGTAAATCACCTCCCAACATTTTACGCCTATTTGATTGCCACATTGGCCACCCTGGATGTGGAGGATTTCTCTCAATTTCTCAAACAATTGACAAAAACTAGAGGAGATCAGGGGGNGGGGGGGGGGGGGGAGATGGTGTTTGTTTGTAGAAAGAGTGGAAACGCAGAGGTTGAAGACTTCTATTTTTTTAGTATACTAATTATTGTTATAATTGAATGGATTAGTTTAATATATTTTTTAATATATTAATTATTATTATTATAATTGAATGGATTAATTTAAATTTACTATTATATAGCATGAATTAGATAATTTATTTTATAGTTGAAAATGTAAAATAACATGTTAATGAGTTTCAAATAAGATTTTGCAGATCAAATCATGACAAACAGTTTTACAATCTAGTATTATAATGCGTCAAACATTGTATAAGTGTTATAATTTTTTAACTACTACAGCACCAAACACTAGACAATATTATTTAATTTAGTACAGTACAATACAATACAGTCCAACAGATTAGTACAATATTATCCTGATTGTCAAACAGACACTTAATGATCGTGCATAATTAGGGAACTATGGTGCTTAGTCCAAATGATCATGCAGAATATTTTCATCATCTTTGCGACGGATTCAATCCCCTAATAATCTTCTTTTTCATTTGTTAAAAACGGTTAAAATAGCTGTCCCGAATTCAAGTTGACTCGATCATGTTGTGCATGAACAAGCTCCATAAGATCCAGTAGAATAAGGAATGTGGCATAAACCAGATAATGTTTGATCTATTTCACTTATTTAATATTAATAGTGAAAAAATGCATTCATTTTTCAAATCAACTCTTAGGCTTCGTTTGGCAGTCATGATAGTATTGGATAGTACTGTACTACATCTATTGGATTGGACTATACTGCATTGTATTGGATTAAATAGTGCAGTCCAATATTTGGTATTGTATAAGTTAAAAAATTCTACTACTTGTACACTGATACATAAAGTACTGAATTATTAAACTACTTCGTCATTTATTCCTAAAACTACATGTTATTTTATATTTTTTATCATAAAAGATAATGCCATTTTTAAGTAGAGGTGTTCATGGTTCGGTTTAGTCATTTTTGGTCAAAATTGAGTCGAACTGAAACTTCAGTTCAACAATAAAATCGAACCGAACCGAATCGTTCATGTCAAAAGAATCAAATTGAACTTGAGTTTCGGTTCGGTTTGATTATTCAGTTTAGTATTATTAATTAAAAATCATTTTAAATGATATTATTGAAAATTATCAGATAAAATGAAAGTTTTATTCTGGTTCGGTTCGGTTTGGTTCAGTTTTATATGAAATTATATATTAAAAAATATAAATTTAATTTTTGGTTCGGTTCGAAAACCACCAAAATTTCGAACCGAATCGAAACTTTGATTATCTCATTTTCCTGAACCGAACGCATATAAAGAACAAACCAAACCGGTCATTTCGGTTCGGTTCGGGACAGTTTTGAACACCCATATTTTCAAGTAAACAATACATTCTACAATATTGATAGATACAATTAATTATTATATAAAATGTGAATATTAAATAAATATGTGAAAAAGAGCCTATCGAAAGAGGAGAAATGGAGTGAGAATTTTTTTTACTCTTAGTCGTGTCGAGTCCCAGTGATCAGACTGATTAGTTAGTACGGTGATATGAGTACTATTTAGTTTTACCGTATTAGCCAATCCAGACAGATTGTTAAGCCAAACACAGGATAATGTGAAAATAGTATTGTCCAGTCTTTTAATACTGACAGTCAAACAATATCTTGAAGTTCAACGGTTAGCAATCCGTACCTCTAAACTATTAATCTAGCATCATATTTCATCCGTTAAGAATTAGCCAATTTGACCTCCATTAGAGTCCATAGATCAAATTGGCTAATTCCTAAACTGTCCGTACGATTTGGATTTAAAAAATAAAAGGCAAAATATGTATCACTCTTGTTCTCAATAAATGGAATGATTAGTGAGGCAACATAGACTTATACAATATCAGGGCACTTACAATGGAGTCGATTGACCTTTGAATCACCACATATTAGACCCATAATAAGTGATCGAATGGTAAATTGACTTTGGTACCGGGGCTAGTACTTAGATTTTTTTGTGAAGTAACATATGCCATGGTAAAAATTCCTCCCTTCTCTCTCAAATATGAGGTCCGGTCCCATGTGTGGCTTTTCAACAATACCCCACCAAATATGCACTAGACAACGTACAAAACTCCTTTTCGTTTTTAAGTTCCATATTCTCTCTACTTCCTCTCATATCTTAACCAAGGGTATAGATTCGGTTTGATCAGTTTTTTGACAAAAAATCGAACGAACTGAAACTTTGATTCGACGATAAAATCAAACCGAATCGAACTGTAAATTTCGGTTCGGTTCGGTTCTTCAGTTCAATATTATTAATTAAAAATAATTTTTTTTTATGATATTATTGAAAAAAAATATAAAATTAAACTTTTGTTTCGGTTCGGTTTAGTTGGATTCAGTTTTATAAGAAATTATATATAAAAATAAAAAAATATATAAATTAATAGTTCGATTCAGTTCGATTCAATTCGAAAACTATCAAACAGAATTAAACATATATAAAGAACCAACCGAACCGACCATTTCGGTTCAGTTTTGAAGACCCCTAATCTTAACATTGCTATGAAAAGTGACACAAAACTTTGTATAAATCCCTCTCTCTCCCTCAATCTCCTTACTACTTTTGTCGTTATATCTCCTTTATCTTATTTCCTTTATCTAATTCTAGCTTTGGCTTTTCATCTACTCACTGAAAATCATATTTCTTTATATAATAAATATGTATGCATATAACTATTTTATAATTCTGTCAGAGTATTATTTCAGATCACACATCATATTTATTGTGCATCACACAACACTTATGCGGAAGTCATAAGCACTAATATTGATGTTTGCACTTTTTATAAGTTAGAATCCAGTAAACAACTATGCGGACTCGCAATATCTTTGAATGGACCACTTTTTGGTTGAAATTCTGTGCTCAATATAATCTACGGTTACTAGTGTATACTAACTATTTAGCCAAAAAAACTAGCAAGTGTACTAATTATTAAAAACTTTCTTCACTATTATAAGTCTGTCTGTTATAACTGATATTAAAGGCTTAATATATAATGAATAACAAAGTATTGGGTTGGATTGGTTGAGTTCAAAGTACATACTTTTGTTTTAAAACTACCACATAAATTTTGATGAACACAAGCTATATCAAAAGGGTTTCTATTTTCTGAAGAAATATTATTTGCTAAATTGTCAGCACATATTAGCTAATTTCTTGCAAATTTCCAGTGTATGGTGAACTGTGACATAGAGAGAGGAACCAAAACCTCTCTCTATCTCTCTCGATCTCCGTCTAGTTTTACTTGAATTACTGCTGATCTAAGTCTGAATCTGGGAATTCAGGTAGCCATGGAAGTGGAGACCAAGCTCTTCAATGTGGGTCTGCTTATAGTGGCCACCATAGTGGTGGCCAAGCTAATCTCTGCTCTTTTGATGCCTAGATCTAAAAAACGACTCCCTCCAGTTGTTAAGGCGTGGCCAGTGATTGGTGGGCTGATTCGTTTTCTAAAGGCTCCGATCGTTATGCTTCGGGAGGAATTCCCGAAGCTTGGAGGAGTGATTACTATTAAACTAGTGAACAAGAACATCACGTTCTTGGTTGGGCCTGAGGTTTCTACACATTTCTTTAAGGCCTCAGAGTCTGATCTTAGCCAGGAGGAAGTGTACCAGTTTAATGTGCCAACTTTTGGCCCTGGCGTTGTGTTCGATGTGGATTACTCGGTGCGGCAAGAGCAGTTCAGGTTCTTTACGGAGCCTTTGAGAGTGACTAAATTAAAGGGTTATGTGGATCAGATGGTTGTAGAAGCAGAGGATTATTTCTCAAATTGGGGAAACAGCGGAGAGGTAGGCCTGAAATACGAGCTAGAGCATTTAATCATCTTGAGGAACTTTGAGTTGGAGCTTGTTTCACCGTTCCCTGAAACTGACTGGAATGCCATGGTTGTGGGTGTGAAAGGAAAAGTCATGGTTCGGTACAAGAGGCGACAGCTTTCTGTCAACTAATGGGAATGTCTGTCAATTATGTTTGCTTAAGATGTTATTTAACCAACCCCTCTCTTTCCTGGGGTAAGAGTGTGGTACTTAAACCTGTAATGCTTTTAGAGAGGGTTTTCCTTATTTATTTTATGCTTTTCCTTTTGGTCTTAATTTTATTTTTATTTATCTTATAATTTGTTAGAGAATATGAGTTTTGCTGGATGACAATGCTTTTACTCCTCTGTTTCCTTTTTTTCCTCTTTATTGAATATCGTTAAGCATGTCGTTTTTTAAGTTAATTTCATAAAAGAAATAACAGCTCAGTTAGCCAGACGTTTATTACATTTTCTATATGTTAGTTAACTAGAGATCCTTCTTTCCAAAAGTAATATGAAATTGAATTTAACTCTACCTGAATAAACAGGTATGATTAAACCTTCATAACATGCCGCATACGTCATGGATTTGAATTACACTTCTTTAAAATCCTCGTCAAATTTATAATTTTTACAATTAAAAAAGTCAAGCCTCTTAGGATTTTCACTCAGAATCCCGATTCATCACAGTTTAATATACTTAGTCAATAACCAATTATCAATATCATAGTAAATTACTAATAAGAGATAATAATCAATTTAATAGGAAAAGTGAAAAATGGAACATCGATTTTAACGTGGAAAAATTGCTAGGATCGATAGTTTTAAAAATGAAAGAAAAATATATTTGAACCATGAATGATTCATAGGCCGAATACAAAAAAAACTTCAATTTAACTTATTTAATCATATTAAATAATTTAAAATTAATTTTAGTTTAATCATACATATCCGATATTAAAACGAATAAATTAAGGAAAAATGATTTTTCACCTTTATTCTGTATCGAAAAATTTTTGAACTGGTGGAACTCCCTAGAGTGTTCTTCGTGTTTTTCAAGCTTTAAGATCAAAATCACGAACTTGATCTTCCACGAATGATTTCCAAATTAGTACACTAACAACAACACGTTAATTTCAGAAATAAATCTCGAAAGAATTTCACGTAGGAATTTGAGTGTGGACTCTCAAAACAATTGAAAAAAATCAAATCTTTCATTATTTAGATTAATTTCAGCAGCAAAAGTAGTAAGAGGAGAAAACTTTTTTCTTTTCCTTTTCTGTGTTGATAACAACAACTATACATTACCCTCGTTATCTCTCTACAATCAAATTACTATTACATATTTATCAAAATGTAATTTTTAATATTTACAAATATACCCATATATTATAAAATTTTCAAAAATTACCTTATTATCTATCATTGCTGAAAATTACATTATCGCTTAGAGTTTTAGTTGTATCAAAATTCATCAATCCAATTGATAAATATAATTGATCATTATCAATTAATTTATTTCATTTAACTAATTATCTAATAATTAGAAAATAATAAATAAAGTAATTACAAAAATACCCTTAAGGTGTGACAATTGTATTTAGAGCTAGGTAATCGATTTGGGGCTCTAAACTAATTTGTTATCGGTCTATTCAACATGTTCATAACATGTCTAAGTTAATCATTTGAGTCTCCGCTCTTATGCCCCAAGACTGACATCCAATGGTTCAACTTAACAGTCGTAATCAGATTCGATTGCCTAGTCGATCCTACAACTGCGAATATCATTCTGAACTATTTCAGAAGAGTTCGTTTGGAGACGCTTCTATCTTCACTCTTCTTTCGCTGACAATAGTTCCAAGACTTGAGTAATTTATAAACACACTTTAATTTAAAATAAAACCTTCAATTTATTCATAAAAAATTAGTAATATAAATGTATGAGAAATAACTAAATACAAATAAGTAGTTATTACACGCTACTTTATGGACATATTCCAACAATCTCTCACTTGGACTAAAGTAGGTGTGTACAATCTTTTATCCCCAAGTCCTCTAGATGACCATAGAAAACTTTACTACTTAAAGTTTTCGTGAATGGATCTGCTAGATTGTTGACCGTCAAAATATGCGTAACCACAATGTCTCCATGCTGAACAATCTCTCTATGGCTTCTAGGTTTCTTAGAATTCGTTCCAGCCTCACTGTTATCACAATAAAGTGTCATGGGTTTGTCAACATCTGGAACAACTTCTAGAGTCTTCAAGAACTTCCTAAGACATACAACATCCTTTACAAGCTGCCACATATTCAGCTTCCATGATAGAATCAGCAATGTAAGATTCCTTGATACTTCTCCATATAACGACTCCACTATTCAGGATGAACACCGATCCTGAAGTGGACCTCCTAGAGTCCTTATCAGCTTGAAAATCAGAATCTGTATATCCCGTCATATTCAAGTCACTACCTAAATACACAAGCGTGTAATTCCTTATTCTCCTAAGATACTTAACGATATGCTTGACAGCATTTGAAAGTTCGATTACAGGATTAGATTGGAAACAACATACTACGCCCACTAGATAGAAAATATCATGTCTAGTGTAAAGCATCGCGTACATGAAGCTTCCTACGACTGAGGCATAGGATATCCTTCTCATGTCTTCCACTTCTTGAGGAGTCTTGGGAGACTACTCCTTGGAGAGGCTGACTCCATGTCTAAAGGGAAGAAATCTCTTCTTTTAGTTTTTCATACTGAAGTGATCCAACACCTTATCAATATAAGATGCTTGAGAAAGTGAAAATTGTATATTCTTCTGATCTTGAAAGATCTGAATTCTAAGACAAATGCAGCTTCTCCAAGATCCTTCATGTCAAATTGCTTTGCAAGCCAAAACTTGACATCAGATAATTTTCCTACATTATTCTCAATGAGTAGAATATCATCTACCTACAAGACTAGAAAAGCCACATTCCCTTCGTGTATCAACTTATACACACAGAGTTCGTGCACCAACTGTACAAAACCATAGTTTTTAACAGTTTTATTTAATCTAATATTCCACGACCATGACACTTGCTTAAGTCCATAAACGGACATCTGCAGTTCACAAACTTTACCCTCTTGGCCTTTTTCCATGAACCCGTCTGGATAAGCCATATAAATGCGCTCTTCAAGATTTCCATTCAGAAAGGCAACCTTGACATCCATTTGTCAGATTTCATCATCAATGGGAGCAACATGGACAAAATGATTCATGTGGATTTAAGTATGACTACCGGTGAGAAGGTATCCTCGTAGTCTATACCTTCCTTTTGGGTGTAGCCATTGGCTACTAGCCTAACTTTGAATGTCTCCACATTCACATCCAGATTTTTTTTCTTCTTATAAATCCATTTGCATCATACGGGTTTTATCCCTTCAGGAGGATCTACAAGTTTTCAAACTTCGTTCGAGTACATTGAATGTATCTCAATGTTCATGGCTTCCTGCCATAAGTTTACTTCAGGACCAGCCATGGCCTCTGAGTAAGAGATTGGTTCATCTAGGTCCTTGTCTGAGACAACTGTTAAAGCTTATCCATAGGGCATGTACCTTTCAAGTTGTCTCACAACTCTCCGACTACGTCGAAGCTCCATAGTCTTTGGCTCCTGTCGTGGTTCTTTCATTATTGAATTAGAAATAATTTCTGATTGGGGAGTCGGTGTTCTCCCACTGAATAATTCCTCTAGCACAACTGTGCTTCTCGGCTGTACACTTTTAATATAATCTTCTTCGAGAAAATGAGTGTCCGTGCTAACGAATATTTTCTTGTCAGTCGTACTGTAGAAGATATACCCATTTGTTCTCGTAGGATATCCTACAAACATGCACAATTCTGAACGGCTGGCCAACTTACCTGTCTTCGATCTTAGAACATGTGCTAGACAACCCCATATTCTAAAATGATGAACGAGCAACTTTCACCCACACCATCTTTCATATGGTGTACCAGGCTCCGTCTTTGACGAAACTCGATTCAAAATATATGCCGATGTTAGTAAGGCATATCCCCAGAACGAATCTGGGAGGGGATGAGTAACTCATCATGGATCTAACCAAATCCATCATAGTTCGATTCATTCTCTTTGACACACCATTTTGTTATGGCGTACCAGGTGCTGTAAGTGGAGAAATAATACATTCTTCCTTAAGAAAGTCCTCAAACTCTCCTAGAAAGTACTCTCCACCACGATCAGGTCATAGTGTTTTGATTTGTTTTCTAATTGCTTTTCAACCAATGCCTTATATTCTTTGAACTTTTCAAAGGTTTTAGACTTTTGATGCATTAGATAAATATGACCAAAACGTGAGTTCTTGTCACTGAAGGTTATGAAGTATTCATGACCTCCTCTTGCTTGGATATTCAATAGCCCACATACATCACTATGTCTTCGTTCAAGGCATTATGTGGCTCTTTTATCTTTTGACGAAAAAAGTCTCTTGGTATTTTTGCCTTCTATACAGGATTCACTTGTGGTAGTGAACTTACACTTAAAGATTATAAAGGACTATCATTCACAAGTCTTTTGATCCTGTCTAGGCTAATATGTCCAAGAAGTAAGTGCCACAGATATATTAGATCGGTTGAGTCATACTTTAATATTTTACTATCCCTATATGAATCGATAATCACTTTAGTGTCACAAATCATAGGTACTATGGGTTTTATATGATACAATTTATTAATCATTCATGCGATAGTAATTAAGCATTCATTTCTAAAAATACCAATATCTTTATCAATGAATTTTAGATCAAATCCTTGCTCAATTAATGCACCAATAGAAATTAAATTCTTCCCAAAACTCGGGAGATAATAAACATCAAGAAAAATAATAAAATGTTTCTCAAAACATAATTTAAAATTTCCCACTGATACGGCCTATATTACGGCTTCATTCCCCCAGCAGAAGTTTAACTCGCCCTCGTCAAGCCTTCTGATTTCCCTGAAACCCTACGGGGAGCAACAGATGTGGTTAGTAGCAGCAGAGTCTACATTCTAAGAAAAATTAGAGTCAGGTACATAACAGGCCTCAGTAACCATTACTATACTCTAGACAATCGCGTTTCCAATGACCAGCAACTCTACAATGATGACATTTGTCTTTCGACTTGTCTACTCTCACGGTGCTCTTGCCTTTGACAGCTCTCAGCTTCTTCTTCTTCGCTCTCCTTGGACCCCTTCTCTGTTTCTTCTTAGAGATAGAGGTGGAAGGCCTACTTTCAGTAAAGTTACCCTCTCCAAATTTCTTCTTGCCATTTAGAAACAGGGTCTCAGCAGCTTGCAGCTCCATTCGTGAGCTCAAAAAGTGAGTAGTTTAGCTTATTCATCAAATAGTTAAGCTTGAAGTTCTCAAAGGTACTAGGCAAAGTCTCTAGGATCATATCCAGTTGAGTCTCACCATCGGCCTGAGCACGCATGATGTCTATCTCATTCAGATAACTTATGATCAGCGTCATATGTTCTCTGATAGAAGTTCCAGGTTCTATCCTACCGTTCATGAAGTTACGCACAGTTGTCTATCTGGCTTGACGACCTTGATCCTCGAACATTTCGGTGATGTTTAATATCAAATCAGCGCCGATCTCAAAGTTTTGATGCTGCTGTTTCAACACATTGCCCGTATGTGCTAAGATGTAACATCTGGCGATCTCATCCGAACATAGCCAAGAAGCGTAAGCATCATTTCCTTCTTCAGTCGATTCAGCAATAAGCTCAAGAGGATAAGGGGTAGCGAGCACGAACTTGTGCTTTTCTACTGTTAGCACGATGTCAAGATTTCGTTTCCAATCCACATAATTTTCACCGTTGAATTTATTCGCGTTAAGAATAATTGAGAGAGGGGATATCGATATGATTACTGAAAATAATAAATGAAGGGGTGTAAATAAGTGCTCAATTATTTAGGAAAGTATGATGCATGATGCAACTACTAAATATTTTAAAATTCATTAAAAAAATATTTCTTCCATGATGTTATGATAAAAAACAATAGCTTCTCTTGTCGAGGGATGAAGTCCAAACTATCTTATATTGTATTGCGAATCCTCTCGGTTGGTTAACACTCAAATGTCTTCACATCTAGCTTAACTAATCACCAATGATTTTGGTAACCTTGGCCGCATTGACTAGCCCCTATGGGGGATTCTAATATGCTTCAGTCTAAGTGTTTAACCAATGCATCGACTCTTAAAGGTTGTTATGGACTAACCGTTCGTCTATGGGACGACCTTGCCTCACCATTCCCTTTAGAAGTCTTAGCTTCTTAAATAATTTGATAACTAAAAACAACATGATTCCAAAGTGTCTCACATTTAAGTGAGGGCTGTTATGGGAAGTTCTATCCCTTACTCGTGGCATGATCAAGTTTGCGTTGGAGACTTTAGGAACATTTCAACGTAAATGACCCTCCCACTTAGCTTTTGAAAAATTAGATTTTTGGTTGTTTTTCAAGAAAAACATAAACTTTTATTAATTTGAAAATCGTGATGAAATTTATAAATCATTTATTAATTTTAAATCTCAATTTAAAATCATAACCATTATAAATTTTGTATTATAATTAAATAATAACCACTATAAATTAATTTACAATGATGCATGTATATGCTACATGGTAATTTGATATTGGCGTATCCCTAATCTATATGACATGTTATATGATAATGTTATATGATAATGCGTGATTAAAATCAAATCATATATTTAAATTTAACCTCTCTATTGGCTCATTTCTAATTACAACCCATAAAAGAATAATAAATAAATTAAAAATTAATTTATGAACTAATCTCAATGGCATTTGGAATTTGCTCATTCATCTCCATATTGTCCCACCATTTTGTAACACTTTACAAAATATTAGTCCCGTTTTCAAAAATAATTTTCAATTTTCAAATTTAATTTTCCAACATATTTTTACTTTGGTAAACAAATTACCAAGTAATCAGTAAATTGATTTCTTTTCAAAACAATTTCAAAATAAATGATAATTTACAAGTGTTGAGAAATTTACCAATTTAAATTAAAATTAAATAAGGGACTAAAATTGATTTTAAAATCATATCTCAAAAATTGAATTTCAAAAACCTTAGGTTTCCTAAAACCATTAGTTTTCAAAACTTGTAGGTTTCCTAATCCGGTTAGGACTCTACCGTGCAAGGGATCGTCAGTGAACAATACCGTCTTCTGTTGTAGAAGACGACGAAGCAACAAACTCAACAACGGGGACAGGCACGATCGCGACCTCGATCTCCCTCCTTGGGTTGGTAAATCCCTCTAGTCCCGCTCCAAACAATTGTAGGTGATACACAGTTGCTCGGAAACCTCTTTTGGGGTGAAAGATCTCTTGTTTAGACTCTTATCTACACAAAAAAAGAAAATAGGGGTTAGAACATAGAAATGACAAACTAAAAAACAAGTGAAAATGGAAAAATCAGGACTATAGCGTGAAAAATAAAAGGAAATGAGGGCTCCAACCACTTAGTGAATTCCCCCAGATCCGGGGAACGACCCAGAGACCTTCGCCACCCCAGTTTCCACCTACGAGGTTAGTAACTAGACCTCCTCCCAGCCTTTATCCCCGTTGGAAAGGTCAGTAACTAGCCCTCCCCGCTTCTCACTCGCGCGGGGAGCTAGGTAATAGAACAATCCATGCCTTTTCACTATGTACACGACGCAGATTTCATCTACCCCTATATTTAGGTTATGCCTCCTATTGAAGGCTTTAATCCCTAAAATAACCCTATATGTACTAGGGGCATATTGGGAAAGGGCAGGGTTGAAAGTACCGACGAATTCCTGAAAAAAGAATAGAAAAGGGCAACTTCAAACTTAATGTTACATACGTTGGGGCTAAAGAAATTTTGTAGGGAGGACGACGTGGAAAAGATTTAGGGATTCCTTCCCCTACATCTGGGGGGAAGGCGTCCCTTTGAAGGGCAAGAAAATGGTCAAATTCATTTTTATTCCTAACTAAGGGAACAGTCACCTTGAATGGGTGTTCTTCCTTCACTATTGAAATAAGGAATGCAGAACAAAAAAAAGATGAAAAGAGAAGAGACCACGAAGATGAATAAGGGAAGAAAGAAAAACTTACAGAAGATTTGAATAAGCGTAAGAAAAAAAAGAAATGGAGGAAACCTAGGTGATATAGGCTACAGACGCCTTTAATAGATAGGGAGATGAAAAGACACAGATTTTGAAAAGAGGGAAAGGAAAAACGACGGAATAATTACTGCCAGTCTACCTAAAACGGGCGGGTCAATGATGACACGACAACTGGATAAAAGGAAACCTAACGGATCAAAAACGCGCATGACATGAGAGCCATAAAATAAAGGAACGCATGGGGAATTAAAGAACGAAGACCCACCAGCGAATAGTGCCAGCGTGAACAGTAGTGTTCCAGCATCTTCTTAGTGGCTGTCTGGCGACTTCTCGATGGCGGTTTTCAAGCGATTTCTGATGTCGATTTCAAGGCGACGATGAACAACGAATTTAAAAATTTACAACAATTACAATAATTAAATTACACAAATTCATTTGCCTCAAATTCGGGGTACATCAATCTAAATAAAAATGCCTAGAGCCAATAGTTTGAGATCCATCACAAAACATATTCAAAATAATTTTGAATCTACCATACAAACATATGTCAATATCCATAAAATTCACAATATGTTCATTTTAATTATCTATATTTATAATCTTAAACCTACGCTCTGATACCAATTGCTAGGATCGATCGATTTTAAAAATTAAAGAAAAATAGATTTGAACCACGAACGGTTCGTGGGCTATAAAAAAATCGATTTAACTTATTTAATCATATTGAATAATTTAAAACCAATTTTACTTTGATAATGCATATAAGATAGTAAAACGAATAGATTAAGGGAAAATGATTTTTCACCTTTACTCTATAATGAAGAATTTCTGAACTGGTGGAACTCCTTCGAGCGTTCTTCGTGTTCTTCAAGCTATAAAATCAAAATCACGAACTTGATCTTTCACGAACGATTTTCGAATTAATACACCCACAACCACCCCTTTATTTTAGAAATATATCTCTGAATAATTTTACGTAGAAATTTGAGTGTGAGCTCTCAAAATGATTGAAGAAAAATCAAATCTTCCATTCTTCAGATTAATTACGGCAGCAACAGTAGTGAGATGAGAAAACTTTTTTCTCTTCCTTTTGTCTCTTGATAACAACTGTATTTTATCTTAATTATCTCTTTGCAATGAAATTGCAATTAGATATTTATCAAAGGATAATTTTTAATATTTACAAATATATCAATATATTATAAAATGTCCAAAAATTCTCCTAATTATCTATTATTGCCGAAAATTACATCATCTCCTAGAGTTTTAATTGTACCAAAATTCATCAATCCAATTGATAAATATAATTTATCATTATCAATTAATTAATTAATTTTATTTAACCAATTATCTAATAATTAGAAAATAATAAATAATTAATTCAATACAACAATTATACTTAACTAACTAAAGTGACATCATCTATCACATATAGGTGTAGGAAATATACCTTAGCACAAAAATACATTTTGGTCCAACTTAGTTCGTTTTTCTATTCCTATTGTCTGAGATATTTCTGAGACCGAATGGACTCACATGAATAAAGCTTAGGATTCAAATATCCGACGAATTTATCTTCATAAATTCCTAACCTATTTATTCTTGACATCGTACGACTCCACTATACGTTCGATGCCGAATCAACTCTCGATTCATGCGCGCTACATTTTCTGTTGGTGTAAATAAACTCAATTTATTTTCACGGTGCACAAAATATTTTAACATAATACCCATCGTGAATATCAGCAACAAGAGCGGAATAAAAAATTACAATTTTACCTTTCTTGTTATTATTTCTTTAACTCTTTTATTGACTGTGAATAAGGAAAAGATTATAGTGAATTATCTCATACAATTCACAAGTATTATTCAATTACTCATATCATCGAATACTTGGTCAAGTTAATTTATTCACACACTCATCAATAAAGTATAAGATGATATTATTGCTTTCGCAATCTAATCACGAATTTTCATATATGTGAATTGCGTAACTCCTACTTAATTAAATTACAATCCTAACAGCTGAGCTATTGCTCCCGAATTCGAACTCACTCATTTAACATATCAAAGTTTACAACTAATCAAGTCAAGTTATGTATTCGCCTCAGGATTAAAGTAATTATGAGAATACTCTTAAGGTGTAACAATTAGATTTAGAGTTAGATAAACGATTTTGGGCTTTAAACTAATTTGTTATCGGTTTATTCAACATGTTCATGACATGTCTAGGTGAACCATTTGAGTCTCCACTCTTATGCCCCAAGACTGACATCCAACGATTCAACTTAATAGTCGTAAACGGATTCGATTACCCAGTCGATCCTAAGACTACGAATATCATTCTGAACTATTTCAGAAGAGTTCGTCTGGAGACGCTTCTCTCTTCACTCTTCTTTCGTTGACAATAGTTCCAAGACTTGAGTAATATATAAACACGCTGTAATTTAAAATAAAACTTTCAATTTATTCATAAAAAATCCAATAATACAAATGTCTGATAAATCACTAAATATAAATAAATAGTTACTACACGCTACTTTATGGACATATTCCAACAAAAATCATCGGACAAACTCCAAATAATTCTTCCACTATAACAAATAATGAGATACACCAAGTTTCTTCTCTAGATTAAACTAGAGACTTACACCAATCAAAAGTTTCTTCTCAAAATTAACTGTAGAAATAACATACCGAACATCAAACCGTTGAGGATGATAACGAATACACCCTCAAATTACCACTGTTCTTGTCTCTCTTCTCTCATGTACCGGTAGCTCACCAATTTTTTTTCACCTTGAACAATGGAGGTGATTAGCTTAAATCGTTAAAAACTCTCATCGGAAACGGACTTAGGCGGCTGAAGGGTCTTCTTTACTGCAAATAGTTTCATGCTCCCATTAAAGGTGATACTGCAAAGCCAATTAACATAAGTAAAGAAGATTGGGAATTACTGAACTGACAAGTCGTCAGTTACATTTGATAGTGGGTGGATGATAACGTCTATCACCATATAGCGAGTGAAACCTCTAAACACTCTTTGTGGATAAAATTAGAAGAGCTGTATGAGATAAAAACAACTCGGAATAAATCTTTTCTGATATGAAATGTTGTGAATTTAAAATACAAAGAGGGCGCCTCAATTGCATAACACTTAAATGAGATTCAGAGCATCGTCAATCAACTTTGTTCGATGAAAATGGTTATTGATGATAAGCTTCAGGCCTTGTTACTTCTCAGTTCTCTACTAGACAGTTGGGAAACATTGGCAGTATCACTAAATAATTCCTCTCCTGATGGTCAAGTCTCTATGAGTTTGGTTAAAAGCAGATTATTGAATGAAGAACTAAGAAGAAAATTATTGGGTTCTTCAATCAATCAATTAGAGGATTTTGTTATGAAAAACCGAGGGAGAAGTCCGAGTGAATTTGATAGGAAATAGGTTCAGTGCTTTTGCTGTAAGAAGATAGGGCATCAAAAATCTTAGTGCAGAAAGTTGAAAGGGAAGCAACAAAAGGAAAATGGTGATAATAAGAATGATTCAACAAAGACAGTTGCAGCCACGAGTCAAGACGTATTTGTTATCTCACTAGAGAACTTAGTAAATGGTACATGCCCAGACATATATTGGGTAGTTGATAGTGTTGCGCCATACATGTTACCTCTAGAAGGGATATCTTCTCATTTTACATATCATGTGACTTTGGTGTTGTGAAGATGGGGAATGATGGTACCTCCAAGATCACAGGGAATTGAGATGTGTGACTAGAGACAAATATTAGGTGCAAGCTAGTACTCAAGAATGTGAGACATGTTCTGAATCCGACTGAACTTGATTTCTACAGGTCAGCTCGATGATGAGGGTTATTACAATTTTTTTGGTGAAGGTAAATGGAAGCCCAATTGAAGAACAACCCACAATGGGCTGAACGGCACAGCCACATGAAGTCGTAGACATGCGACTTTTAGGTTAAGAAAGTGAAATTAAAGAATTTCACAATCTTACCGGAGGCGGGAAGCATGTTTTATGATGACAGTTGAGTGACTATTTTTACTTTTATTTTACCGTTGGCTATTTTTTTTGAGTGAACGACCTATTGATGATGTTCTCCCGATCCTTTTTATATTTTTTTCTTCGGTCATTTTCTTTTCACCCATAAAACTTGATTTTTTGTCATTTTGTCAAGAAAATTTCTACGTATTGTAAACTAGAACTTATAGTAATAACTAATGAGTCGTAATCGATAGCATCAACTATTTCATCCAGCATATATTTATTTTGATTTTTCAATGGCATGAAAGTTTCATGGAGCAAAACAACTTAAGCAAAGTAGAATTGATACTATTTAAGTTTAAAAAAATTGATTATTTAGATAATTTTTCAATTCTAAAATCATATTTATCTACAACTTTTGAAAAAAAAATCAAATATAACACTTTTCTAAAATAATAATTAATGTAGTAAATTTTATTAAATTTAATAGTATATATTACTCACACACATATATATATGTAAATTATTAAATGGAGAGAGAGACGGAGAGAGAAAGAGTGAGGCCATTAAAATAGAAGAAAAAATCAATAAAGTAAAGCATATAATGGGACGTTTGGTTTTTTATAACTTAATAGAGTTTTCAATTTTTTTTTTAAATTTCTTAAATGAAAGTAAAAAGATATACTAGGAAGATATGTATTTCTATTTAATGGATACATAAACTTTGACTAATTTTTATGATTATAAAATTTCTCTAATTTTATAGTAAGTTTCTATATAAGTAATGATCATAAATAGATCATATTGAAAAATAATCATAAATAGTCACATGTATAAAAAAAACTTAAAAATAATTATTGCACGCGTTCAAAATAAAAAAAAAATGCGTGGTAAAAAGACTTTTCAGCGCCAAAGCGCAAAAAACTGCTCCAAAATATACTGTGTGTATACTTTATATATGCCTTTTATATTATATAAACTTTTTGAAAATTACATTTAATTTCGTTGGGCGCGGGGTCTCGTTTTTTGGCGCTGAAAATTAATTTTTTTTAGATTTGATGGTGACTATTTTTTTTAATTGAGAAAATGACATACGTAGACCACTTTCATGGTAGTAAGTTAGGAACGGACCTTAAAAAATTGAAGCAGAAAAATGGCCATTTTCTATTTAATTTGATGTTAAACTTTTATGATTTGTCTACAATGTCATTATCCTATGTGTATACTCAAATTTTTTTTAGTTAGTTTTCCAAATTTAAATATCGCAACTCCTTCAAACCTGTGTGATTATGATAATATTTATTAATTAAATATAAATCTCATAATAAGTGAACGTTTTGTTATTATAAATTTATAAATAGTATTTATTTTATCATGAAACGTAAACAATATATTAACGATCATATAATATATAATAAGATTTCTTTGACATAACACATAATATTGTATTAACGTTTATTTAAGATGATAATAACGTGTATTCACTATGTCGTATAATATTTACAGTGTTAACACATAATATGATATTAACGTTTATTCAAGATATGATATAAATACTAACAAATACATTAACAATCAAATGATATAATATTAATAATTATTTAGAATGATGTAATATTGAATAAATAAGTATTAACATCAACTAATGTTGTATTAACATTTTTATTTAAGATCATAACTACTTCTAATATTGTATTAATATTTATTTAATACAGTTATTTCATATGGTTATGATGAAAAGAAAGACAATTTTTTTCTGAAAGAAAAAGAATGAGAATTAACCAATAAATATGTATAAATTTTTCTGAAACAAAAATAATGACAATTAAGCAAGGAATATGTATACTAAATTTGGAAGATGGAGAAATACAATATCTGATAATGGAGTTTACAAATCATTGAAACTTAAACATCGATGGGAGGGAAGAATGAGATTTAATTGGGGGATTAATATCAACAAATCGAATATTTAATATTAAATTTAAAATATGCAATCACTAATAACTTCCATAACTACTTCTAAATTTATGGAAGATTGGAAAGATGATTTTTTAATAGGTAATTAAATAAATGAAAATTCTAAAGAAATTTTAAAATACTATTTTTAAAAGTCATATTTTAACTATAATCTATAAATTTATGTGACTAAATTAATTTTATAAAAAAATATCACATATTAATTTTTTAAAAATATATTTTAACTATGACTTTTAATAGATAAAACGAGGCATGAAACTTCGGAGAGAATTTGGGGAAAAAAATTTGAATTAAAACCATAAAAAAATTTCCGTTATAAAATCTCTAAAATCAAGGTGTATCTACTGATTTCACCATTTAATAAAATCAACTGATAATAGATAAAATATGATATTTTAGATAACTAATAAATTTTTAAATCACACAAACTAAATAATGGTAATTTATTTACTTTCATTTTGTAAGGTCAATTTATAACTTAGTACCATAAAAATTGTTTGTATGTTTGGATTTCTGTTTTTAAAGTGACCTAATCTGGACATTGTTCCTTTCTATATAGCATATAGCCCATTGCTCTACGGAGCCCAGTTGAGGGAAGGAATAGCCCATTTCATTAAGGCTTAAACAGTACACATGAGTTAGATACCTCGCGTTAATAAAACGTATCACGCGCAATTCTTTAAATTCTCAGCAAGGACTAGGAGTCAAGGACTGTGGAGCGACTAGCGAGAGAGCCCGAAGTCGCTTGAGAAAATGGCAGTTCCTGGTAATGGTTTAATCGATGAAGACGATGAAGAAAACAACGTTCTCTTTGAAGAAGACGATGTTCGAGAGCTTGAATCTGACACTCCACCTCACCTTCGGTTCTTTTCCAACGCCGTTAAGCTCGGCGATGTCGACGCCCTCCGTCGCGCTCTAGGTCCTATTCCTTCTTCTTCCTCTTCCTCTTGTTCTTTTTCTTCTTCTATGTTTCTCCTGTCTGTTTTCTGTCGTTACTTTTGTACAGAAACTTTCTATCAGTACCTCGGCGTTTCTCTGTTCCGTCTTTTGTCGGATTGCTTGTATAAGTTTAGCTGCTCTGTTATTTTTTCTAGGGTTTATTTTTTCATGTTCACGAGGCAATGATATGGTTTACTGTGGTTTTTTAAGTATATTGGAAAATGAAATCTTTGTATTTATATTGACGTTCGTCGTCTGTTATAGTTTACATGAGAAATAATCTATTGAACACATAAGCTCCTTTATTGAATTTACCTAAGAATTTGGAATTGCTTCAATTTCTTTTGCTTTTCAGCTTGACGTGCACGCTGAAAGTTTCGTCTTGTGATAGTTCCGTTGTTAACTGGTATCTATGTAGCCGTACAAATACGAAAGGGAGAGTGGGTCATTCAGAAAGAGTCCAAGGATTGTAGTGTAACGTAACTAGTGCTACGAGTAGGGAAAAAATATTGTACTGTCATCAACAAGTATTGGGGATCATGTCTGCCAGCTCATCTACTCAGGCTTTGATAAATTGATTGTGATTTTTGTTACCCTATTTAACCTTACGTTTGTATTGACATTGTCTTGAATCTGGATTTAAATGCTTAATCATATATTTCTTTCCCGTTCTAATACCCGTCAAAGCATTTCCCTACGTTATTTGTCAATTGAGTTTGAATTCCGTTGAATTTTATTTCATTTCAGTGAGTATGTTCTGAAAGGAGTTTGTTATGTCACTGTCATTTTGGTGAAGCCTTGTCTGTGAAACCAAGTGGCAACTCTCTTGTGATATATGATATGAAATGATCCTTTTGTTTTAAGAGTCTAAGACCACCGCTTCAGCTAATGTTTTCCAATTTTTTTGAGTGGTTTAGATGCCCTTGAAGGCAGCATTGATGAGCCCTTGGAAGATGGAGACACAGCTCTCCACCTAACTTGTCTCTATGGTTTCCTGCCCTGTGTACAGGTTGATTAACTCATGATGTGATTTCTGTTCATTATTTCTTTTGTACTTGTAGGTAATACCTTAGATTTGATGAATTGTTTTACATGTAGTTACTCTTGGAGCGTGGAGCAAACATGGAGGTCGGGGACGAGGATGGGGCAATTCCTCTGCATGATGCTTGTGCAGGAGGTATTTTATCATCCTTTCCAGTGTCCTGTTTGAAAATATATGTTAGTTCAAATCTGAACTGGATATGCTTTCCTCCCTCTCCTATGCTGGCAGGATACATCGAGATAGTTCAACTTCTAATCAATAGAGCTAACGACACAGAGTGCGTGAAGAGGATGCTAGAAAGAGTTGATGTAGAAGGTGATACTGTAAGTAGCAGTTTAACCTGTGAGACTTGTGGTTTAAATGGGTGTACCGATGTTAAATCAGGAGAGAGTTGTATAAGCACATAATTTCTATTTGCTTCATATGTGCACAGTGATCTTAGTTTCCTCCTAACTTCTGTTTTGGGTTTTTTTGGGGTGGGAATGGGGATGGTTACGGGTTGTGATTGTCACCTGGTGGGAAATGTTTAGTTTAAAACAGCTAACTTATACAATTGCTAGATTACATAGCTTCTCTAGTTATCTTCTCCTTGTTGATTGTCGGTTTTTTACTATTTCTACAGCCTCTTCATCATGCAGCAAGAGGTGAGCATGCTAGTGTTGTAAGCTACTTACTGGCATCTGGAGCATCACCTACAAAGAAAAATGTCGCTGGAAAGGTTTGTATTTGAAGTTATTTTCTGTTTCTTTCCCTTGAGTTTTGTCTCTAATTATGATGTTGGCAGACTCCAAGTGAGCTAGCAGAACCTGAGACAGAAGCTAGGAGAATTTTGGAAGCTGTTGCTATATCGACCGGGACTCATTTCTGATCTTGCAATTTGATGGTTGAGGGGAGGAGGGAGGTTTGGAGCTTTGCGAGACTATTTTAATTACTTGGTATAGTATCTTACTTAAAAGAATAGAGCACGCTTAGCTTGTTAATTAGTTCTTGCAGAATATTTTTTGTACGTTTTTGTTTTCCATATCACCATATGATATGGATCCAAGTCTTGAGCAGATAACTCTACCCAAACTTTCTTTTCTGCAGCTTGACCTTTGAAATACTAGTTACTGCTGTAAAATACCTAAATGTGATTGTTTTATTTGACGTTTGCGACTGTGTAGGCGAGTGATGGAACTATAGAGGGGGGGAAGGGAAGGCTTGTAAACAAATGGTGCGATATAATGTAGCAATACCTTCATTTTGTAGCATATTTTCTTTTCCATTGCTAGAGGACAATGACTGAAAAACAAAGATACCTGCTCCCCTTGTTGATCATGAGTTCTCTGGGTGTTGTATTTTTATAACTTTAAGAGAATCTTCACTTTTGTCCTCAATTCATCGTCAGTTTTAACCAGTCATCTGGTCTAAGTAGGAAAAAAAAAGAAAGAAAAGAAAAGTAAGGTCGATATTGAAACAGGCTTGTAGCTGCTTTGGGGAAGTGGGAATTGGCGAAAACGCACCACTGAATAAGTCAAATAGCTGTTGAATATCAATCAAACAATAGCCAATTCTTTTAACATTACACAAGGTAAACACCAGAAAGTGAGGGAAATAAAAGTAACCAAATTTAATTTACACACAGCTAATTTAAAAGTGAGTTTTCCAACTTTTAGGTAATGATAACAACAGTCAACAGCACAGCACCATGGAGTGATTAAGAAAAGAAAAATATACAAATACATGAGCTCTTCAAAATGCGTGACTCATGGTTTCATATCAAAGGCTTGACGTTCAAGTGTGTATTTATTTATGAGCAACAGCCGCCACTAGGAGATGCTTGCTGCTGTTCTTGATGCTTTAGGATATTTCTTTTAACTACAGTTGAACCTTCTTCCAACAGCCTAGGAACCTCCATTATCTGTCAAAATATAAAATGAAATGAATTCGATAAATTTCCGGGATTTTCTATCCTTTCCCTTGTAATTTCTAAGATCCAAATATAGCCTTAAGATCCAAAAATGAAAACTTGCATGCACTGATCATTATGGTCTAAAGAGGAGTACCTTCAAAGCAAGCTCTTCAAAGCATTTCTCAACATTTTCTCTAGTTTTAGCACTGCATTCAAGGAACAAAGATCCAAGCTCTTTAGCAAGCCCAATCCCTTCCTCTCTACTTACAGTCCTTTCAGATTCCTGCAACCACATAACATCCATTAATATTTAGTTCTATGAGTCTATGACATAGAAGCTAAGAAGCCTTTGCCAATTTTGAATAGGTAGTTTGTTTCACATGGCCAACATGAAAACAAAAAACTAAAAGAGAATGACAAAGTTTGAGAGTAGAGAAAAATATCAAAACTTACCCTATCAACTTTATTTCCAACAAGCATCTTGACACAGTCCTTATTAGTTGAATAGAGTTCCAATTCTTTAGCCCAGACATCTGATAAGTTCGTAAAGGTTTCTCTCCGAGTCACATCATAAACTAGAGTACACGACAACAAATTCTCTGTTACGAAATTCTCCGATGATAATGCAGATCGTAAAATTTTATAAAAATCGATTTGTAATCAACTCAGAACCTCAGGTAAATAGTGCACCAAGCCTTAAATAAATATATGTACGTGCTCTGTATAGCTTACCCTGGCTAATTACTTTGTATTCTAGTTCTTAAGCATGTGTAAGATTATCCAACATACAAACCCAAGAGATCAACTTGCCATTAAATATCACCACTCTGAGAATTGAACATCATCACAACATGCAAGAACCAATTCGTTAAAATAAATCGATATGCTATCACAATTGCTTAGAAATAGAAACATGATTGTTTCTGTTTTTGTGAATTTTACAGGTGGTTTATACTTTATATCATACCGAGAATGATCCCCTGGGCGCCTCTATAGTAAGAGCTTGTTAACGTTCTGAACCTCTCCTGTCCAGCTGAAACAGATTTTAGGGTCGTTAATTAGAATGGTGAAGTGCATTGGATATAGATACAGTACAAAAATCATCATCTTTTGCCCAAACTTGCAATTGCTGGCATTCTCATAAATTTCATTTTAGGAGGAAAAGAAAAGAAGGTTGATTACCAGTGTCCCAAATTGTTAGCTTTAATCTCTTTCCAGCTACTGTGAGATGTTTGATCTTAAAATCCACACCTAGCCAAATGGGAGACGAATTTGTATTAGAAGTGAAAAATCCAATATTGAAAGTCAATGCTGGCATCAACAATCCATATATTATGTAGTAAAACTATGGAACTATGCTATATTAATAGCCAGAAATCACTGTCAAGATCCATAAATTGAGAAAGGTCAATACAATAGTACACAAAATCTGATATTGCTCCACATCTAATCACAGATCTAATGCCACCGGACAAAGTTTTGAGGGATAAAATCATCTAAATCCCACATTCTCTATAAATAACTAACTAGATCGAACAAGAGTAGATTTCTACTCAATGAATTGCATCTCTTGTTATTTTCTTCCATTTTCTCAGCAACCAAACAGGAAAAAAACTAAATAACAGAATGCAGTTATCTGAGGGTGGGTGGATGATGAGGTAACGTACCGATTGTGGGAGCGAGATCTTCCACAGAACTGGAGATGAAGCTGACAAGAAGACTACTCTTACCCACACCCGAATCGCCGATCAACAATACCTTAAATGAGAGATCATAGGTACTATTCTGCCCTGAAGACGAACCCATTTTGATCCTCAAGCTAAAACCTCTTCTCTCACTATCCCAAGTCTCCTCTGTATCTGTACTTCTCTACCTGTTGAACGTCTAGGTCTCTATGTTTCTCTCTCTAAAAGCTACAGTGAAAGAAATTAATGTAATGAAACAGCTAAAAAGAGGAAACAAAATGAAAGCAATGGGGCATCTATAAATTTAATTTTATTCATTGGGCTGAGACAGGAAAGAGAGAGATCTAAGATAACAGGTAACCTGAGCTGAAGATGACAACAACAAGGAATCCATTCTCTCTTTCCTCTCCCTTACCCTTCTTTTCTTTTCTTTTCTTTTCCTAGATGCTATGTTTTGCTCGAAAGACCCAGATTCTGTCCAAACTTCGATGAATTGATGTGCGAGCAAAGCTAATGAGTAAAAGCTCTTTCTTCTTCCTTTTCCTTCTGTTTTTTTAATTCAAAGAAAGAGTAAGATGAATATCTTATGGTGCATCGCACTGATTTCTGCTGTGCTTAATCTTAAAATCCCACTAGTTTTTTCGAGCAAGTAATTTAGATTTAATTTATTAATTATTGTAAAGACAACGCTTTACTTGCAAATCGAAGATAATTAGTACTTTATCAGGACATAATAATTGAGAATAATTTTGGGATTAATTAGAGTGTATTGTGTAGGAGAGGAGAAATTCATCAGTGTCACAGAAACCGACAAATTGACGTGTACGACCTTTTCTCGTCAGAGTTGACTCACGTTGCCGCGCGTGTTCATTGCCCTGTGGGACCTGAAACTCATTCTGAACTGTGAACACAACGTTTTCATTGCATACCACCTGATTTGTATTAATAAGCTATTGAAAAAGTAGTGATCTATTAGGCAACTAACATATTTATAATATTAATTTTTTATTAAGTTTTTGAAAAATATTAGATTTTTATTAAGTTTATTTAAATTTTTAGATTTTTATAACTTATAACATATATTTGAATCATTAATAGACACTTATAAGAAATAATGAATTTAAATCTTATAAACTATAAATAAAAAATCATCTCTACTAAATAATCTCTTAATTAATATAATTTGATTTACTAACAAATATTACTAAGTTTCAAAAATCTCTATAAAAAAATTTTAAAAAAATTTCTCTTATTCTAAATCTCAACAAATGACTATCTCTCTCTCTCAAAAATTCATTTGTTAGATACAAAATGATATCATTTACATATATCTTTATATGGTTAAAGCATCTTCATGTTAATTATAATTTACACCCTAAAATTTAGGCTATATATTCTCGACTCTGAAAAAGAAACAATTGTTGATGCATGTTTTTTGACAAATGAGAAATATATGGAAGGGCTTTCAAATGAACCTACCAATCTAAAAAGATGACATCAATTGAAATCTATATGTACATGCGTAAATAGTTGTTTGATACTATGTAAATTGGATATGTGTTTTATAAATTGTTCTACTCTATGTAACTTAATTACATTCTCGATAAATATTAATGTGCAAATAAACTTTTAGATGATGTGTAAATAATCATTTGAGTCTCTATAAATTGGTTCTATTTACATGTAAATAATTAATTATATGTAATTTACATGACTTGATTTTAATACCAATGCGTATTTATAAGAATTGTACTTTTTTAAATATGTAAATTTTATTTTTCTATAATTATGGATTAACATGAATATCATGTCTTTATGTATTACTTATACATATCTCGGTGTCAATGAGTATGTACATCGGTTAAACTTTGTCAAATTATGAAAGTTTTTATCTTTGGCCTTGTATCAATTAACATGAATATAAGTGTAAAATTGTGTATGCATATTCATAACAAAAATATAACAAAACTAATAAATATAGTAACAAATATCAAAATCCTTTGAAAATGGAGAACTTTCATAATTGAGAAAAGAAATAAAACTTTCATGTAATTTTCATGAAATAAATATAGGAATAAATATTAAGATTTTTTAAAAGTTGAAAATCTGAAAACTAGGACAATTATTAATTCAAGATATTCTGAACCATAAATATAGGGGAAAAAGAAAAAATAACTAACCTATGACTTTTTAAAAATTTAAAAATTAAATATAGAGTATTTTACTTGAAATATGAATAAAGTAAGATTATTAAATATAATTACATTAAATATAAACAAACATTAATTAACGACAATAAAAAAAGAATAAAAGTGAATAAACTAAAAAAACATTAAAATTTTAAATATCACACACGTAATCGTTACAATAATAGTTTTCCATACATAATAAATACATAATAAAGCACCATTAAATATGCACATCTTAAATATGCATTTAAATAGGGAAAATTTAACTGACATCATGCAGTTTGCTTAAATGACACTCACATCCCTTCTAAGTATAGAAATATCAATCACATCCCTTAAAATTTTTAATTAAAGACACTCACACTCCGTAATTAGATTTTCTGTTAAAATATTAGTAACACACAACAATACCTCTTAGTGGAAACCAAAATCAACTTCAACTTTTACTTTCATTAAAAAAAATTTACTTTCCTTCATTTTCACCCTTCCTCTTTCCTGAACAAGCCAAAATCCCTTACCCCAAATCAGATATGAGTTTCTTGTTCACCGGCGGTCATCGAGCTCGGTGTTGCGCGCAGTGGAGCCTGGTGCTACGCGAGTGGTGGAGCTCGATGCTGCGCGCGATGGATCTCAGTGCTGCGCGCGATTCTCTCCTATTTTACAATCGATCAAGTACCTTTCTACTAACATTTTTTGGTGTGTTCTTACCCCGTTTCTGTGATATGTTATTACCCCGTTTCTGCGATCTGTTCTTACCCCGTTTCTGCGACCTGTTCTTACCCTTTTTCTGAGTTGATATTGACTGAGTTTTGTTCTTATTGTTTAGCAGAAAATTCAGGGAGAACTGCAAAAATGGGCGCTTTCCTAGGTCAAGTTGCAAAATGTCCAGATTTTTTTTACAAAAATGGCCGAAATATAATAAACAATTTATTTACTATTGTGTAATTTAGGTAAATAAATTATTTACTACGGTCATGTTCGGCCATTTTTGCAAATGAAAAAAATTTAGGCCATGTTAGCAAATAAAAAAATTTTCGGTCATTTTTGCAACTCCACCTCCGAAACATATTTTTTCCTACTATTTTCCCGAAAATTTACCTATTTCTCTAATTTAATATCAATCTCAAATCTGGTTGTTGTGCTTTTATGTTTACAATGGCCTTCCTTTGCTCCTGATGAATTCACCCAATTGATTTTTCTGTTTGTTGTGCTTTATGTAATGGTTATTGTACTAGAAGGTTATGGATTTGGAAAGAAAGAATTTGGTTCTATAATTTTGGAAAGAATTTAGTTATGTATTGATGAGGATTTTAATATAGATTTCGAATCCTCGCAAAGAGAGAGGCTGGCAGTTCGCGTGGTGGCTTACCGAGGTGGCAGTTCGTGGGGTGGCAGATCGCAGGTGGCAGTTCGTGGCTTTGATATGGATGGAGGAAGGATAAGGTCATTTGGGGAGAAGTCACGGGATAGGTGTTCTAGGGCTTTCAAATGAAGATGACAAACTGAGAGTGTTTTGATAATTTGACGTTATTCACTGAGGGGTAGTATTGTCTTTTAGTATCATTTTAACAAAAAATCTAACTGCAGGGGTGTGAGTGTCCTTACTTAAAAATTCTAGGGGGTGTGAGTGGTAATTCTAAACCAAGAGGGGGTGTGAGTGTCATTTAAATAAACCTCAAGGGATGTCAGTGGAATTTTTCCATTTAAATATTCGTTAGCAATAAAGAAAGAAATTAAATCTCCTTTAAAAAGTCTTAATATTAAATCAAAAGAATGGTTTCAAGTATATATTATATTAAAAACATACCAATAAATTTTTACTTGTCCATATCCTTTAAATTAAGCGACATGGATAATAACTACCCAATTATGTTAGAATCTTAATAAAAATCTCTAACATTATCATCCAAAAAATAAAATAATTATTTTATTATAGGGATAAATAGGTTTACTAAAAAATGTTATAAAAATGATAGAAATCTAAAGAATTAAAAAGGTTGACAAAAATATAATTGAGTGTATGAAATTTGATATTTGATGCAATTTCTGAAAAACGTATTCAATGAATTTTAAGGTTGATATACTAGAATCTCCGCACTTTGACTCAAAATAATTCTACTTCCTAAAATTTAATCTCTTCTTTATTGACTCTTAAATTTTTTTCATCTATCACAAAACCCTCCGACCGTCGAATGCCTGTTAATTCGACACATGCATACAACATGCCTGTTTTTTTTTTAATTTTACGCATATCTTGAACTTTATATTCTACCCATACCAACGATTTTATATCCAAATTCAGTCACAATTCCTTCTCAATCTTCATTGATTTGTCAAAGATTTGACAATTTTTCTTCCAATGTCGAAAATGTCAGATTTCATCTTCTTATGGTTCGGTTTCGGTTTTCATGAATTATCTTTATTTTTATCCTTCATGAATAAATTGGGCTATTTTTTCATAATCGTCAAATAAGTTTTGGTGACCATTTTGATTTAAAAAATAGAACATTCTTGATATTCCAATGTTCCGGTATTCTGTTTCAAAAACAAATTTGGACATAATAAATAATATTATAAAAAGTATGTATAATGAAAATTAAATCATGACTTATGTTCATGCAACAAAAATAATTTTTATTTAACACTAATACATAGCTCACATTAAAAATCATTAATTATCTTTTATACTAGATTTTTATTTATGAAATATTTGTTTCGTACAATAAAACATTCAAAAGAAAAATGTCTACTTAATTGTTTATTAAATCGTTAAAATCAAAATTTTCATTAAATATCTTTTAGATACTAGGGTTTTATTTAATAATATTTGTTTTATATAACAAAACATTTTAAAGAAAAATGTCCTCTTAATTGTCTCATAACTTCTTTCATAGAAAATAAATAAATAAATTCAAAACAAAGTTGCGTGACTTGGGAGTTGAACATAGGTCATGAAGGAAGAAAGAGAATGGATTGAAGCACGCACACTACAGGGCTAGCGCTCGTATATGTTATTTGTGTTCTTTTAATTTATTTTTAACCAGAATTTCACCAGAAAAATTGTGTCCCATTTTCTGTTCATTTACAAAATACTTTACAAAAACCTATATATCATAACATTAAAAAAGTACTTGCAATATCCTTCAACAAAATGTCATTAAAAAAATATTCATCATAATCAATAAAAACATTTTAAATACCTACATGGATTGAATGTTTTTCCTTCAAAACAAAACTCGTTTTCATGTGTTATATTCCATGTTTTTTAGATAGATGCTCCAATAGGTTGTCGTGCACATGATAAAAAAAATCACCATTATACCCAACCATTCATCGAGCCTTTACGCAAGTAGAACTCTCTCTCACTTTTCCATCTTCCCTTTACACGAACAGAGCCCTTGATCATCTTCTTCCTTCATCTTCTCACTTCTTCTTCCTTAGAGATATCTCTCTCTTTGAAAATCAACTCTTTTTCTTCTTTAGTTTTTTGCTTTTTTCTTCAAAAACCCTAAACCTGTGACATACTAGATGTCATTTGGTCTAATATTTCAGGTCATGTGATTTTGTGATGGATAGATAAACTTTAGGGACTAGTAGGGAAGAGGTTAAACTTTAGGAAGTAAAGTAATTTTGAGTCAAAGTGTAGAGTGTTCTTTCATCGATAAAGAGAGGAGTATAATGAAGATTTTTTTATCACGTGCACGACATATGACATATTAAACGCCGTTTGGTTAGATATTTCAGAGTGAGGGGTTTATGATGGATGAAGAATCTTTCGGGACTAATAGGGAAAATGTTAAAATTTAGGGGGTAGAGTAATTTTGGATCAAAAGATAGTGGAGTTTTAGGAATTAACCCATAAATGTATATATTTATATATCTACACCGATCAAGTAATTGACCAAGTTATAAATGACTAAGTGATGTGATAATTATACATGGTTTAATTTGACAAATCATTTTAATGAGTTATAAAACATCAACATATGTATTATTGTGACATCATTGGTCCTTTTAAAACTTTATCAATTACTTGATTATCTTAGAATATTCTATATAAAGTTTATCAGATCATAATTATCTTAAGTTGATACGGCAGATGAGTTAACACATATAACTTATAGTATGTTTCTGAGTGTTTATGGTTAAGAAACATTTTTATATGTTGAAATGATAAAGATGTTAGTTAGAAATGATCTTATATCTATTTTGTAAGAAACAATTGAATGCATCCTCAAACATATATGTTTGTACTTTTGAAACATTTTAAGAAACAATTAGATTGGTGCTTATTGTAGAAGTGCTTCTAAATAGGGTTATTTGGATAAATATACCTTTCCATTTTTTGTTAGGATTTTTATTCTCCTTTTCTAAAACTCAGAATTTTATACCCCTGTCCTACCATTATCAACATCAAGAAATGATAACTCTCTATTTCCTCATCATTTCTTTTTCCTTCTCTATGCAAAGATCAAATCAACTATGGTTGACATTACCCACTCCACCACTCTAAGCTCTCCTTCCAAGATTCTTCTTCAACAAAAACGTACTTCTTCTTCTTCTTATGCTGCTTCGTCTTTATCTTCTTCTTCTTTTATTCTTCTTCTGTTGCTTCTTTTTTATCTCCTACTTCTTCTTCTTCTTTTATTCTTCCCATCATTTTCAGTGAGACCTGACCATTCTTCTCCTTCTTATTCTTCTTTAATGAGAGCAGACTGATACTCTTTCTTCTCTTATTTTTTTACGCATAAAATACTTCAAGTAATGATTCGAGTAATGATAGAATAAAACCTACTATTTGGATGAAACAACTACTTGAATCCTTTAAGTAGCCACTAATATTTGAGTTATTGATGTAAGAAAAAATAACTACTTGAAGGGTTCAAGTAGTTAGAGACCAGTTCTTAACCCTTCAAATAGTCAAGTGGTCTCTGCTTTACTGTTGCTTTACTACCGTCATAAGAAAATCAACTATTTGAACCCTTAAAATAGTCACATGCTCCCTGGATAAGTAACAAAGGAATCAAAATAATTATTTGAAGGGTTCAAGTAGTTATAAAACACTACTTGAACCATCAAATAGTCACAAGCTCTCTAGATAAATGACTATTTGAAGGGTTCAAGCAATATTTTATAACTATATAAACCCTCAAGTAGTCACACGCTCTCTGGATGACTGACTGCAAGAATCAAAATAACTACTTGAAGGGTTCAAGTAGTTATAAACTACTACTTGAACCCTTCAAGTAGTCAAATGATCTTTGGTTCCTTAATGAGAATAAATATAATTATTAATCATAAAAAATAATTACTACAAAATTAAATAAACTTTATAGGTGAAAGTTTTTTTTTTAAATTATATGTCTGAAATTCAGATATTGGTGGTACATGATGGTGAATGGAAGATAAACGGTGCTTCATTCATTTTTAATGATACAATAAGCTCAACGTTAGACATACCATCAAACTGTACTTACCAAGAGTTATCTAGTATCATATACGATGAAATAAATGTTGATCCAACAAAGTACAATATTTCAATAAAATTTTTATACAAGACTCATGTGCCATCCCAACTTGCTGGAATTTAAAATAATCACCACATGAGGTTTTTCATTGCTGAGAATATTTCTGAAGCACTTCATACTCCTTATATGTTACTCTCAAATCCAAACCTAGGACAATTGTTGATAATCTTACATTTCCAAGTTAAAGTCAGGTTCTTGAACTAGCTCTCTCACAACAAAGATAGTTATGGTCACATTCCATGCTTTATGGATGAAAGAAGCCGGGTCCCTGAAACAACTCCCTCGAAACAAGATCGTTATGGTCACATTCCATATTTTATGGGTGAAACGATGGTTGATAGTGATGAGAACAATGATAATGACAATTTTCATTCAAGGGAGCATTACTGTGGGAGACATGATGATGATGATTGTCAACAAGAAGTTAATGATGATGAACTTGAACATCCTGACAATGATGGTGGGCTTGATATTAGTGTTGATGATGATCTTGATTTTGGGGTATATGAAGAAGCAATTCGGGATTATCCCTCTACCTTATCAGATTTGAATAGAAGGCGAGAGGCTACTGGACATCCTTCATAAATGCCAAGTAACATCTTCGTCACGACCATCTTATAATGCTCCGTACTTCTCACAACTAAAGGATTAAGAGCATGTAAGTGTCTCATATATTGTATCTAAACAAGAGGATTACTGTATATTGTATGAATTTGGTATAGATATTGTTTTCTATCCACCTAAGTAGTTATTTGTTTGGTTAGTAAGCAAACTAATGTAAATTGCATATATTCGATGACTACTTGAAGAGTTCAAGTAGTGGTTTATGATTACTTAAACCCTTCAAATAGTCACATTGTCTCTAGACAAATCACTCCAGGAGATAAGAATGACTACATAAAGGGTTCAAGTAGTCATAAACTACTATTTGAACCCTTCAAGTAGCACATTATTTGTTGCCCTCAGTTTATACAGAGAGCATGTAACTACTTGAAAGGTTCAAGTAGTCATATTGTTTGTTGCTTTCAGTTTATACATTGAGCATGTAACTACTTGAAGGGTTCAAGTATTTTTTTTAACTAGTTGAAGAGTTCAAGTAGTATTTTTTTACTACTTGAACCCTTCAAGTAGTTATATTGTTTGTTGCCCTAAGTTTATTTAGAGAGTATGTAACTACTTGAAGGGTTCAAGTAGTATTTTTTTACTACTTGAACATTTCAAGTAGTCGTATTGTTTGTTGCCCTCAGTTTATTCAGAGAGTATGTAACTACTTAAAAGGTCCAAGTAATACATTTTTACTACTTGAACCCTTTCAGTAGTCATATTGTTTGTTGTCCTCAGTTTATACAGAGAACATGTAACTATTTGAAGGGTTCAAGTAGTATTTTTTTTACTATTTAAAGGGATCAAGTAGAATTGTTGTCTACTGTTAGTGAGCAATCTAGACAGATAAATTGACACCATCCACACAGTAATCAATCTTAAACCACTCATCAGTTTATAATTTCTTGAATTCCAATCAACAAATATATCCAATAAAAAAACTTATTATCCAAAGAAGTGTTTATAAGAATTCAGACATCCAAACAACAAATAAAAAACAAAGCGTTCATAATTCTGCAAGACCTTCAAGTGGAGATGTATGAAGTAACCTTTTTCACATACAGGTTTCTAATTGTGGGGATGACCTCATATGCCCAAACATGTATAAATCAATAGTAAATTTTGGAAGCATAAAAAAAGAAGAGGGGAATGAATATACCTGAAAAGCATTTTTTAATATATTGAAGTGATTACAAATCATATTTTAATGAAGCATAAGAGATTATATATTCAAGTCATTGTATGTTGGATCGGGTTTTAAATTTTTGAGGAAAAATCATTGAATCACGAACGGTTCGTGGTGGAATATCAAAATTTTTTACATCAACCAATTTAGTCATATTAAATATTAGAACCATACATCTGATTATGCATATAAAGTTAAATGTATTCAAAAGAGGTAGAAACGATTTATACATTTTCGTTGTATCGAAGACTTTCTGAATTGGTGAAATCCTGATTAAATGCTTCGCTTTTTTTATCTTCAAATCCAAGAACTTTAATTAGACTTCACACCAACAACCACTCGTTGGATTCAGAAGTATATCTCGTAAGGACGTCATTAGGAACTGAGTGTGGACTCTCAAAATAACTAAGGAAGAAAAATCAAAGTTTTCTCTTCCTCTGGTAATTTTGGTGGCAAGTAAGTAGGAGAGGAGAGAGAAACCTTTTTCCGTTTTATCTGATTAGGGTTGTGTCAACACACTTAGGTTAGGGAGGCAACCCTAATACCATCTCTTATATAATAATTTTAGAATTTTCACATATAACCCATATATGTTTAATTTCTAAAATTCACCCCTTTATTCTTTACTATTACCGAAAATTACATATCTTCCTAGAGTCAATGTTGTGTTTAAATTCAGCAATCAAAATTGATAAATTTAAATTGATCCTCATCCATTAACTATAGTTTATCTTATTTACTAATTATCAAATATCGTAACTAACTAGGTCAAGTTTCATATCACCTCAGGATTAAAGTGATTACGAAAATACCCTTAAGGTGTAACGATTAGATTTAGTGCTAGATAAATAGTTTTACTCGAAACTAATTTATTGATGGTCTATTCAACATGTTTCACAACATGTCTAGGTCAACCGTTAGAGTCCTCACTCTCATGCCCTAAGACCGACATAATTTGGTTCAACCTAACAGTCGTAATCAGACTTAATTACTCAGGAGATCATAAGATTACGAATAACATTCTGAATCATTTCAGAAAAATTTGTCTAGAAAACCGCTCAGTCTTTACTCTTCTTACGTTGACAATAGTTCTAGGACTTGAGTAATTATAAACACACTTTAATTAATAGAAAAACTTTCATTCACTCATTAAATTCAGTAATACAAAATGTCTGAGAAATAACTAAATATTCATAAATAGTTATTATACCTACTTTATAGAGATAATTTCAACACCATACCACCTAATTTTCTACAATTTGTTACGTTTTCTAAAAAAAATCTACGTTCTTTACATATAATAAGATGTTTATGTGTCATTCAAGTGCTAAAACTAATCAGCATATATGGACTAGGGTTGTTCAAATACTTCCATTCATATTTCTTTCTTGATCAATATGTACATATTCGTCCAACAATCTCCTCAGAGTGGTCTTTAGGATCTTCTTCGGTCAAGTTTAATTTTTCTTCATTTATTTTAATACAATTCTTATGGTGAAGGGAATTCTCTACTTAGATTTAGATTTATAATAATTTTTAGATATGCGGTGGTTTTGATTATCTTCTCATCCAAGTATTTTTGAATTTTCTTCTTGATACCAATAAACGAGGCTCCGATCTAAAAGTTTTTATACCGTAGAAGATCCAATCCATGTATATGCTAATTGGAGTCGTCAACTTGAGTGGTAGAGTTTATTCAAACTTTGAACGAGGGGATGAGGTGTATCCCTTGAAACACTAGTTCAATTCATGTTCGTCAGTGAGCTATAATGATATGGTTAGATTATTGATTGTATATCTCATAATCTTACAGTACATAAATCTTTGTATTCTAATTTTAGTTTAATGAAATTTCTATTCGTTAAAAAAATGCTATAACTTAATAATTTTCGCCCTACGCATGGAAATGAGGACATCCGTATCCTATAGCACGTTTGATTTCCATATTATGAGATTGTTTCAAGTCGTAATATTCTTAACCTCCATACAATTGATTTGACAAAAGAAGGGGCGTTTAGTATGAGAACCAAAATGAAATTCTAATATTCATGCTGGAAATAATTTCTCATAAATAATTTGTGTACCAACATTTTCAAGTAATAGCTCCCGTATGTTTTCTTTTTCTTTTTGCTGTTGACCCAATGTATCTCTAAATTTTTCAACCAAATGACTAATCATTGTTGCGGAGGATGGACACCAACTCGCATGTTTTCATACATGTTAATTATGGGAACAAATTTACATTTACTTTAGAGTCTTTAGCATTTGAGTTTGTTGACCATCCCTTTACTTCAGAATTTAAGTAAACTAGAAAGCAACTAACTCAGTGTAGGCAAGGGATTGCCATCACAGACCTAACAATAGGCAAACTACCTCAATATTATCGCTATATATGTAATGAAAAAAGTATGCACTCCATTCCAAAATATGCTTATAAAAAAAGTATGGCCAGTGAATGTGATGCAATGGACTAAAATGACACTGAAGTCAAACTGCCTACACTATAAAAGTAACAAAGTGAAAGAGATGTTTAGATACTTGAATAACATCGCTCACAATCAAACCTTCTCAATACTTACATAAGATTTCTTCCATCTCCTATATAACGAAATAAGAATTTTAGCTCGTAAGAGATTCGCCAATTGGAGCCTGTTGGGTGAAGAAAACTTACTAGAGGATGCGTTGATACATCTAGAGCCACAATGCTCAACTTGTAAGTGAATTTGGAGGGAAAACCTTCTGAATGAAGTCCAGAAAACGGCGAGAGTAGAACGTAGGATCCACAGCCGAGATGGACAAGGAATCGAATTGTATGGATTTGTAAGCATGTTCAATCTTCTTACTCATGTTGTACTCCTGTAATATGTCAATGATACCCAGATATAGAACAACATCATATGCCTCGTAGAAAATTTGCTTTTCCTCCTTTCCCGGAATCTGCTCTGCTCTTGCCGGCATGTTCACTCCTAGTTGGATTTGGAGTCTGCTTAACATATATGTACCAACATAAATAAATACTTAGCAAGAAATTCCCTTTTTCAGGCAATTTAAGTTATGGACTTGGACTAGTAATGGGGTTTCTTAAGATAAAACCATACCTTGCTGTTCCAGGTAGCAGTAGATCCACTTCCTCGTCACCAGCAGCCGATGCTCTCAATCGGCTACCTCTGATGTGAGGACCCATAACAACACTATTGTCATCTGAACCACGGGGGACCAAAACAAGGCCTTGTGGATAGTTTGAGATTTCATCTTCTAAAGGATCTGTCATTTAAGAATGACCCGAATTTTCTTAACCAGTCCTTACAAATGAAAATAATTTTGAAATTCTTATGCAAGTTTGGCCTAATCGGCTACATAAGGCGATGATCTTCAACAGTAGAAGTATGAAAGGGAAAAGAAATTTCAAATTCACTTTCAGGTAACGGCACAAGACGAGTTAAATTTCATTAAAAATAAAAAATAAAAAAGAAGAGGCTCAATAAAATACCCACCTTCCTCCGCAAGAATTCCTAACCCATCTCCTCTCATGCTTCGGTTGTAGGACAAGAGAGATTGCAGGTGCTGTGGGGCACGATAATGAACACCTAGCAATAGGCTGTAATCCATTATGTTTTGTGCTTCCAAGAATTTACTGTCTATCTCAATTTGCCTACATAAATATTACCGTAAGAAGATATGAGAAGCATCAGCAAGAAAAAGTTGTCGTGCAAACTGGATTAATGTTCATTCATGCGTAACAAATTTATGATGTTTAGTGCTAACAGAATGTCCAGTAGGCTATTATACTTTAAACAGCAGTTTGATACATGGAAATTTATGTTATAATTCTAACAAAGTCTACAAGTTTTTTTTTGAAATTTTAGTAAACGCTATTGCATTCTGATAGAGTTTCTGCCGCACATCTGAAATGCAGTTAAAAATGATAGCCACATAAGAGAAATTCAAAGAACAGAAATCAAAGAATCACTCACTTCAGCAAATCCTCCCTCCAGGAAGGCTCCAAATAAAAGCAGTAGTTTAAGTCCAAATCTTTAAGTATTGTGTTTTCATCAATTTCAACTTTGTCTGCTGAACGCCCTAGGGATGAACCCTTCAAATCAAATCTCCGATGAATCCTTAATTCTGTGCAGAACATATTTCCCATCACTACAAAGCGAAACTGCAGCAAAATATTGTCTTTACAAATATTAGCTCCTTGCTAGAGAGATAGTGTATTTCATCAGTATAGAAATGATTCAACCCTTGGTAAATAATCATGACAGTGCTGGCTACTGCAGAATCATGCGTGGGAGAAAGCACCAGACAGATACCACGAGTCTGTTTCTTATTACCTTTTGGCCACTCGAAGGCTTGATTCTATGAAGACCAAAGAATTTGGTAATAAGAGTGTTCTCGTATGTCCTCACATGGCGATGATAATCTGGAAGCATCCGCAGAAGAACCTATACACCAGAACATAATGTAAATAATATTATAATAATACTGAGCATGAATAGTGTTTCTACAAGCTCGCTGAAACAGGTCAGACCAGCAAATATACTGTAGGCAAGTTAGGGCTCTAGTTTTTTTTTTTTATAATCCTGAAAGATACATGATCCAAATTGAGAAACTAAATAATTTAAGATCATTTTCAAGTGCCGTTACTCTCTAGAGAACAAAATAACAATTCTTCCTGTTCAATAGACGCAGGGAATCCTTTCCAATGTGCATAAAAAAGTAAAAAATAAACCAAGTAGCATGTGCAGCCTCACTGGGTGCAATTGTATGTCACAGGCTACCAGTCTGAGATCTTCGCATCAATGGAAAACTGCATGTCAAAGCATCACGTTCATCTGTTTTCTATACTCCTCCACAAAATTTGATTGTTGAGTAGCCATAACTTTCAAATGTTATTCGTGTCAACACAGGGTCATAAGAGGGATACTTGTAAAATAACACCCAAGTTCTTTTCTAGTACCTAAGTTCTTTTTGTCCAGCATCTAACAAGACCACTTAGATCCAATACAGCTTTCACTATTACCTAAGAACTCATTGCTGTGCTCAGTTCATCATCAACATGTAAATTATTTTCCAATTGGACTCCTATTGAAAATATCTGTGATTTTTTAAAGAACAGAGATAATCCTTTATAAACTTTACAATGATATATAGGGTTACCAAAGGCATGGTCAAACAAAATATTCTAATGACCTCTCAACTTAAGCCAGCATCTTGAATTAATATGTAGCTAAGTCTATAGCTTCAAAGCTCTTTGCACTTGAGGAGAGGGGTCGGGGGGAAGAAGATGATGGGAGGTATAAATTCTGACAGTTTTGTTTTAAAAAGCTAATGTAACCAAGGATGTGTAGAGCATAGTATAACCATAAGTGATAAGTACATCCAACTGATGCAAGAAGACTTTATAATAAATGCGGAAGACGAAATACTTCCCATCTTTCTTATTTTTGTTATATTTTGGCTTTACTTAATATTATATAAAAGTATTGTTGCTCATGCACGCAGGTGCCCACTACCATTTAAACTTTCTGTTGAGGGAGTGGGGAAGAGTAGAGAAGATAAAGAACTTCAGCAAGCAGGTATGTTAACTATTTGTACAGAATATACGAACACAGAAACGCGCGGAAACTTACTGACCTTAACCTCAGATTTCCGAAGAGTCTTGATCATGAAACGGTCATCTTGAGATAGGAAAAAAACGCTACCACTCTTCCCAGGAGAAGAAAGTTCTCTGAGAGCATCATTTCCGCAAATGGACATCATGTAGTCAGCAGCATCAATCCTGAACATCTCCCTTAAATTCCTACAGCATTTCAAAAGTTCAATCACGTCAAATGACGCGAGAATGAATCTTATGAATCACACATACAGTTCACATATATCAAGATGGATGCGTGCACTGAAAGAGATGCAGGCTTAATACGTTTTAACTGTAGTAAAGCCCAGCCACTAACCTGAATACCATTGGACAATAGTCTTTCCACTTAAAATCTTCTGATTGATGAGGTGGTGTCAATTGGGAACCTTCTCTAGGAAAATTCATCCAAAAGCTTGCTCGAGGGCCAAAATCTGAAGCTCGAACTTCTCGAATTGGTATGGGTGTAATTTTCCCAACAGTATATCTGATCATATTCTAATGTATGTTCAAAATTAACTTCGCAAACAGTGTAGTGGCAGAATGGATGAAGACTCTGAATGATAATATTTAGCTATAACATATAGAAAATTCCTGCCACATTTATACAATTATACATGCATTGAGACTTTACGCTCTAGCTGGAAAAGTTCACCAGTCAACAACTATACAAGTATCGAGACTACTAAGCCATCTTCGGCCAGTCATCATATTCATATACGCTATTTATTAATTAATCATCAATTTTCTTTGGATGTACATTATCTATATAGAAACCAACAACCAAGAAACATGTGTTTATAGGAAAAAGAATGGCAATGATACAGAATAAATATAAAAATTAGCTTAGGAAGCAGCCTAAGGAATGTTAATATAGTAAGTAAGAGTTGAGAATACCTGATTCCAAGTTGTAAACTGAGCATCAGATCATAGCTCCTATGACCTTTAATGATTGCTTCACCAGGTCTCTTAACATCTCTCGCCAGTTTCTTTTGCCGTCGTTTTGCTCTCCTTGATGATGATGATGATGAAAAACTATTATTTAAAACAAGTTCGCTGATTAACACACCTTGCATGTACTCCCGTTCCAGGATTGGGATTTCTGAGTCAGCTTTACCTCCAACTTCAAATCCAGAATCTGGTAATTCTGATGATAAGTCATGTCCAATTACCTTTTCAATTGATACCTCGAGACTCCAGCGCCTTTGTAAGGAAACGTTTCTGCTGTGGAACTGCTCTAAATTTAATAGATTTCCTTTAGAAAGCTTATCAGATGTACCACGGCGAGATTGTTGGTTCTCACCAACCTCGACATTTCCGAAATCCACTGAAGCAGCATATATCTGCTTTCTCAAATCAGGTAACAACCCTTTCTTTCTCAGAGCATTTAGGTAAATTTGTTGTACAGCTGGAAGCCTGCAGCCTTTTGGATAAAATGATCCTTTCCCATCCTTCAAGCCCCGAGTCCAAGTTCCCACATAGCAACCCCCATCACTCCATATATATACCCCAAATCCATGCATCAAGCCATCTAACCAGCTTCCTTCAAATGAGTCACCATTTGTCCAAGTAAGGGTCCCTTTCCCTGACATCTTCCCTCCTTTCATGTTTCCCATATAAGCGTTTCCATTTTCCCAGGTATACTTACCAGGCCCTTCAGGTGTTCCCTGCATCCAAGAACCTTCAAAAACATCTCCATTAGGATAAACTTGATATCCTAAACCATGTTTAACATTCAACTTCCAACGTCCCTTATAGACCAAATTATCAGACCCAATGTATGTCCCTGTGCCATGCATGTAACCCCCTGAAAATTCACCTTCATAAACTGCTCCTGAACGAAACCGGATCTTTCCATTCCCATGCCTCATCCCCCGTCTCCACTCACCCTCATATACACAGTTATCTGCCCACACATACTTCCCCGTGCCCTCTGGGATGTTTCCAAGCAGTGAACCAGAATATGATTCTCCATTGGAGAGTAAGAGCTCTCCAACTCTAAAACCAGTAGGTTCGGAACAATGAAAAGCAACGCTGTTGGTTAATACAGATATATGGTCTTTGTCAGAAAAGGCATCTAGAGACCTTGTTCTCTCTGCACAAGAAAGTGCTCCTTCCACGTTTACAACAGTGGCCACAGGGCCAGACATGCATAATGCCGAAAGGATTCAGTCCTTTTTTAGATTGCTAAAGCTCCAAGAATCTCATCCCCTATAAGACAAGAAAGGATGCCATGGAAAAGGCCTCTTACTGTGTGAAAGCTATTATTCCAATGAAACTCCTCGTCTTGATCTATCAACAGGGAAGAATAGAAACTTATCACAGTCCAAAACCAGAAGTACGAACAAAATACCGGGAAGCAACTACAGTACCTAGTGGGTTAAAAATACATAGATAATTCATAATGATACAGAGAAAAGAAAGAGGACTTATTCCTAATCTAAACTTCCACGAACCACAAAAATTATCACTTACTTTTAAAAGCATAAGAACAGAACAAGCAAAATGCTCCGTGCTTCTTCAAAGCTGATCTATAAGGGAAAACTTGTAAGCTAATATTTGGTAAAAGAAATTCACATATGTTCTCAACTTTTCAATTCGTCGTTCTTGAACCTGACCGACACTTGTCCACCGCAGTGGAAAAAATGGAAAAGAAAATCTAGTGGAAGCTGTAACGAAATAAAGCTTACAATCATCAATTTAGCTAAATGCTGTATTGCAAGGTTCTATCTCATCGTACTTCGCCAAACCAGTACTAAATGGAATTCCCTTGGCTACTCATATCACAAAGTAGACAAATGTCACAAATCAACAGCATAAAACCTCTGACCAGCACAAACATGACGCATTACAGGAAGTTTGAGTCTCCCCGCTATGGCTTTTCTATGGTTGACTTATTCCTTTATTATCTAAAATTACATCCAAATGAAGAGAATCTCTAACTCATTTTCCGCCAAATTAAAACTTAGAAGATAAAACTAAGCATCCTACAAAAAAACAAGTTGAGAGAGAGAGAGAGTACTTTTCACAATTCAGATTAGAGAATCAAAGAGCAAGTTGCAAAACTGTAGCAAATTACGATCTGGCGACTGGCTCACCAGAGTAGTCGCTGCTTGTGCCGAAGACTTCGCACCACTCTCTCTCTCTTTCTCAATCTCTCTCTCTTTCGCTTTCAGATCAAACTATTCCTTTTGACGGTGACGAAAATGGATCGAATCCCAAGCTTTTCAACTCCTTTGAATAGAAAGCACGCTATCTCTTAGCCACAATAATAATAACTCCCAGAAGAACCAAAAATATATGTATGGAAATAAGCAAATATCCCCCCAATATCATCATCTTTTTCTCCTTTTATATGGTCTGGACCACCAAAAGACAAAACTGTCCATTTCTACCGAAATTACAGAAAGCTTTTTATTTATTGTGATATTTATTATTTATCGCCTTAATTTAGTATTAATTAAGCAGGTCCCCAACGTGGAGAATTTTCACTGGTTAGAGGACTCGAAAAATCCCATTTGTCATCTTCCTTATTTAGTAATTGCAATTAACTAATATAATTGTTCACTTCAAAACGCACCGTCTTAGGACCGCGAGGATTGACCTGTGACAGTTAATAAACAGTAACATTCTCAGCGTTGTGGGTCCAGATTATGCGTAGTACTTGGACTTATTTGGCAGACAGATATTATTATGAGAGCACTTCTATTTATTTGTGATGTGCCTAGAACATTCTCATTTCATACGTACCATTTTCTTATTTTTACTCCATTTATGCAGCAGTAGATTGAATGCAATATACGTGAAGGAAAAAATATAAGGATATCTCATAGAGTTGGCTAAAAATTAAAACGAATCCCTATAATTTAAGAAAAGATATAAATCTCGTTTGACATTTTATTTTATTAATTAAAAAATTTAAAATGATATTTTTTAAATACTTATAATGCCGTTAATTAATCTTTTTGTTAATGTGTTTAGGGTTATATCAAACTGGGTGTTTGGGCAATCATTGAGTTTGAAGGGAAATCTCGAGTCCTGATATTTGAGTCTCGGATATGGGACGGGTCTCGGGTAAAAAGTCAAAATTTATAATTATTTTGATCATTTTATTTTAAAATTAAATTATTTATAATATATTGAACTTATTTCTATTTTCTAAAACTAGAAAATAGTATATGTGGTTTTTAGATAAAATATGTTTATATAATTTTTTCGACTATAAATTTACAAGAACAGCCATTATAGAATATTTCAATAAATTATTTTATACAATTCCACTTTTTTACTTTTTACCGTATGGCTTTTAATCTTTTGTTTGCATTAAACTATAATACATAAAGTGGTTTGCTGGGAATCATTGACCTTTTGATTGCCTTGTTTTTTTATTTTACGGCGTTCTCCTATATATTCCCCGCTCTTGTAACGAAATATCTCATAGACTTACTTGTTTTATCATTTCCACTTCTAATCGCTTTATTAGGGAGTCGGCATCCACAGTTATTGCCGACATCATTGTTTTAGAGTAAATTTTCTAGCTTTTACTAGTTTAAAAAGGTATATTTTTAAGACAGAATATATTCCTCATGGACACGCGGTAGAAAATTTTCCGTTTACAGGCATGAAATTAAACTAGAATGTCTCTGAAACTTGAAAATAAAGAATTACAATGCTAAAGATAATTAGATATGCGTCACATAACTTACATGTACAATTTTAATCATTCGTTAATGTTGAGTTTTATAGTGAAACCCATCATGCTATATGGCGGTATTTGTGCTACTGCAACAAGCAATTTATATGCAAATTGCAAAATGAAAAAAATAATCAAAACAAAAAACGCAAAGAAGGATAGATCTGTTTGTTAAGCCTATAAATCTGTTTCAACTCAATATTATATATTTTTTAAAGGGAAAAAAAGAGAAGGGAAAAAACGTATATTAAAAAAATGACAATAATTAATTTCACCATCATATACTTGTCAAGAAACGCATGCTAGCTGGCATATAGAAGTAGCACGAGCTTGAGAGAGTTCAAGTGGGCCAAATTGGTGAAAGGAATTTAGTAAATTAATTCCATATAAGGCTGAAATAGATATACCTGTCTCATTCTACAGTTGCATTTATAAATATTTTGATTGGTAACTTGTTAAAAACAAACCAAAGCCTGCATTGTGCAAATAGCCGACCATCTTTTAGCTGGCAACCTCGACCAATACTTTATATCATGAGTTTCTCCAAATAAGAAGTTGTCAAACATACTATGATTTATAGGTAACTTGTCCATCTCAAACTATCCTAATTCTATAGAAATTCAGGTCGATTTTTTCCTTTTGGTATTCATGGTGTTTGGACCAGCAAATTTATGCCGGTGGACTAATCTTACGGACTCATGCATCATTTTAAAAACAAAATATATTTTAGTATAGATAAATCATTAATTTTAAGATTAGAGAGATTGACCTCAAAGAAGTGCATCTAAAAGATTGGGAACATTAGATAATAAATCATAGAGGACTTTATAATATTATTACTACATGTGTAATATTCCTTGTAATAATTTGTTAGTTAGGCTAATATTAGTTAAATTCTAGTTATTAGTTAAGCTAACTAAACCTCTTTTAGTTAGACTCATTTTTGTCTACTTAACTCTTGTAATCTTCTTTTAATTCAGTTAGTGAAAACCAATTTTTTCCTTCGTTGTTTCTATTTTTTATGATATCAGAGCATTGGTAAGATGCATGTCTTCATCAATGTCGTCTTCTTCTTCCACATTAAATAGTCTATTACATTGCAATCTCCAATTTATCTCTGTCCAACATATGTAATCATCTATCAATCTGGTTTGATACAACAAATTGCATTATGTGAAAATTTCAGATTTTTACAATAAGCTTAGTGCTCACTCGTTATATAAATTCATTAATGAAACTCTATCACATCTAGAGAAGTTTTTGAGAATAACTTAATGTGAGCTAATAAATACGTTGAATCCTAAATTTGATGTTTGGATTGCTCACTGAGGGCTCTTATGTCACTAAATAATTCATGCCAGTGATTGACACTTTCATCACTTGGGCTAGCTAATCCCATGAGTTAATCAATGTTGATGTTGACTTTAAGAAATTTGCTAAAGAAGTATACAACATCTTCTTCTTTTTTGTGTGAAAATACAATATAATTGGGAATTCTAAAAAGGGGTAGTTCCTCTATATAGAATATTCTATTCTATGTGTTATTTTAAATGTCTATGCATAGTTCACCTAAGGCCAATCTAGCTAGAACTTTACACCATATGCTGAAAGCGCCTGCGCTATAGCCAAAATTAAGTGGACTACATGTGTATCACAAGTTAGAAATATATGGATCATGATATCTTTGAACTACTCTTTTTTATATATAAAGTAACGATCATATTGTTTTATAGTCCAAGATCACATCTCTCTCTTCGGAATATGACGTCTTAATTTCAAATTGTTGAATTTGCGGTTTGTAAAAAGAAAAACAGAAGGAAAAATAAATAAATAAAAAGGTAGGTGTAGTTTAAAACTTCAGCTGCCAAACAGTCAATACCCCTAAAACCATTTTTTTTGTTAACACTGAATCTCTAACGCGTAGTTCTCTCACTATCAAGTGTGTGTTCAGTTGAAAATTTTCAGCAAGTGTACCACGAATACCAAACTACATATTCAGACTAAAAGAATTTATCAGTTCAATGATACATATACCATGAGGTTAAATTTGAATTAGTACTTCATCATTCAGGTAACTCATGTACCAATATATCAAATCTTTCATTCTTCAATTCCAAAATAAAAATAAAAATAACAATACATATATATATATATATATATGAAATTAATATAAAGTGGGTGAGGAATATATAGTGATAAACTTGAGGGTAGGAGCAGAGTTAAGACAGCTTAGATGGGAACAAAACAGTACTGTTAATCACAAATGATTATGAATTTAATGATAATATATAAAGGTAAATAATAAAGAAAAAGAGAGAGTCGGTTAAATAGACTCCAAGTTTGGTGATATCATTTTCTAATTGTTTTTAATTCTTGATTTCCAAATTGAAGAGTACCGACCATTCCAATTTTCCAATCCCACCGCCACTAAGTTTTCTTTAAGAAAAAAAACCTTATGTTTGGCTTAATTACTTAGTCGTGATCCTCCCAATTAAGTGTTTAATTATTTGCTCTTCATTCTTTTTTAAGCTCCTTTTGTCATCACTGTATATGTAGATGTACGTACGTACTCTCTCTCTCTCAAAACAATGGTAAAGATGAATGATTGAGATGCTCTCCCCAATGACAAGCATCTATGCACCAAAGGAAAAAGAAAATTGACATTGACTGATTCAGTCCTCACATTTTAAAATTACTTCGAGTGGGTGTAAATAAATGATATGGATAATTTTTCTATCACAAAACACACATATATATACGATCCTCCACCTGTTGAAATCAATGAACGACGAAATAAAGGTAAAACTACAAAAACAAAACTCATATACAGACTGCTTTGAGGGCCTGTTAACTAATCGATTTGAATTTAAGATTCAGATTCGTATATGGAATTAACGTTTACTAACATTTGAATTTAAATTCGTATGTTGAATCTGAGTTTTAATAAATGACGAATTCAGATTCAGCGTGAGATCCATAATTATCTTGAATTACAAGACTTGAATCAAGGATTATGAATTAGGAGAGGTAGCTCGGATTCTTGACTCGTGAATTTAGATAAGATCCTGATTCATATTAAAATGACAACTTTACCCCTCATATAATAATTTAATTACAGAAATCCCAAACTATACCTATAAACATGTGATTTTTCTCATTATCTCATGTTATACCGTTAATCTAGTCTAAGTCAGTAGACAAATAAAAAATAAATTATGAAATAAAATACTGTATTATTTTATAAAAATATAATAGTAAATAAATTAATAGAATAAAATGAAATTAGTAAATTAGTAAAATAGTAAATAACTAAAACCTAAAAAAACAATGAAGACAAATAATAATAAATGTAATTTTAATTAAGCTTGGGAAAACTTAAAATATTGAGTTTTTTTTATGGAAGAGAAACATTAGACTTTTGTTTTGTGTTGCTTTTGTAAATTTTTATTTAAAAATCTTAGAATTAACGAGAAAATGATTTTCTTATATTTATTTTTGTTCAAATAAACGTATTTGACACAAGATATAATGAAATATCCATTTATTTATCTATTTCTGATTATTTTTTTATTATTATTATAACATATTTGAATTATATCTATTTTATTATGAGAAAGTATTTCAATACTCATACGTGACAAAGAGAAAAGATTTGTAGAGATTATAAAAAATATTCTTCATTATCGCAACGTGCACGCGACGCGGAGCGGTGATTAAAAAAAATTATTTTTTGAAGGAAAATGAAATTTGGAGTCGCCACAATCATTTTAGGATGTGATTGGTCACCCAATTTTAAGATGAAAATTTTGGTCTACGAAAACTCAAAGTTGGTTTGGGAGTCGTTTGTGTGTGAGGAAGGTATTAGCACCCCCACAACACTCATTATAAAATGGTTACCAAATTTAATCAAATGCTATCCAATTTTTTATTTTAAGGCAAAGGTTAAATAAATTCATTTTTGAATGTCCCATTTTGTGCATTTTGTATCATAAAAATGAACAAAATAAATTACCTTTAATGGGTGGTTCAAAGACCATTAATTTTTTTTGTATTCTTGTATCTTTTTAAATCACGGCACTGTTAGAGTCGTTCTCGGTATCCCAAGAATGACTCCTTACCTCAGTAGTTCGAGAAGTTTGGTATCCCGAAAATCTCAAAGTCCGTCGTCGGCTTTTGTTTAGTGAAAATTAAATAATGGAAGCAAAAAAATTTAAATCTAATTGTAAAAATTATAATCCACACATACATGAACATTAACTCTAGTAATAAGGGAATAATGCAAGAATCACATTATAATCATGGCGATATAAGAATGCTAAATAAATAGACATGTAAACAAAATAAATATTAATAATTACAACAAAATGGAAGTAAAAGAATAGAGATAAAGTTATAGGATGTCAAATTATAAAAAATATAAAATGTTGAGATTATATAAAACATGCATAAAAAATAATACATGCAAGCATAAAGTAAAAATAACACTATGTAGTAATTGAAAGAAAAAGAAATAAAAAGAAATTAATATATATATATATATATATATGCAAAGCCACAGTAGAACCGTGGCTTTTGCAGCTGCAACAGAGGAAGACCTTCCTCTGTTGCAAATTTGCAACAGACATAACTAATTTTTTTAATATAATATATTATGATATAATAATAATAGTAATAATAATAATAATATTAAATAAATAAATAAATGATAAAAAAATTGAAAGAAAAGTGACGAAAAATAATAGATTTTTAACATAAATGTCATTTTTTATTTTGACTACTTAGTCTACTAATTACCATTTTCCTTCCTTCCCTCATTAGTCGTTGGTAATTAAATAGCAAAGGGGATGATCATGGATGATAATTAGTTCAAACAAGTGTCACAAAAATGATGAACATAATTTTTTTTAAAGAAAAGACTTGTAGGAAAATTGAAAATTTTAAAACTTAGATATTTGCATAATCTTGTACAGGAGTTTTACTCTCTATTTTATGTATTGTTATATGTGAGAAATTATCCTAAGGGATCTTTGCATCAAATGTACACTTTCAACCCATTAAAGGGTTGATTCACATTGAATTAATTGTTTTTATCCACATCCTCATTAATTGAGTTGATGACAAAGACATCTCATTATTCAACTTGTAAAGAAATCATCAATGCATGAAATTAAAGAGTTAAGATTTAAAGTAGGAGAAATGATAAAGAATGAACAATCAACTTATGTATGAAAAAAAATAAAAGATATCAACTACATGAATATGAAGAAGAGAGATGAACAAGATATTATGAGCAAATGTACAAGACATTTAAGCTACCTTAAGAAAAAGAATGGAAGAATATTAAAATAATAGAAGTGTAGAATCTATTTCTCTCTCTAAAATAACCTCTCCTTCTCACTCCAATTCATCTCTTTCTCACTCTAAAAAAATGGCTTCCTTTTCTCACACTCCAAAGATACCCCCCCTCTCAAGTGAAGATCTCACCCCTATTTATAGGCAAAATTAGGTTTTGTCTTTTTTACTTTTAGTCTTTTTTGCTCACTTTTTACTTTTAGTCCTTGGACCACTTTTCTTATTTTAGTATTGGAGTAGTTTTCAAATTATACATAGAGTCTTAGACTATTATACGATCCAAAATATAAAGCATGTATATTTAATGTATTAAACCGGACAAAATACGGTATCTACAGCCGCCCCCCTTTGAGCACTCTTCTGATCTTAGAAGGTGTACAAAGGTGTAGATAAATATTTTGATCGGTACAAGAAAACAATATATGAAAGAGGGGAATAGAAACCTCGACTAAATAAGGCTCTATGAAATGAAATGAGAGCGAAATGGACCTAGATAGACACAGGCTTCGACCTCGCTCAATGCGGGTTCGATTTAACCGAGATATTTGAAAGGAAACGGACCTAGATGGATGCAGGCTTCGACCTCGACTTAGTGCGGGTTCGATTTAACCATAGATATTTGAAACAGAAATGGACCAGGTGCTGCCACCGGACTTCGACCTTGACTCAATTCGGGTTCGATTTAACCATATTAATTGAAATGGACCAGGCGCTAACACCGGGCTTCGACTGTGACCAAGTCGGGTTCGATTTAACCGAAGATATTTGAAAGGAAAACGGACCTGGATAGACACAGGCTTCGACCTCAACTCAATGCGGGTTCGATTTAACCATATTAATTGAAAAGGACCAAGCTCTGACACCGGGCTTCGACCTCGAGTCGATGCGAGTTCGATTTAATCATATTAAATGAAATGGACCAAGCGCTGACACCGGACTTCAACCTCGAGTCTATGCGGGTTCGATTTAACCATATATTTGAAATGAAATGAACCTGGATAGACGCAGGCTTTGACCTCGACTCGATTCAGGTTCGATTTAACTAAAGATGTTGAAATGATATTTGATCTGATATTTATAAATTTCATATGGTGCAAGAGCTAGACTAATGCATGCTCTAAATGTTGAAAAATCATGTATGGATTTCAAAAGAATATCTTTAAATGATTCATGCACTTGAACTGCATCAAAACAGATCAATATGATGCATGTCTATGCATTGTAATTATTGAATATAAATGCAAAGTAGTGATTTTGAGTGCATGCGTGCTATGCATGATTGAAAACATTTGTGAGAAAATTATTTGATGATTTTTTTTGAAAGTTGACTAATGTCGCCATATCCTTCACCCTTCAAATCAATCACTTGGCCTAAGGTCATGGACTCGCAATGAAATATCGAGCATACTTTCTAGAAAATGATGCATCCTTATTCATTGGTTTGTGCCCCAGTATTCAGCTTCAAGTCGATGATGAAGAAAAAGTGGATAATTTCACCCCATTTTACTTCTTTTAGTACTTTAATTGCAATCATCCAATCATGCTTTAGCCTTCGTTATGTGCATACCAACTTTCTCGTGATGACTTTCAGATTCCCCCTCGTACTCAGACCGACTTTCTTAGTTCCTATTCTTTTTTTTTTTTTTTAATTAGCTTTCAACTAACCAAGTTTATGCTTCTGAGTTATTTCAAGATTAATTAATGATATCTTAAAATTGAGCGGAATAAGAAATAATGGAAATAAGGAGAAGATGAAGTATATGTATTTGTCAACTGAGAAAGAAAAAAGACTCTTCATTGATGATGAATAATGTTTACAAACGATGATTTGGAAAAAGAAAAAAAGATGGAGGAAGAATTTCTCCAGTATTCGAGATAACTTTTTTTTCTTAAACATTTTTTTGCCCAACTTCATTTTTCCCATACTTAGAGTGGTCAAACGAAGTACTTATTGACTGCATCAGAATTAACCGTGTGCGGTAAATCATCTCAATCCATGTTTGTTAGTATGAGAGCTCCTCCCGAGAAAGCCTTCTTGACAATGAAATATCCTTCATAATTTGGGGTCCACTTCCCCCGGTGATCCTTTTGAAATGTGAGTATCTTTTTTAACACCTAGTCTCCTTCTCGGAAACATTGGGGACGCAATTTTTTGTCATATTTGTGCATCATTTTTCTTTTATATAATTGCTCTCTACATAATGCACTCAATCTTTTTTCCTCGATGAAATTCAATTGCTCATATCGTGTTTGTACCCACTCTGCTTCTTCTAATTTCGCCTCCATTAAGACTCGGAGGGAGGGAATTTCTACCTCAATTGGAAGGACCGCTTCCATGCCATATACCAAAGAGAATGGCGTTGCCCAGTTGATGTTCGGACTGATGTGCGGTACCCATGCAGTGCAAACGGGAGCATCTTATGCCAATCCTTATAAACCTCCGTCATCTTCTCTATGATCCTTTTTATGTTCTTATCGGCTGCTTCCGCTGCTCCGTTCATTTTCGGACAATAAGGAGATGAATTATGATACTTAATTTTGAATTGGTCACATAATTCTTTCATTATCTTGTTATTTAAATTTGTCCCATTATCTGTGATGATCCTTCCAGGTAGACCATATCGACAAATTATTTCCTTTTTAATAAACTTATCAACCGCACTTCTGGTTACACTCGAATAAGAACTTGCCTCCACCCATTTGGTAAAATAATCTATAGAGACCAAAATGAAACAATGCCCGTTAGAGGCTTTGGGTGTGATGGGACCAGTGACGTTTATGCCCCATATAGAGAACGGCCAAGGAGCGACCATTACATGTAAAGGGGATGCGGGTACGTGAATTTTATCCGCATAAATTTGACATTTATGACATTTCTTGGCGTACTTGATGCAGTCAGATTCTAGAATTAACTAATAATATCATGCTCTCAAGATTTGTTTGGCCATCATATGTCCATTAGCATGAACTCCACAAATTCCTTCGTGAACTTCCTCTACAATTTGATTCGCTTCCCTTTCATCAACACATCTTAAGAGTACCATATCATGGTTTCTTTTGTAGAGTATTTCACAATTCAAAAAGAAACTCATGGACAATCTTCTAATAGTGCGTTTATCATTCTCAAAAACTTTAGATGGATATTCTCCATTCTTGATATACTGCTTGATGTCGTAATACCACGGTCTTATGTCTGGCTCTTCTTCAATACTCATACAGTAAGCAGAAAAATCTCGCTTCTCAATTTTTATGGGTTGCACTTCTTCCTTAAAGTCTGCGGTGAACATGGATGCTAGAGTTGCCAGTGCATCTGCAATTTGATTATTCTCTCTGGGTATATGGTCAAATGAGATTATTTCAAAAGTTCAGTTTAGCTTAGTTACATGTTTGTTGTAAGGTACCAACTTGGAGTCTCTAGCTTCTCACTCCCCGTTTAGTTGTTGTATCACCAATAACGAATCTCCGTACACTCGAAGCTTCCTTATCTTCATATCATAAGCTGCTTGAATTCTCATGGAACATGCCTCATATTCTGCCACATTGTTTGTGTAGTCAAAGCATAGTTTTACTGTGAATGAGAATAACTTTCCCTAAGGAGATATGAGGATTGCCCCAATTCCATGTCCTACATCATTAGACGCGCCATCAAATAACATTGTCCACAATTCTAGATCCATGGATTCTCCTTCATTTTTTAATATGACTGATATGTTCTCATCAGAAAAATAAAACTTCATAGGCTCATAATCTTGCACTGGTAGATCTGCAAGATAATCAGCAAGTACACTTCCTTTTATTGTTTTTCTCGTGACATAAACAAGATCATATTCCGTGAGCAACATTTGCCATTTAACGATTCACCCAGAAAGTGATGGCTTTTCAAAGATATATTTGATTGGACCCATCTTTGAAGTTAACTAAGTGGTATGGTATAACATGTATTGTCTAAGTCGATGAGCAACCCAGGCTAATGCACAATACGTTTTCTCCAACATCGAATAATTAGCCTCATAATTTGTGAACCTTTTGCTTAAATAGTATATTGCTTGTTCTTTCCTTCTAGAGGCGTCGTGTTGACCAAGTACGCAACCCATGAATTTTCCTGTCACTGTAAGAAATAAAATGAGTGGACGCCCTGGAGTTGGAGGAACACGTATAGGCGGATTTTGCAAGTATTGCTTGGTCTTCTCAAAAGCAATTTGACAATCATCATTCCATCCTTCTGTATCACTTTTGTGGAGAAGTTTAAAGATAAGTTCACAAGTTGCAGTTAGCTGTGAGATGAACCGGGCTATGTAATTTAATCTCCCCAAGAAACCTCTAACTTCCTTTTGAGCTTGAGGTGGCGGCATATCAATGATGGCTCGAACCTTGTCAGAGTCAACTTTTATTCCTTCCTTGCTCACGAAAAAACCAAGTGGCGTGAGTTGACTTTTTCTCGTAATGTATTGTGAAAGGTTTTGGGGTATAGGGCGACATTTCAACATTAAATTCAGATGATTCTTTAGTTATCATGAGGACTAAAGAGTCATCTTCATGGTATTCTCTTTCTCCTTTATGACTTATTGTAAGTATCTTTGCATCCAAGAACTTTTGCACTTCCATTTAAAATCAGCACATTCCTCAATTGTATGCCCCATCACATTCTTATGAAACAAACAATCGAAGTCATGCATAGGCTTCCTAGAATCGCCCTCATCCTCTAAGCGTGTTGGGTAGGTGTACCCTGCTCTAGAAAGAAGATGGAAAAGTGTTTCCATTGACATGCTCACATCTTCCACGTCCCTCTTTCCATATGAAAAATATTCCTTAATTGCATATACGGCAGGATTCTCATGATTTGGTAGAGGGTTGGAATTGATCTGGATTCCCATTAACCTTTTTGAAATTCAACCATCCAGCCTTGATCAGTGCATGTACTCTACCTTTTAATGCCGTGTAATTTTTAGTCGAATGTCCCATTGCCTCAGCATGATAATCACAACGAGTAGTCAGATCATACCACCTTGGGTATGGTGGTTGTAGAGGTTCATAGAATTAGCACCAATTGATTATTCCGTATCAATTGAGGTAAGAGTTCTGTATATGACATGGGGATTGGATCATATTGGATAAAATGTATATTGTTTCTATTTCCCCTCAGAGGCTAATCAGCCTGACCAACATTTTGCTGGTGAGTCGGTGGTTTGAAACCCGATCTCGGGTTATTTTGAAATGCTGATTGTTGAGAGCGATAATCGTATGGAATTTGTGAGGTATTTGCCACATATGATGTCATAGATTTGGGCCCCTCACTATACTTTGAAAATCCTGATCCCAGGTTCACAACTTGTGATGGGTACCCGGAATTGATCATATGTACATCCCCTTCTTTTCGCTTCAATGGAGGCCCTTTTCTTACTGATGATGTATCTGATACGATTTCTAAAATTCTTTTATTCTTTATCCCGTACTCAATCCTTTCACCAATCACTATGATGTCAGAGAAGTTTTTTGAAGCGTTTCCAACCATCCTATCATAGAATGGAGTTCTCAATGTGTTAATAAACATACTAGCCATCTCCTTGCCTGACAATGGGGGGTGTACCTGAGCAGCTAATTCCCTCCACCTTTGTGCATATTCTTTAAAGCCTTATGTGGGTTTTTTCTCCATCCTTTGTAAGTCCAAACAATTAGGGGCTATGTCTATGTTGTAATTATATTGTCTTAAAAAAGCATCTGCTAGATCTTTCCACCTCCGAATATGTTGGTTATCCAATTGGATATACCAACGAGATGCGGCCCCCATCAGGCTATCTTGAAAGAAATGAATCAACAGCTTATCATCATTTGCACAAGCAGCCATTTTTCTGTAGTACATAATAAGGTGAATTCTGGGGCACGTACTACCATCATATTTTTCAAACTCAGGTAGTTTGAATTTATGTGGGATGTTCACATCAGGGACCAAACATAATTGGGTGGCTTCAATGATACCGTATACATCTGATCCTTCAATAGCACGTAATCTCTCTTCCAGAAAGTCCAATCTGTCTTTCAATCGTGGGTCGTCACTTGGCTTGGTAATAGGCATCTGCATCTTTGGGTCATCAACATTGGTTATGATGATTGGCTCATTAGCGAGTTCACCTTGTAGAGTGAAAGCTTGGTTGTGACCACATGCCATTGCGAATGGGTTGTACCCAGTTTTTCCTGTCTGCATTGTTTCCTGGACATTTGGAAATGGATGTTGCTGGATATTTATTGGTGGTGAAGTATGCTGAAACTGGTCAACCTGATGACGTTGATAGGTTGGAGTGAACCTAGGAGGGTAAAGTGGAGTATCGTTTGGCAGTTGATTTTGTGATGATTGAGCCCTTTGCGGATTTTCAAAACAAGCCTTTCCCTTACTTGCGGCGAGGAGTTCGAGGACTTTAGCCATTTGCTCTTTTAGCTCCCTAATCTCTTCCTTCATTTCCTCTCACGATTGCTCTCTTTCTTGCTCGTCCATGACCCTAACTTGAGCTCGAGTTCGATAGGGATGTCGAAGTTGCCGGGCTATCTTTGGAATTTTTTTTAAATAAATAAAAATAAAGCAATGAGATGTAGATTTTTGCTAATAAAAAGAAGAAATAATGAGAGTAAATTTATGCATGAGAAATGATACTGCGCAAAGTGAAAGTTCTAAAGTAATCAATTTCAATCAATTAGTAGAGCCACCCACTACATTTGAGTATGTAGAAGTCAATTACATTACTTCATAATATGAGTTCATACAAAATGATCAAAATGACCCAAATCCCGGTTGACTTCTTCCAAAAACTTAGACAAGTTCTCCCCATTAGGATGGATGAGCAAGACATTTCTCTTCAAAAATGAAGCTTGTTCCGCCAAATTGCCCGCTCTTACAGCCATGCCTTTAAGCCATTCCATAGCCTGCCCAAATAATCATATCTCAGTATATCGACATTAGCGTCATTGTTTTTTGCCAACTTCTCTGCCACGTTGTGATAAGCTCTAACTTGGTGCTCAAGGCTTGCGATGACTTTCAATAATTCTTGAGGATCATTTATTGACTCAGTCTTCTTAACTTTCTGATTCTCTAAATCAACTTACAAATTATCAATGATTCGTCGTAATGCGTCATATTACTCTTCTAACTCGACGATGTACACATTTTTCTTATCAACAATTCCCTTCAACTCTTCTAAAATTTCTCGTACCAGTTTATTTTTCCTTTCTAACTTCACGATTTGATCATCTTGTTCGTAGATTACCCCTCGCAAGTTCTCATTGTCTTCCACCATCTTTCTACTATTGTTGTTCAATTGGCGTGTGTCAGTTCCCAACTCTGAGTTTTTTGCTTCAGATATGCCCGATCCTCAACCTTATTTCTCAACTTTTTGAGTCGTTCTTCAGCTTCGATTCTGTGTTTCTTAGACAAATTCGCCTCAACTGCTAGTCGTTTGTTTTCTTCCAAGAGGGCTATAACTTTTTTACGCTCCTCATATAACTCATCTAGCTCATCCTTTTTAGCAATCCTTTGATGAACTTCCAGTGATTTGATTGATGGTACATCCTCAACTGGTAAGGCAATAATTATTTTGTTTCTACTCTCAAGCCATGCTTCATACTCCTTTGTATAGTTCATGCTATTCTTCTCATTTCGCATCCTTCTTGTTATTTTTCAAGCTCCAATCAGTTGCTGCAGTTTTTGTTCAATTTCTTGAGATTCGTAACTAACTTCAATATCCTTCAATGCATGCGTGGTGGGGACAAACTGTCTCATGTATAATTGACGGAGTGCCATTAGCGGAGCATAACTAGTACAACCCATGGTCCCGGAAGCGGAACCCATTGAAAATCACCACATCTGTAGATCATTGGTGTTAACGGCATCCAATGGGCTTTCCAAATAACATCCTCATCTTTCAACTTGGATAGGTATGAGAGCCAAGCCCATTTTGTGGGAAACTGCGGATTCTATTTGGCCATTCCAAATTCTGCAATAGGGATCCTCGTCTTCATCCATGAACTTGAGAACTTAACTTGAGAACATTTGAAATCTAGCAGACATCTTAGATGGCTGAGAATCTAAATACACAAAAGAGTTGAAGAGCCGATGAACTTTCCTTTTCCAGACATTCAGATGTGATTCAAAGAACGGATAGCCTCAGCGAGAATTGAGATAACAAGGTTAACACCATGTTCGACTTGAGAAATTTTTTTATCACTTTATCATCCATATAACCTTGGATCTTTGGAAATAACACGGTGCCATAAATACACAGAGCATAAAGAGTCATTCCCTTATCCTCCTTCAAGAAATTTTGGGTGAGATCTAGGAGGTAATCCAACGGCACACACTCATTTCCCCCTTTAACTTTCAAACTTTTCTCAATCTCAGACACATGGACAGTACCCAAGAGCTTAGACAAAGCTCTCTTCAATGTGAGCTTTTTGTCATAGTTATAAACTTTATCTGCATTTTGCAACGGGACATTCAATAGTGCTTGATATTCTTCAATTGTGGGAGTAAGATCAATTATTCCGAAGGTGAAACATTTATAATGAAGGTCCCAATAATGCATTAAAACTTCAAGGACGTGAACGTTTACTACAATATAGAACAGATAAGCTATGTGACCATATTTTTCGACAAACAAACTTTATGCTCTGGTGAAAAATCCTCCCATATCTTCTTCAACCTCTCCAAGTCAATGCGTGAGAACTCTATCTTAGTGATTGATGGTAGAAGAACAACATCTTCCTTTTTCACACAATCTCCTTTATGTTTTTATGATTCCTCTGACCATTGGGATACCGTAACTTGGTCTTCTATCGCACTTGAAGTGGGAGTCATGGTCTCTAAAATATGTTTGAATTGAATACTTCTTTACAATCCCATTACGCAGCATGATGCATGTATGCAAAACAGAAAGATGAAGTTAGAAGCAAAACAATGAAGAAAAGACATGTTCAAGTGACACAAGACATATATACATGCACAAAATTAATCATGATTTCAGCAGAAATCTAACATTGGTCATGATGTGAGCTCTAAAAACATAATACATGTGTGGTTGGGCTCTAAAAATCTCTTAATAGGCTCTCAGGTTGTCCACACTGTTATCTGAGAATTTTTATGAGCTTGCATGGGAACCTCAATTCCACGAAGGCATTCCACTACTCATTCTCTCTAATCCTAAAGGGAAAGCCCAGGTATGGGGCTAGTATATGTGTGTGAATATTAGGAATTATGCAAACAAACATACATCTAAAAACAAACTTTGTACAACTATAAGCATGAAAAAGAAAAACAATTAATCAAATAAACAAACAAAGAGCCATATAAGAACGAAAACATGTGATAAATTTTTAGCTTGACTCGCTATCGATCTAAGAATGGTTAGACCGATTGCGTCCCCAGTGGAGTCGCCAAGCTGTCGCAACGTGCACGCGACGCGGAGCGGCGATTAAAAAAAATCATTTTTTGAAGGAAAATGAAATTTGGAGTCGCCACCAATCATTTTAGGGTGTGATTGGTCACCCAATTTTAAGATGAAAATTTTGGTTTACGAAAACTCAAAGTTGGTTCAGGAGTCGTTTGTGTGTGAAGAAGATATTAGCACCCCACAACAGTCATTATAAAATGGTTACCAAATTTAATCAAATACTATCTAATTTTTTATTTTAAGGCAAAGGTTAAAGAAATTCATTTTTGAATGTCCCATTTTGTGCATTTTGTATCATAAAAATAAACAAAATAAATTACCTTTAATGGGTGGTTCAAAGACCATTGAAAAATTATTTTTTGTATTCTTGTATCTTTTTAAATACAGCACTATTAGTGTTATTCTCAGTATCCCAAGAATGACTCCTTACCTCAGTAGTTCGAGAAGTTTGGTATCCCAAAAATCTCAAAGTTCGTCGTAGGCTTTTGTTTAGTAAAAATTAAATAATGGAAGTAACAAAATTTAAATCTAATTGTAAAAATTATAATTCACACATACATGAACATTAACTCTAGTAATAAGGAAATAATGCAAGAATCACATTATAAGTATGACGATATAAGAATGCTAAATAAATAGACATGTAAAGAAAATAAATGTTAATAATCACAACAAAAGGGAAGTAAAAGAATAGAGATAAAATTATAGGATGTCAAATTATAGAAAATATAAAATGTTGAGATTATATAAAACATGCATAAAAAATAATACATGCAAGCATAAAGTAAAAATAACACTATGTAGTAAATGAAAGAAAAAGAAATTAATATATATATATATATGCAAAGCCACGGTTCTACGGTAGCTTTTGCAGCTGCAACAGAGGAAGACCTTCCTCTGTTGCAACCGTGTGCAATAGAGGAAGCTTTGCTCTGTTACAATCTTTCCTCTGTTGCAATGCAACAGACATAACTATTTTTTTAATATAATATATTATGATATAATAATAATAGTAATAATAATAATACTAAATAAATAAATAAATAAATGATAAAACAATTGAAAGAAAAGTGACGAAAAATAATAGATTTTTTAACCTAAATATGTCCATTTTTTAGTTTGACTACTTAGTCTACTAATTATCATTTTTCCTTCCTTCCCTTATTAGTCGTTGCTAATTAAATAGCAAAGGGGATTGATGATAATTACTTCAAACAAGTGTCACAAAAATGATGAACATAATTTTTTTTAAAAAGAAAAGACTTGTAGGGAAAATTGAAAATTTCAAAACTTAGATATTTGCATAATCTTGTATAGATGTTTTACTCTCTATTTTATACATTGTTATATGTGAGAAATTATTCTAGGGGATCTTTGCAACAAATGTATACTTTCAACCCATTAAATGGTTGATTCACATTGAATTAATTTTTTTCACCCCTCAAAAGCTTTATCTCCATCCTCATGAATTGAGTTGATGACAAAGACATCTCATTATTCAACTTGTAAAGAAATCATCAATGCATGAAATTAAAGAGTTAAGATTTAAAGTAGGAGAAATGATAAAGAAGAAACAATCAACTTATGTATAAAAAAAAATAAAAGATATCAATTACATGAATATGAAGAAGAGAGATGGACAAGGTATATTATGAGCAAATGTACAAGACATTAAAGCTACCTTAAGAAAAAGAATGGAAGAAGATGAAAATAATAGAAGTGTGGAATCTCTTTCTCTCTCTAAAATCACCTCTCCTTCTGACTCCAATCCTTCTCTTTCTCACTCTAAAAAAATGACTTCCTTTTCTCACACTCCAAAGAGACCCCACTCTTAAGTAAAGATCTCACCCATATTTATAGGCAAAATTAGGGTTTGTCTTTTTTGCTCATTTTTTACTTTTTAATCCTTGGATCACTTTTCTTATTTTAGTATTGGACTAGTTTTCAAATTATACATATAGTCTTAGACTATTATACGAGTCAAAATATAAAGTATGTATATTTAATGTATTAGACCGGATAAAATACGATATCTACAATTATTGAAGGGAAAACTAGTAAATTATAATTCAATCTAAGTCAGATTAGAATCCATAAGTTTGTAAATACAATATTCTTAATCCATATTCTCCCGGTTAGTAAATATTAAATTTTGAATTTGAATCCTGAATTTGTATGTTGAGTTTAAATCTCGAATCTGAATCTGTTTGATAAACATACCTTAATTGTAATTGCAATTCGCAACACAAATTTCAATTTACTCTATACGCTTTAAAAATTTTGTAATTAAGCCCAATGTTACAAAAAAGATATGCCCGTTTTATAAAAAATACACCTAACAATATATATAATAATTTAATTGTTAGAGAATTACGATGTTTGAAACCAACCCTACGTTAAAACTCCATGTTTGGTGGGTATTCTTGGACATTCAAAAGAATAAAACATAGATATGGAGCTGTCTAATCGCCATATATATTGGACATGTCCTACATGTTTTGAAGCTAAGTCTTGTTTTACAGTTGTCATCACTCATCAACCTTAAAAGGCTGAGGTTTCGGTTCATTCGTACTGCTAATGTTATAATCACAATATGTACATATATGAATTAACTTCAACGTTAAAATAATGTCTGTCGATATTTAAAACGGACGTGCTATGTCTGACATTTTCGGACTATTTGAAAAGCAAGAGCTTATGAAGAATAGGAAAAATGTTTTGTGCTATAGCTTATAGGATTGTTACTGCGAGTGTATCATACATAGCAATATGATTGTTAGTGCCATTATATCATACAAAAACAAAAAGAAAGAGATGAGAGAGGCCGATATAGTTTTTTTCTCCTCTCATACGGCCAGTCACACTTGTTAATTATATGACAATAATAGTAACACTTATAAGTATAAGTTCACTTTTTTTAAAAAAAATCAGAAGATTAGAAGGTATCGATCGAATGATTTATATTTTTCAAAACTAATTAATAATTCTTGAATGGAAGATGAGAATTATCCTATCTTAATATGATAATGTTTATCTCAAATTTCGGGTTGCAAATTTCAAAGTTCAAACCACCAGTCTATTCAAAGAAATTTCGAGCTAGTTTCATACACAAACAATATTGTAATATTGTTTAACAAAGCTGAAATATTAATAGACTAAAAACTAGAAGAGAAAAACTAAAAAACAAAACAGGAAAATATTTTGACAGTCCTCTGGATAATCTTTGAACAAGCTAGGAAAAACAAACACTTCCGAAAATTATTTTTCAACAGTTGATCTGCCGATTATCCATCAATAAAATTGATGTTGATAATTAAGGTTGAACACGATTCAGTTAGTGGGCTAAAATCAAACCGAACTGAAATATTCGGCGGTTCAGTTATACGCCGAACCGAAACCGCTCGAACCGTAAATGTGAAAATAACCGAGCCGTGAGTTTTAGTTTGGTATTATTAATTAAAAAATAATTTTTAAATGATACTATTGAAAAAAATATATATAAAATCAAAGTTTTACATCGGCTCAGTTCGGTTCTATATAAAATTGTACATAAAAATAAAAAAATAATATGAATTTAATATTTCGATTCGGATAAAAAACTGAACATTTTCTGAACTGAACCAAAGATCCGCTTATGCAGCTTTTGCCGAACCGAACCGAACCGTAGGGTCATAAAGAATCGACCGAATTGATCATTTTTTGTTCGATTCAGTTCGATTCAACCGATTTGATTTGGTTTGGTTTTCATCACCCTAGTGGTTATAGACACATCTCTTGTTAAACAAATGTCTTAATTAGGTTCAAATCCTCATTTCTCAAATTCGACAAAAGAAATATCAATACAATTAATGGCTTGTGATATAACTAGCATTCGAGATTAAATTAAGATTATCAAATTAAACGTTGAAGTTAGGTTACATGTTATGGTCTATTCCTAACTTTCTCTTTCGTTTCTAAAGAAACATTGAAGGCACTTTGAGTGAAGAAGCTCTCGCAACTTACATGTCATCTCTATTGCTATATATTGTATATCATATAGTTGGGTTCAAACTTAAACTAGGTTTGTGTTAACACCATATAACGTTATCTTATCTTCGTCCATTGACAAAATTGAAAGTCATTATCTCATGGTTCTAAAATGATATTTATCATATATGCCAATTCATCTTTTTATAATCGATTTTATTTTCGTTCTTTGACAAAATTAAAAGTCATTATCTCATGGTTCTAATATAATATTGAGTTAATATCATAGGACCCCTCTTCACTTTACCCCCAAATCAACTTACCCCCTAAATTAATATTCATTCCTAATTGGTCCTTCAAATTTCTCCATCCATCAATTTACCTCCCTGATCGTTAAATGACGATTAAATAATCACATGCACGGCATATACTTATTTCTTTTTCCAATTTTACCAATTTCTTCAACCTTATAAGCTACCCATCTCACACGTTTTTCCATAAAAAAATCAGCCACAAATTATATTTCCTTTTTCATTGATCTATCAAAATTTTAACAAATTCTCCTCTAGTTTCAGCAACGGTTCCCGTTTAGAAAAAATAACAATAATTCAGGTTTAGAAAAAAAGCAACATTTATTATGCTGGAGAAAAATAAATATGATTGATAAAAAATAGCAATTATTCAGGTTTAAAAAATAGCAATATTTATTCATGCTAGAGAAAAGTAAATATGGTTAATAAAAAACAGCAACGGTTGGAGTTTAGAAAAAATAATAGCAGTTCAGGTTTAGAAAAATAGCAATATTTATTCATGAAGGATAAAAATAAATATAATTGATAAAAAATAGCAATGGTTGAAGTTTAGAAAAATAGTAATATTTATTCATACTGGAGAAAAATAAATATGATTGATAAAAAATAGTAATGGTTTAAGTTAAGAAAAAATAACAATGGTTCGAATTTAGAAAAAATAGTAATGGTTCGGGTTTAGAAAAAATAGTAACATTTATTTATGTAAGAAAAAAATAAATATGATTGATAAAAAATAGCAACAATTCAGATTTGGAAAAAATAGCAACATTGGGGTTTGGAAAAAATAGCAATGGTTTGAGTTTAGAAAAAATAGCAACAGTTATTCATGCTGGACAAAAATAATTACGATTGATAAAAAATAGCAACGGTTCGGGTTTATAAAAATAGCAATGGTTTGGGTTTAGAAAAATACTAACGGTTCAGGTTTAGAAAAAGTAGCAACATTTATTCATGAAGGAGAAAAATAAACATGATTAATAAAAAATAACAACAGTTCAGATTTAGAAAAAATAACAACGGTTCGGGTTTAGAAAAAAATAGCAACGGTTTGAGTTTACAAAAAATAACAACGTTTATTCATGCTGGAGAAAAATAAATATGATTGATACAAAAATTACAACGGTTTGGGTTTAGAAAAAATAGTAATGGTTCGGGTTTAGAAAAAAAACAACATTTATTCATGAAGAAGAAAAATAAATATGATTGATAAAACTGAAATTGAACCTGCATGAGACTAAACCCGAACCATTGCTGAAACTAGAGGAAAATTTGTCAAAATTTTGACAAATTAGTGAAGAGGGAGATGCAATTTGTGGTTAATTTTTAGATGAAAAATATGGGAGATGACAGATGAGTAACTTATAAAATTGAAGATATGGATAAAATTTTGACAAATTAGTGAAGAGGGAGATGTAATTTGTGGCTGATTTTTGGATGAAAAAATATGGGAGATGACAGATGAGTAACTTATAAAATTGAAGATATGGATAAAACTGAAACCGAACCTACATGAGAACAAAAAATAGACATGTGTCGTGCGTGTGACTATTTAACAGTCATTTAACGGTCAGTGAGGTAAATTAATGGATGTAGAAAGTTGAAGGACCAATTAGAAAGAAAAATTAATTTAGAGAGATAAGTTGATTTTTGAATAAAGTATAAGGGATCTTATGATATTAACCCTATAATATTTTATCATATATGTCACTTCTTCTTGTCATAATCGATCAAAACATTATGAGACATTGAAATTGGCATAACCTTATAATGTTATACTAGATCATACATATTAATTTTAATCTAATTTAACGTAATTAAAACCGACACATAAGGTGCTTGTAAAAAGGGCCTTTATTTAGTGGATCGAATGAACACATACTCATGACAATAAATAAATCAAGATAGTGAGGAGATATTTTTGTTTATATTAATTATTGTTTATTTGTTCTTTGATGAATATTCTTAGTATGCTATTAACAAAATTATCTATTTGTCATTTTCTTTGTTTTTTAAACTAACACAGAGTAGAGCAAATGTGTTGGCACATACAACTTTGTTAAAGCTCCACACTTAATGCCTAGAGATAATCAGTTTTTGAGTCACATCATCCGAGGCAAGTCGTTTAAATCCCGTTTAACTCAGCTTATAAGTTGCAGTTTATCACCTATTATAGCACTGAACCGAACCCGACTCGCCGCAGCCTCGATGATGAGTGTGTTTGACACTCATATTTTAAATCATCTTAACTTTAATTTTATTGGTTTTTTGAGTTTTATTGTTTGATTTATATTTGTTTTATTTTTATTTTTGTAGGTATGATATTCAAATGTATTTGAGTTTATTTTTGAAAGAGTTGGAAGGCAAAAATGTAAAACATGACAATGACGGACCTAGACAGAGAGCCAGCGTCGTGACGTTGGGCGTTACAGTAAGCCACTGTCACGAGCTGGCTTCCACCGTCACAATAGTGGCGCGATTCTAGATTTTTTTATGATTTTTTTGCTTCAATCTTATATTTATCAAGCGTTGTGACACTGATGCGATTCTAGATTTTTTGTGATTTTTTTGCTTCAATCTTATCTTTATCAAAACATTTTAGGTTTTTTGGGATGATTTTTTGGACTTGGGAAGCAAAGGGAGAGCTTTTGGGAGAGGAAATGAAGACGGATCAAACCTAGAGACGAATCTCAACTTCAATTCATTCTCAAATCTAGTTTTTCTTCTCTTTTTCTCTATGTTCTTGAATATTATTAGAACGTTTTCTTATGCTATTATATTCTAAATTTTTTATCTAGGGCTACGATGTAGCCAAACCATGATTGTTCATATATTTTGATTTTCAATTCAATCGATGTTTATTCAATATTATTGAGTGTTATAATATGATTTTAATGCTTGTGATCGTCTGGTCAACTATTGAATGATTTTGGATTTAATTCTGAGACTGAAAAGTGATAATTAAATTTGCTCTTTGTTTATAACACCATTAGAATGCCATAAGTTAGACATAATTATGGATCTAGTGTAGCAATTAAATTTCTTATGCTTAATGAGTTTCATTTACTTAATCTTAATAGAGATGTGGAATTAGTATTTTTGATTCATTGTTATCTATGTTTGAGAAAGATTGATAATTACATTAGAGAAATTCGATGTCAATCATTTGATAAACATTGATTGATTGAGATTTCGAATTTAGATCATGTTTGGTTTGGTGAAACCGAAAATTCTAGAACTTTTAACTATTCAAGTTTGAATTATTTCTCCTTATCAAGTTTTAATATTTTTAGTTTAATTTTTCATTAGAAAATCTCAACTTTTCGTCATTCTCAATTAGAATTAAGGTCTAGTTGATTTCAATACTTAATATCAATCAATCATGTAGACGATACTCTATTTCATAAAATTTTATTACTTGACAACGATAGTGTACACTTGCACTCTAGAAAAATCGTAACAAGTTTTTGACGCGCCATTGCGGAGATTAATTTTATTTATTAATATTGGAGTTACATATCCTTAATTTTACTTCGAGTCTTAATTTTTTTATTATTTACGGTTGTTTCCTATTTTGAATTTTCAAGCATTTTCTAAGATATATGAGAAAATTTGGAAGCGAAAATTTGACTCCCGTAAATTTGGAAATTTAGCGAACTTGTCGTCGTAATAGAAAGTGAGGAGAGAAACTTCTAAAAACCCTCAAGAAACCATGGAATACACTAAAGAAAATCATGAAATTGTGAACAACCAAAATAACCGGGCGATTCGAGATTATGCTATGCTAGTGGTTAATGAAGCTGTGTCTTCCATTCAACGACCTTTAATTAATGCGTTTCATTCACATGCTGCAAGCGCATCAGTATAGTGGCTTGCCTAATGATGATCCAAATGTCCACATAGTAACTTTTTTCGAAATTTATGAGACATTCAAGCACAACAATGTCTCAACTAATGCAATTAGGCTGAGATTATTCCCATTTTCACTTTGAGATAAGGCTAAGAGTTGGTTGAACTCTTTACCTGTTGGATCAATCACCACTTGGAATGGACTTTCTGATTTTTTTTGGCTAAATTCTTTCTAGCTGCTAAAACAACCAAGATGAGGAGCGAGATCACTACTTTTGTCCAATATAATATGGAGTCTCTTTATGAAGCTGGGGAGATGTTTAAAGAGATGTCCACATCGTGGCATCCTTGAATGGATACAAGTCCAAACTTTCTACAATGGTTTGCGAAATTCAAGGAAGACACTAGTGGGTGAAGCACAAAAGGTGTTTTAATGGGAAAACACATGAAAAGACCTAGGCTTTGCTTGAAGAAATGACTGTTAATGCCTATCAATGGCCGATTGAGCGCAACATACCAAGAAAGATTCATGGAGTTCATGAAGTCGATGTGTTACCACTCTCACTGCTCAAGTAGTTACACTGTCCAAGCTATTGAGTTCTTTCACCGCCAATGCTAGTGATAATCATGCTACACGGAAAGTTTGTAATTTATGCAATGGACCTCATCCTAGTACTGAATGTTAGGCCGATAATCCCTTTGCTCCTTCTCAATTAGAACATGTTAATTTTTTTGAGAATTACAACAGACAGAATAACCCATTAGTCAACGCTTACAACTAAGGGTGGCAAAATCACTCTAATTTCTCTTAGAAGAATAATCAAAATGTGATGAATCCATCAGTTGGTATTCGGCCTCAGCAGCTTAAATTTTCTTTAGAAGATGCTCTTACCTAACTCACAGTCAATACTACTCAATTTATGGCATGAACAAATGCTACACTTTAGAGGCAAGAAACTAGTATTCAGAGTCAAACTGCGTCTATTTGGAATTTGGAGATTCAAATGGGTCAACTGTCAGAAATACTCACTCAAAGACCACAAGATTCTCTACCGAGCAACACAGAGAGGAATCTAAAAGAACAAGTAAACGCCATTACCCTTCATAGTAGCAGGGAGATGCTAGAACCAAAGAAAGCAGTAGTTGAAAGTTTACAGCCAATTGAAGCATAAACTGAGGTTGTAGGTTATGATATTGCCAAAAGCTCATAAAAGAAGGAAGACAAGCCTAAGTCAAAGCTCTTTCTTGATAATACCCCATTGTATGTTCCACCTATTTCATACCTTCAGCGGTTTCAAAAGTAGTAATTTAACAAGCAGTTTTTCAAGTTTCTTGATGTGTTAAGAAACTGCACAACAACATTCCTTTCGCCGAAACTTTGGAACAAATGCCGAGCTATGTCAAATTCATGAAGTAAATTCTCGCAAACAAGAGAAAGATAGAGGAGCATGGACAGTTGCACTTACTAAGGAGTGTAGTGCTATCTTACCGAATAAATTACTTCCAAAGTTAAAGGATCCTGAGAGTTTTATTATTCCTTCAACCATTGGAAATTCTTATTTTGAGAAGGCTTTATGTGATCTTGAGGCTAATATCAATTTGATGTCGTATTCAATTTACAAGAAGCTAGGTCTTGGAGAAATTAAGCCAACGACGGTTTATTAAATAGTTGATCGTTCTATTAAATATTCACGGGAGATTATTAAGGATGTCTTGGTAAAGGTGAATAAATTTATTTTCCCAGTTGATTTTATTATTCTTGACATGGAGGAAAACCAAGAAATTGTAATTATTCTTGATAGACCATTCAATGTGTAAAAATGTAAACTTATTCTGAGAGTGCAAGAAGATCAGGTAATTTTTAATGTCTTCAAAGCAATAAAATACCCAAATGATATGAATAATTATTTGCGGGTGGATAATGCAGAAGTATGCTTTGAGGAAGCAATTCATACCGGTGATCTGAGTGAACCATTGGAAACATGTCTAGTTGGGTTTATTGACGAGGAGAATCCAAGGATTTTAGAGAGTGTTAAACAGTTGGAAGCAACCCCATCCATATTCATGAAAAGGCCTTGCGTAGAATTGGGAGAAGGTAAACATAGGCACCTACCATTTATTGAAAAAACACTGGTGTTAGACCTCCATCTTCGATACACTTTGATGGGAGAAGCACCCACTCTTCCTGTCATTATCTTCACTTCATTAAATGCTGACTAGAAGACAAACTACTGAGGGTGTTGAGAGAGCACAAAACAATCTTAGGGTGGTCAATTTCTGATACAAAGGGAGTTGTAAAGTCAGTGGACAATGGGTGAAGCCTGGTTAATCATTACGTCTGGCTGAAGACATTAAAGCAAGTGCTATCTGGAGGCAACCTGATTTTATTTATGTTATTTATTTAGTTTTTAAATTATTTTCTTTTGCTTATTTTCTTTTGTTTTATTCAGGTTTTTATATAAAAAAAACTATGGACATAACGTTTAGCATCGTGACACTCGCCTCCCAACACGACGATGTCAGACCTTGGATGATTTTGGTTCATGCACAACTTTTCCCTTAGTTGGAGACAACATGAACAATGTAGAGAATGGAGAGGATGAAAGCTCATCCTTATTTAGGAGTGTCTTCTCTACTTAATCCTTTTACATATTTTCTTTTCATTGAGGACAATGAAAGTTTTAAGTTTGGGGTGGTGGCTTTATAAAAAAAAATAAAATTTTGGCGTTCTGTTGTAGACAATACTAACACCTATGATGAGATAGATTTTGATTTATTTATAATTTTAAGAAAAATGATGAATTTATGTATCTATGTGTGTTTGAACCAATTATTGATTTGCATTTCACTTAAGAAGCTCGACATATTGAGCACCTAGCCTTGAACGTTTGAGTATCTTTTGTCTTAGAGATTATTTATGTGACTTAAGGAATTATTATGATCTCATAAGAACTCTAGAACCAGTTTGATTGTTGCTCGAAGTGAAATTTTAGGCTACACTATACTTCTAACATGATTTAGGTCATCTTTGGACCGTTTGAGCTTTTCAAGTCAACCTGTACATAATTGTTTCCTTAGTAATTCTTGTTGAGCCTATAAAGCCATTTTTTTATCATCCATGACAATTTCCTAACCTTATAAAAAGTTTTCCTTAGTAACCCTTTTTACGCATAGTATTTGGATGTTTTAGGAAAATGGAGCTATAACTATCTCGGTGCATGGGAGGAGTTTTGATATATTTTTAAAAAAATTGTGAGTTGAGCTCAATCTTAACACCTAATACCCTAAGACCAACTGGTTTGAGAGCTATTAACTGAAATCTCGTCAAGAAAAAAGAGAAGTTTAAGGAAATCAAATTCAAAAAAAAAAGAATGGTTGAGCATGGTTGATAATTCAAGTTGTGGAGTGACAAGTTTGGGGGTGTTACAAGAAAAATTGAGTTAGTTGATTCCTAGAATGCATGTCTGACTATGGGAAAAGATTGAGCCGAAATAATATCATTTATCCTACCCTAAACTGTAGCCATACATTACAAACCTACTAAAGTCCTAATGATCCTAAGTATTGTGGTTTGCCTACATTAGTGGAGAGTGACATGCAAAATTGGCCTATGAAATTCTAATCTATTTATAGATTAATGGATCCGCTCTTGCAAGACTTAGTTGCATAAACTCATTTGAGATTAAGAAGTTGGACAACTTAAGGTAACACACACGTACTCGGGATTTTATAAGTGTAATGTAAGTTGATGTTTGTGTTGAAATTCTACGTGATCACAATTCAAAAGTTTTTCTGTGGTTATGGTTATTTTGAAATCTTTGAGGAATGTTTAGTTAGTTAATACATTTCATCATTTGATCTGTAGTTTTGCTTAATTAGAGTTTATCTTTTCTTGTTTGATTTTTTGTTTTTATTTTTCTCGAGAACTAGTAAAAAGTTAAGTTTGGAGGTATTTGATGAGTGTGTTTGACACTCATATTTTAGATAATCTTAACTTTAATTTAGTTGGTTCTTTGAATTTTATTGTTTGATTTATATTTGTGTAATTTTTATTTTTGTAGGTATGATATTTATATACATTTGGGTTGATTTTTGAAAGAGTTGAAAGGCGAAAATGCTGATAAACGTGAAAGTGATGGACCTGGACAAAGAGCTAGCATCGCGATACTTGCGCGATTCTAGATTTTTTTGCTATTTTTTTAGATTCAATCTTATCCTTATAAAATCCTAGTACATAAAAAATATTTTAAGCTTTTTGGATGTGGGAAGCAGAGAGAGCTTTTTCGAGAGGAAACGAAGACAGATCAAACCGAGAGACAGATCTCAACTTCAATCCATTCTCAAATCAAGTTTTTCTTCTCTTTTCCTTTATGTTCATGAATATTATTAGGATGTTTTCTTATTCTAGCATATTTTGATTTTCAATTCAATCAATGTTTATTCAGTATTATTGAGTGTTATAATCCGTTCTTAATGTATGTGATCATCTGACCAACTATTGTATGATTTTGAATTTAATTCTGAGACTGAGAAGTGATGATTAAATTTGCTCTTTGTTTATAACACCATTAGAGTTTTATAAGTTAGAGATAATTATGGATCTAGTGTAACAATTATAATTTCTTGTGCTTAATAAGTTTCATTTTGTTTAATCTTGACAGAGATGTGAGATTAGTATTTTTGATTCATTGTTATCGATGCTTGAGAAAGATTGATAATTACATTAGAGAAATTCACTGTCAATAATTTGATAGATATTGATTGAGATTTGTAATTTAGAGCATATTTGGTTTGGTGAAATCGAAAATCCTAGAGCTTTTAAGTATTCAAATTTGAATTATTTCTCCTTATCAAGTTTTAATCTTTTAAGTTTAATTTTTCATTTAAAAATATTAGCTTTTCGTCATTCTCAATTAGAATTAAGGTCTAGCCGATTTCAATACTTAATATCAATCAATCATGTGGACACTCTATTTCATAAAATTTTATTACTTGACAATAATATTGTACACGTGAACTCTAGAAAAATTGTAATACTTAACTCGACCTCGGTGTGGTCCCGACCTGACCCCGACCCTGGCACCGGCACCAGCCTCGACTACGTCCCCAGCCTAACCTGGCACCGGCCCGACATCAAATTGTTACGGGGGTAATAATTAGACTAGTGATTTGAAAAAATATGTATATTAAAGAAATTAGTGAAATGCAAACTATATTATTAAGAGAGATTTTAAATTAATTTCAATTAAAATAATTTAACTATTAACTTATTTGTCAAATAACAATTTAATATAAGTTATAGCTTAAAGTTAATTAAAATAAGTTGTACGAAACACGTTTTAACTTATAGATTAAACTGAACTTAAATAAGTCACAACTTAAAAGTTTAAGTTATAAATTTAAGCAGTGTCAAATAGCCTGTAATGTGATTTAACAGTCAGATTTCTATGCCGAGAGTAAAATCCATCCCTCAATTTGTTCATAAAAATAAATCTTTCCACGTTATGAGGCTGTGAGCTGAAGATTATTTATGTTATTAGAGAGTACATGGAAGAACGAAAATGAAAAAGTTTCTCTCTCATTCCCTTTTCTCATATATGTTACACCATAGTACCATATAAAATGTCGGATATATCCTCCACCATGCCATTGTGCTTTAAACATTGTGCTCTTATCCCATTTTGAAGCTCTTTGGTTATATGTAGTTTTGTTGATTAGGACCAAGAGCCACTCACTTGACTGGGCATTTGGATTTTCTTGGGTTTACCTTAAGTAGTATTTAGGCTCAATTAGGCAAATATGCCTATTATATGAAGATAAAAGAAAAAATGGCTTAAAAAGTTATAATTTACATAAAAGACCGAAATTTATAATGTCTCATTATTAAAATCTAAAAAATATTATAAATAGATGAGATTGCC